>OY748304.1:12001401-12086628 GCA_963556515.1 Nudaria mundana
GTATCGTTTAGTTCGTTAGAACTGCGGTAGGTGGATCCAACGCTAACCTTAATAGCGCGATGTAGAAATTATGAATATGATATGAAGCAAAAATGCGATGTCGTCGGTAGTGGTCATCGTAGCTCAGTTGGTCAGAGCACTCCCCCTGTTAGGGAAAGACCGTGGGTTCGAGTCCCGCCGATGACATCAGTTTTTGTGATCTATTTATAATTTCTTTCTTAATATTTTAAGAATAGTTTAAGCAAAACTCATTGCTTTAAAATACAAAATATATGGATTTGGGTAGGATTCATCTAAAATTCAGTGTTTAAATATCGTTGTAACACGATACACTGGTATCGTTTAGTTCGTTAGAACTGCGGCAGGTGGATCCAACGCTAACCTTAATAGCGCGATGTAGAAATTATGAATATGATATGAAGCAAAAATGCGATGTCGTCGGTAGTGGTCATCGTAGCTCAGTTGGTCAGAGCACTCCCCCTTTTAGGGAACGGCCGTGGGTTCGAGTCCCGCCGATGACATCAGTTTTTGTGATCTATTTATAATTTCTTTCTTAATATTTTAAGAATAGTTTAAGCAAAACTCATTGCTTTAAAATACAAAAATATATGGATTTGGGTAGGATTCATCTAAAATTCAGTGTTTAAATGTCGTTGTAACACGATACACTGATATCGTTTAGTTCGTTAGAACTGCGGTAGGTGGATCCAACGCTAACCTTAATAGCGCGATGTAGAAATTATGAATATGATATGAAGCAAAAATTCGATGTCGTCGGTAGTGGTCATCGTAGCTCAGTTGGTCAGAGCACTCCCCCTGTTAGGGAAAGGCCGTGGGTTCGAGTCCCGCCGATGACATCAGTTTTTGTGATCTATTTATAATCCTAGTATAATATGCCTTTTTTAGGAGGTATGTCTTAACAGCCACTTGGAATTTATTCAAAGGAATTTTCATAATGTTTAGAGGAATTTTGCTATAAAAACGCACACCAAATCCAGCAAAGGAGTCATGAACCTTCTGTAAACGATAATACGTCCCAACCAATTTATGCTTATTTCTAGTATTTATTGCATGTATGTCACTGTTCATACTGTATAAATGTATATTCTGTTTAACGAACATAATATTTGCATATATATATTGTGATGTAATTGTTAAAATGCCTATTTCTTTAAATCTTTCTCTAAGAGAAACTCGTGCATTCAGTTTATAAATCGCACGTATAGCTCGCTTTTAGAGTATGAAAATTATCTCTATATCAGCTGCTTTGCCCCACAGTAAAATTCCATACGACATGACACTGAAAATAGCTAAAATAAACCAGCCTGGCAGTTTCTACATCCGTGAGCTGTCTGACTTTACTAATAGCAAAAGCCGCAGAGCTAAGTTTCCCTGCAAGAACCGATATTTGGGCATTCCTAGAGTAATACCCAAAAATACGGTTGATTCTACAAGATTAAGGGTATCACCGTTCAAAATAATATTAGTACCGTAGTTCTGAACATTAGGCATACTAAATCTAACACACTTCGTCTTTTTTGCGTTCAGAAGTAAATTGTTGGTTGTAAACCAATCCAGAACTAGTGCAAGTGAACTATTTACTTCGTCAAAATTCCTCAGCTTGCGATCAACTTTAAAAATAAGTGATGTATCATCGGTGAATAGAACAATGTCGCACAAGTTCTGTACATAGAACGGTAGATCATTAATGTAAACTAAAAATAGAAACGGACCTAGAATTGGTCCTTGTGGCACGCCCATAGCTACAGAAGCCCCTAAAGACCGACTACCATTGATATCAACATGTTGTATTCTATCACTGAGGTATGAGGCAACTAGGTCCAGTGCCGAATCTCAGATACCATAATAATTGAGTTTCCGTAATAGGGTATTATGTTCAACGCAATCAAAAGCTTTGGAGAGATCGCGCAATATACCAATGGCATCTTGCTTATTCTCCCAGGCATTGAAAATATGCTTCAGAAGCGTTACCCATGCGTGAATGGTAGAACGACCTCTTGTGAATCTATACAGCTCATTATGTAGTAGCATATTTGAATTAAAATGTGATGTAATGGCAGGTAGTATTGAAATTGGTCTAAAATTACCAGGGTCGCTTTTTGATCCAGTTTTAAATAAAGGTATCACTTTACTGTATTTCATGAGATCAGGAAACACTCCACTATTGACACATTTATTAAATATTGCAGCTAGATGTGGAGATATATTCACAATAATGGACTGAAGCAATTTCACAGAAATACCCCACAAGTCAGCTGTCTTTTTTGAGCTAAGCGACTTGAATACTTTTATAATATCATTGGGGTTTACATATTCAAAGCTAAATGAGACATGACACTGATTCACGCCGCTTTCCAGCATACGTTGAGCTTTAACTGGGCAAGAATTCAAGGAGCTAGTTATATTCGCGGGTATGTCCATAAAAAAAATATTAAAGGTTTGTGCTACATCTGGTTCTTTGTTAATAACTTTATTATAAATAATTAATTCAAAGTCATTGTCACGGGGCTTTAGGCGACCGGTTTCAGCATTAATTATATTTTAATCTTATTACTCAAATATAATGACTTGGCAGCAACACACGATTTTCTGAAAGTTTTGGAATAAATAATCTTTAACATACTGAATAAAATCAGGATTAAAATTATATCGCTTCATACCATATAATACATACACCTTAGCTCTACTTTTGTAGATGCCAGTGGTTGCCCAGTCACAGAACTGGAGGTTTCCATTTTTATAAAAGTTGTTGATTTAAATATATTGTCGAACTCGGATTTAATTGTATTAAACAAGGACTCATATAAGTTATTTGGATCAACCTGGTTAAAGTCAATACTAGCGACTTTTGCAGAAACGCTTTCATTAAATCGTTCTAGGCGACATGTACTCATTGGCCTACATGAAATTTTATTTCCTTTAGCCGTGATATTGATGGGAAATACGACCTTCTGCCCCAGATGGTCAGATTTGAAGTTACTTAATACCTCCTTTGTCAGGAGTTCACAGTTGCAAAATATATTATCTAGACATGTTGCAGAATGTGATGTGATTCTAGTTGGCTCTGAAAAACAATATTACCAATGAAGGACAACCTTGACATCCTGGGCATAGACGTTTGTCGAGAGCTCAATAATAAAAACTACATCGAAACATGTATAGGGCTAGCTTCGCGAAAAGTAGGAATACTGAATAAGGTAAAGCGATTCTTTACCCACACCAGAGGTGCCAGCTGTACAAGACGCAGATTAGACCCTGCGTAAGCGGAGCGTGAAGAGGCACATCAGTAGGTCGTCAAGTTGAGGGCCACTCTCTCTAGTATTGTGTGCTGTGAGAGTGGCCCACAATCGCTAGACGTCGTCACGACTTACCACCAGGCGGGCGGCGTGAATTTGGCAAAACCAATACAAAAAAAAAAGTACCTACTCGTATGAAACATCGGTCCTGGCTGTTTTTCGTAATAATATAAATAAATATAGGTTCGTGATAGTTAGAAAGTTGAAATTTTCATTTTAACAGATGATGTATTTCTGTCGCCGCTATAACTAAAAAATCAGAATATAATATAATTTAAGGGGGTCCCCCTCCCAAACAACACAGGTGTTTTTTTGCCATTTTGGTACGAAACCCTTTTTGCGCGAGGCATAATCCCCCGTGAAATTAAAGTCTATATGAGGGTTTGAAACATCTGTAATTAGTTCTGAGACTCTATCGTAATTAAAAAGTTCAGTATTATAAGACACAGTATTATAAGACTCAGTATTATAAGACTCATAAAACTGTTCACTAGACTTATGGATATTACTCTTATATCTGATAAAAAGCTATTTGTCTGACATGAAACACCTTTTTTATTTTTTTATTTTTTAGTTCCGCGACCAAGGCCGCTGCCGCTCTAACGTCCGTTGCCGGGCGTCTCTGGTTACAAGCAGAACGTATTTCCAGTGGCGCCCGGCGGACTTTGACCACCTCTGTGGTCTCTGCGGGGGTTGGGTCGGGATGAGAATCCCGCGTCGTTGGGGGTAGGGTTTTATCCCGCGTCAGTGAGTGAATCTGGTTGCGTGCTATGGGGCAAAGGCCTCGCAGCACGCAACCCTTCTAGCCTGCTTCTGTAAGGACGACGGGTGGCGATCCCGCCGTCCTCAGGCTCCGATCATGGAGGTCGATGGTCTTGGGCGTAGATGAGTCTGCGGCGGCCTCGCCGCTGACTACGGAACTCGGCGGGGAGGGCACGCTCCCTCTCCCTCTCGGCCGCCTCCTTTGCGAGCACGACTTGCTCGCAGAAGGACACGGCCGCGTTCCACCTACTCCCGCTGGAGACCATGGCTTGAAGCATGGTCTCGACATGAAACACCTGTCTTCCGTTTATTTTGAAATGCGTGTCCACTTATCTAATCCGAAGCATTCCGAGCGTGTCAGAGTTATAAAGAAGGTTGTGACAACAATCTATTTCTATATATCAACCTCATTTTAAAATTAGAAGACATTCACACTGACCATCATAAACCATGGTATAAATATTTATGATTGTCAAGGTCGAGTCTATTAGCATCGGATTAAAACTGAAGCGGTTAATTTTGTATTAGAACGGAACTGGGAAGCCGATTTATATTCTAAGAATGTGTGAGCTCGCTGTGGGTAGCTAATATTGTTTACAATATGAGAGTTATCGGATTTCTTTGATGTTCAAGGGGCGCACTTTGTAATACAGGATGTATTATTAATATTATAATATTTTAGATGCTAGTATAACACTCCTAATATCTATATTTAATGTAGGTATGGTAAGTTTATATGGGAGTGAACTAACAGGAACAAACCTCCAAGTTTCTTATCATTGCGTTTCTCCCTTTATATCTAACAATGTTTTTTTTTTAATTATTGACCCTTGTATTATCTAGTAATTTGCTTTAATTATATTTTTTTTTTCAGGTATGAACTGCGTACGAGTGGCCTCACAGTTGGCAAAACTGAGCAAAATGTAGGTCTTTAGTTTAATCTTAGGTCTTTAGTCTAGTCTTAGGTCTTTAGTCTAGTCTTAGGTCTTTAGTCTAGTCTTAGGTCTTTAGTCTAGTCTTAGGTCTTTAGAAACTTTTAAATGATTTTTTTACGTATGGTCAGTGTACAACCTATTGGCAGAGTTATGCAAGCTTATCCTGACGACTACGACTGTAGAACAACTGGGACTGCCTTATGAAGTTTTTCCAAAACTACTCGTTAATGTTTGCAAAACTACTCGGATTCCATGACACTCAATAATTTAATCTATGGATATAATAAACAATTAACGTATCAGTTTCATACCTTGATCTTATCTTCATAACTTATATGATAAAGCAAGAGTTTGTTTGGTTGAACGAATCTCAGGAACTACACGGTAGAATTAAAAAACGTTTTGTTTTGAATATTCTATAATAACTAGTCTGGCCATAAATACTGATACATTAAAACTTTTCTTTTTTACAACTTTTTAATTATTTTGAATTTGGAACGTATATTATTTTAAAAATTTTTTTGGATTTCGCGCCATTTACATATTTTTTCGTGTTCATTATCGAATTACAATATGGAATGGGGTGTTAAAGAGAATAGTGATCGCCTTGCACAAAGTGGGTATGGAGCCGTCGGTCATATTCCAGACACTTCAAAAACTTGGTATCAGCCGTATGTTCGTATATCGTACTACTCGTATCAATAGATACAACAACACTTCGTCTGTCGAAGACCAGAAAAGATCGGGGCGGCCGCGTGCTGTTAGAACTACATAGGCTATTAATGCTGTTAAAGCCAGAATTCGTCGAAACCCCATAAGGAAGGAAAAAATCTTATCGCGAGAAATGAAGATTCCCGCTAGGACTCTGACACGTATTATAAAACAAGATCTGAAGCTCGGTGCGTCGATATACAGGACATGCCCTAAATCAATATTTACGATTAAAGAGAGTGGATCGATCAAAGCGCCTTCTGTCGCGATACGCAGGTGAAAGGCACAGAAATATCCTCTTTACCGATGAAAAAAATTTCACGTTTGAAGAACACTACAATGAGCAAAATGATAAAGTGTACGCTCACAGTTCTAAGGAAGCTGCTCAAGTGGTCGGAAAGGTACAATGTGGTCATCATCCTGCGTCATTGATGATTTGGTGGGGCGTGTCTTATCAGGGAGACACAAAACTACATTTTTGTGAAAAAGGAGTGAAAACTTCAGCTAAAGTGTATCAAGATACTGTCTTGGATCATGTGAAACCTCTCAGCAATACACTTTTTTAAAATATACCTGGGACTTTCCAGCAAGACTCTGCTCCAGGTTACAAGGAACGAACTACCCAAGCCTGACTAGAAACCAACGTTCCGGACTTTATAAGAGCTGAAGACTGGCCCTCATATAGCCCAGACCTCAACCCTTTAGACTACAAATTATGGTCAGTTTTAGAGGACATGGCCTGCTCTAAACGACACGGCGACATTGAGTCTCTTAAAAAATCTTTGGAGCAAGCAGTGGCAAAATTGCCCTTGGAAACAGTGCGTAAATCCATAGATTCGTGGCCAAACAGATTAAAGGCCTGTATAAAAGCCAAAGGTGGCCATTTCGAATAAAATATCTTTTTATTTTTTGCTAAGACTTTATAGGTATAAATTTTAATAATATTACAATACTTCATTTAAAAAAAATGCATTTTCATTTGTAACAAAACTTATGGCGGTACTCTAGGTATATAGAATAAATTCACGCTACGACCAAAAGGAGCTCGCAATAAAAAATGTTGCAAAAACGGTGAAAAACTGTTGTTTCCTCCATAATTCGTGTCCCTCAAGCTGTAATCCTCATATTTGTAATCTCAATGAAAACGAATTTTGACAACGCTAAAAAATAGTCATGAAATAGTCATAAATAGTCGTACATGTAAAAAAATAGTCGTATTATAGTTTCCGCGTTATAGCTATAAGTTAGTGAGGATAATGGCTTGAACGTCAAGCTGTAATCCTCATCTCTGGTGCAAGCAAACGGTAAAGCCTATCGAATTGGTTTAGGTTCCAAAAAATAGTCAGGAAATAGTCGTAACGACATGCCAAATCTCAGAACCTTAAAAAATTCCAGAGATATAAAGGTAACCTGATGAGGATTATGGCTTGAACATTTGAAAACTTCAAATTTCTCCGGAACGCCTGCGATTTTCGGTTTAAAGTTTATGCCAAAAAATAGTCGTGAAATAGTCGTATGAAGCTACAATAAATTTTAACTGATTAAATTTGAAAATAAAAAGTTTTCGTTTGCCCTACATTTGTATGGAGTACAGTCGTGTACAAAATTGGTTACTTCAAATGATATTATAGTGAAATATTCCGCTTAATATATTAATTATATATTATAATATTACTTCCAATTAGACGTTTTCCATACCTCATTGCCTTATTTACACAAAGATATAGTTGGATTAGAGACCTTAATAATACTTAATTTATTTTTTGTACTTTAGAATAAGTCATATCATAAGTTCATTACATTTGATGTACATTACAGACCTACTCGGAAGGCGCCAATAATTGTTAGATACAACATAGAAATGTATAAAGACTGATTAATGCAAATATTTTTTCTATTTCTGAGATTTGGCATGTCATTACGACTATTTCATGACTATTTTTTGGAACCTAAAGCAATTCGACAGGCTTTACCGTTTGCTTGCACCAGAGATGAGGATTACAGCTTGACGTTCAAGCCATTATCCTCACTAACTTATAGCTATAACGCGGAAACTATAATACGACTATTTTTTTACATGTACGACTATTTATGACTATTTCATGACAATTTTTTAGCGTTGTCAAAATTCGTTTTCATTGAGATTTCAAATATGAGGATTACAGCTTGAAGCACACCATAATTCTCCAACAACGTAGAGCTCGAAGCATGAAGCGTGGATAGTATTAGGCATATAAGATTTACAATAAGCGAAATAAGTCGCCGGTCTCCGCTAGTCGGTCGTCTCTATAATTCGACCACACACTCGCCGGTGACAAAAGATTTTCTTATTTAATGATACTTACCAAGAGTTTTATGATTTCTACGAAGAGTATTTGTTCAGTTTTTATTTTACGATGTAATAAATCACAGGGTAACTTTCGGACACCGTTACAAATATTTTTAGATACCTACTCATATTAATTCTGCTATATACATACTAACAGCAAAATATCTTGGGATCCGACTAGCTGCATTAGATTCACCCTCTATTACGTGGGACCAATTTGGTAATAGGTGAAATATGGTTACATCACAGAGATGTACGCCGTGGTTACATTATACACCTCTGTCTAGTCCAGTCAGAGGACTGGACTAGACAGAGGTATTTCGTTCCCAATTCTCACGGCATAATAAGCATAAATAGTAGCCTATGTTATATTGATGTACGAGTTAATGATAAATACAATATTGTGAATGGAAGCATACATGTATATAGAGGCACCATTTATCTCTAAAGACATCTCTTCCAATGGGCCTGAGAGAGGAGACGTGAGTTCAATCAGGTGCTGGCGTGTGTGCAGGTTAATACTGTTGTTCAGGTTAATAAACTTACATACACTTTTTTTGTTATTATAGGTTTATATTATAGGTTTCGTTAAATTCCCACCAGTAGTTGTCGCGTGAAAAAGTAACAAACATCCACACAAACTTTCGCGATAATATTAATAGGATACATGGGTTACAGTATATAACAACAAACAAAAATTCTATCAATCGTTAATGTTTGCGAAAATTGTGAAGGCGTGTTTTATAGAGTTGAGAGCGTTTAGATCATTGAACGTGAACGTAAGCAAACACACTGCATACACACGTGATACACTTCTACCGACTCTGACGTCCACTACCATTGGCTAGCCACTTTACTAATAAATCGTAGGTATACGTAATCTGCGCTTGCCTATCAATACATTACCTGTTTTCTTTGGATCAGATGACTGAGAGCTTACTATAACGCGTTAACTGACGTTTGGCAATGTTGATAATGCTCTTTAGTTCCTTTGTACAATGTTTTGTTGAATGTACACAAAGTTTCTCAAATACAATAATTATCAATGAATGAACGGATTGTTGCATTTTTTTTGCAGCATAAATAATATGACACGGACACAAATCATAAGTCTTAATATACAACTACACAACTACATAACTTTAAATCACTGGTATTTAAGAAGTTTGTTATGAATGAACACGTTAACACATTTCTGACAATAAGTGGTTATAAACATAGGTAGTGGAAACAGGAACTGACATAGATGTAGACATAAATTAAAGGGTAGGGTCAGCACCTAAAATGATGTATGTAAGAATAGTTTTTTTAAATTTTAATATTTACATGACTTTTAATTTTTACATCAAATAGTAGTTAAAAGATAACTTTAAAAACACTACTCCATTGTATTACTCAATTGTGTATCTCAATTGAGTAATACAATGAAGCAGTGTTTACCATTGAGAAGTTAACGGTTCTGTTTGCAAAGTATTTTGAAGAAATACGTGGTTATCTTTCGTTGCGCACCTTACAATGTATCTTAACTCTTTTGTAAACGGAGAAACTCTATTGTGAAATTAACTGTCCGCCCACGGGAACAAACTTTGTACGGATGCTCGTATTTTGTTAAAAAATAGGTCATTTAATAACAATAAGTAATTTTTCATTATTCAAACAAGTTACGAACGAGCTTCGTGCGTCCGGGTCGAACGAATTTGATATGTTTGATGGAACTCGTATGCTTTATATATCGTAATGCTTTTAATTTAAACCAGGTGGTGTTGGTCATTTAAAACTTAAAAAATTTAACTGCCGCCCATACAATATCTATATCAATACCTTTAATATCTATTTGGCCTGATGCTCTGCGATGCACACATGCATTTGAGGCGTAGTTTAAAAATGTTGACGATTAATGAAAATTAAAAAAATTCAAACAGTGCGAGCGCTCGCCGCCTTTATAGAGACATTGCTAAACGCCTAATCGATGCTTCTCAGAACCAGAAGGCTGGCTATTTTCTGGCCCAAAGAATAAGTATCGCGATCCAACGTGGCAACACAGATTGCATTCTGGAAACCTTCCCAGTCGGCAATGAGACGGAGGATTTTTTAAACGATATTTTGTAATGTAAATATTTTTGGTATATAATTATGTATATTGTAATTCTTATTGTAAATATTTCCATAAGGTAATACCTAAATACTACCTGACTATTAGTTGACGTTTTACTTATATACGAAAGTTTCACATTATAATCTCTTAATTCTATCTACTTTACTCTAAAGCTTATTCTAAACTGATTAGAGACTTCCATTCCTATGAGTATGGTAATGTCGACAAAAGTACTAATTATACGTATATACTAAAGACGTAGCAAACATCAGTCACGTGACCCAATTATAGTCACATTTTGTGAAATTTTCTGCCATATCATTGGTTATATTGACTTTAAATGTGAATGTAATAAAATTTATATCTAAATAGTATACTTAATTGCACAATTATTTCATATGCAATGATCAATTATTTCATGTCAAATATTTGAATTATAGTGCTATGATAACTCACGGACCTATATTTATACCCATGACTAGTGCGATAAGATCTAGTAGAGAAGCTATTGACACCTAAAGACTAGAAAGTCATATTTGGCTAAAATGTTGAATGTAAGTAAAAGAATAGATGGTATATTTTTCCAATTTAAACAATTCTGATTTAGTCTATTTATACCATGAACTTTGGTTATATAGACATCTATATATTCAAAGACCATGAAGTCATTTTGTGAATATGACAGATTTACACTGATAAATGTCGAACGGATATTAGGGCTTATAAATATTTAAATATATATGTACCCTATGTACCTAATAATTTCTACGTACAATTGGAAAGCCGATATGACATGTGTTAACAGTGCATATAGCCAGCGTTTCCTGGGCGTTTCCATGGTATGTGTAATAACATCGAAATCATTCATTAAGCTTACCGTTACTCCGGTACACTATACAATAAAGAAGTAAAACCACAACTTCACCACATTGAACGTTGAATGAAACTTTGTCAACTTATGACGAGCAAACCGTATGGTAAATGTTTTGTTTTTAGTACTGACTGAATCAATATTGGGTGTAGCCTTGTATCTCTTGCACTTAAGCTGGGCACTGACGATGAAACCATTTGGTTTTCGCAACCATCATTTGTCAGAAATGATGGTTGCACCTCAACCGAATGGTAATGCATCCAAATATGGTACCATTGACGGTGCTACCGTTTGGAACACATGGCCATAGATAATACACATTGTGCATAGTTTCACCGTAGAGTAAAAAGGATAGTTCCCCGAAATTTCGTTCACTTTAAACTCCGAATGAAATACATTTCATGCCTATATCCCCGCAGGAGTAGGCAGAGGTGCATTACATACCCACAATTTGCCAGTATTTTTAGTCCTACGTAATAGGGGGCAAGCCTATTGCCGTCACCGGGCACACATATAATGGGTTTTGTCCAAAACGGTCGAATGAATTTATAAAAAGTCTCGGCGTCTCGGACTTATATCCAAAATGTATTTAATAAATTTACAAAGTTATCTGCGGATTTAAAAATATGTCTCAACTACATAGTATAGTTATCTGTGGATCTCAATCTAATTGGAAATCCAAAAAGTTTCGTCAACCATCAAAAACGGGATATTGCCTTCCCTGGTCTGTGCCTTTATGTTCCTTGTTCTCTCTCTTGACTCTTTACCTACGTACGTACCTACTAATTACTCGAAACTTCTACTTAAAAACATTCGAAATAAAATTCTTGGATATCGAATTAAAGCCATCACATGGAGTTAGTACGCTAACAATCGTTTGATCAGTGTGGTGATACCCTAATGACTCGAGTACAGTTTGTCGTGAAACAATGAACACACTATATCGGCTGGCTGCCAATATACCGTAAATTGGTATGATCGCTCGTAAACTTGACCATTATAGACAGCCATTAAATTAGATTCTTTATGAGTCGCGTTGTAAGCAGCCCATGGGCCAAGTCTGTGTTCTTGGTTCCTTGGATTACTAAACTGAAACTCACTCTACATGTCATTAGGGATATTATGAAATTGTCGGTACATTAAAGATATATTCCTGTATTTTAATAGCAATGAGTTTGCTTTTACTATTCTTAAATACGATCTTTCTATAACAAGTGGAATGTTCTAAAGATAACTACACTAAAAACTAACTCAAAGCGTCTAGATAAATGATTCCGAGTCCAAAACCTGTTTCTTTGTTTGTTTGCGCATGCCAAATTTGTAAAATAGATGGACATATTTTTATGCTGTTTATTGTAGAGATAGGTCAAGACCGGGCCCCGGGAGATATTAGGCTACATTTTGATTCTATTTCATGTCAAAAGAAGCACGCAGGCAAATTGACGCCGCAGGCAAACCCTAATCATACAAAATGTTACAGGGAAATTACTTCCGAATAAGGCATAAATCTACCCTTTATTAGAAAGTTGATGGATCGGTAAAAAGGAAGTTTGTTTTCATGTCGACATACGCACACCAACACTCCTTTCTCTCGTACATCAATGTCAGAATATTCCATTACTTAAAACCGTATACCTACCTGAAATTAAGAGTAGGTCTGTAGACGTAACCATGATGTGCTACGTCTCTTATAAAATGCCTCAATTTAACCAAAATTAATAAATAAATAAATAAACTAGTGGTTCTGTGAACCGTAGACTTCGGGAGCGGCTTTGTTTAGAAAATTTCGTCTTCAATTTTCTTTGTTATTCTTTCATTTGTCATCTAATCCAAAAAAATATCATACAAATGTTATTCATTGTAAGCAAGGAGTGTGTGTGTAAAGTTTCATGCAAATCGGTTGATAGATACGGCCTGAAACATGATCTGACAGAACCCGTAGATGTAGAGGTATATAGGTACTGACGAAAGAAATTCTCCCCAGTCTGCAAGTTGAAACGGAGACTTCAGTCGCTTCGCTCCCTCAGTCAAAAATAAAAAGGCTTTTACATCCTACTATTATTTTCAATTTTTAAACTAATATAAAATTTATTTTTAAGTCGTAACCCCTGCCAAAATCTTTGTTCGTTATTAGTAAATAATTATTTTCTAGGCGTTATTTGTGGTGAACATAATATTTCTTCAAAATCTTTTGTTCCGATTAAAAAAATATACGGTTGGTTTACCTTTTGTTTCTAGTATGTACCTATAGTTTATAGATGAGATCAACACATTTTATATAGGTAGGCGGAAAGTGAGAGAAAAATTTTTTACTAATTAGTGGTTTAAATAAATCCGCGAAGAAGTGTAAGTTAATCAAGGATAATGTAGCATTCTAATCGTGAAAGAATTTTTGAAATACGTCGGCAAATTTTTGAGTTCATTCGTAACAAACACACAAATATCTTTTCTTTAAAATATTAGTTTAAACTAGTGAGGAAGGTTTTAACAGATCTGACCTTTCTAGTTACCTACTATAGTGCCGCAGTACAAAACAACTGGTCGAATTATTGATTATAAAAGATCCAATATGTCAAACTAACAAACATTGACAGAGTAAGACAGAGTGTATAGAAATATGTCAAAGCTTTTCCAGCACTCCATTATTATAATGTAGATAGGTAATGGGTTAATACTTATGTCCTAACAAATAAGGCTTTTATCTATGATTTTAAACATTCATTGGCTTTAGTTTTCCTTGGTAACTGAAGATAGTCTGTTATAATACCTACTAAAATTGATACACAGGCTACATTGAGATAGGTTGACTGTCATAATTTCTTTCACGTCGCATCGCATATTGGCTACATGCCTGAATGACAGTTCAAAGAATGCTTTATACTTGATTTGAAGATATTTCTTCTTTCGGCACACAATATGACTTCGTCGCATTTGGTGTCGAGACACTAGATTCATGGGGTCACGGTGCGCATCAGCTCTTCACGCAACTCACCAAGCGTCTGAGGGAGGAGACTGGTGATCCCTGCGCAGGCAGCTTTCTCGCGTAAATACTCTTATTGGCAATCCAGCGCGGGAATGCTGCCTGTGTTATGGGCACACTGCCTACAACTCCCTGTTTTAGCTTGCGCTAAGAGACTATATAATGCTATACATTCAAGAAAGGCTGTTATATTTTTCTTTATTTCTACTCATTTTGCCAAGGAGATCTTGAGCAACGAAGTGAAGATTGAATAATTGAAACAATTTTGCCATCCCATTAACATAACTTACGATTCGCATGAATACTTAACGTGGTCAAGCTGGCGGAAGTTTTTACACGAAGGACTAATTTCTTACCACTCAACATAGGATTACGAGTTTTCTTTGGCCACGAGATACGAATCTTATTTGCATTATAACGAAGTCACTACACAGTGGCCTATTTAGGTAATTTACTTTTTTTATGACTTGTGAATCGAGTCAAGTGTTTTATTCTAACGACACAATAATTGCCTTTCTTACTTAAGTGTGTATTTACTGTTATACCTATATCCGAATAGAGTAGGTACGTGACCAACCTAGACTCGCACACATAATTTTGGTCAACCAAAAGTCTAGGTCTAGGTTGGTCACCTACCTACTCTACTCGTATATAGGTATAACAGTACCTACTTACTAATATTTAGGTATACCTACATATTATGTATGTCTAAAATTTAATATCGGAACTGAGTACCTATTATAATACTACCGCGGAACCTATTATACTTTTTTTTAATTCCGCCCAGGACCGCGGTTGCTCTTACGTCCGTTGCCGGGCGTCTCTGGTGCACACGCAGAAGGTATTTCCAGTGGCGCCCGGCGGTACCTATTATACTATTATACTTAAAAATACCGAACGAGTTTTGAAGTTACATAGCCAAGTAGGTACATTATGTAGGTTGGATAGTAATAACTCTTGTTACATTGTTATTTGACATAATAACTTAATAAGGATAAGTTCTAATTTAAATTGCCTACGATAATTTTCTCTCAAACTGTAGCACTTAGCACGATTAAGAAACAATATTAATTAAATCTCTTAGGTGTAAAATAAAGTAAGCCAAGGAGAATAGTATCTTAAATCAAATGGAAATCAAAACATAGTTCAGGAGTGCCCAATTTACTAATGGATATATATAAGTACCTACCAAACTATACTAGAAAATTCGAAATGGATCGAATCGCTACACTGGGCACGCAAAAGTTAGGAATGACAATTTCAGACATATTTCTGTTTTCAATGGTTGGGTACCATTCTACCATTGATCATCTTTTAATACTACTCTGCTAATAAAAAAAGATTTGATAAACACACATTTTTTCAAGTGGTAACTGGTGGCACAATGGTACTATGTACGGACTGCCACACTCGAAGTCTCGGGTTTGATTCCCGGGTCTGGTGGATAGTGTATAATTCTCTTTAGAATTTTACCCAGATAATTATCCCAGAGTCTGGAACTTGTGCCCGGTAAATGGCAATAGGCTCGCCCCCTATTACATGGGACCTAATATAGCTGGCGAGATGTGGGTGTGTTTGCACACCTCTGCCTACCCCTTCGATAAAAAAGGCGTGATGCTATGTCATGTTATGTTATGGTAACTGTGACCTATAAATGTTGGTAACACACGCATGGTATACTCGTAATGTGGAGGGGAAAGAAGAAATATGGAGGGCGGAGGGGCAACGTAAATGGACCTCCGAAACTACCACGAGTTGGAAAGTGAGAGGAGAGGAGCTGAGATCTCCGTATATAAAAAGTATTTTTTGCTAATAATCTCAAGCCGGGGCCTATGAGTGATGGGAAGAGCTTGGTTCTATCACATAGAAAATGGTGATTAAATGAAAGAGGCACAAATATATTTCAAATATTGGATAGAAACAGGCGTTACCTGGCGAAAATCCATGACAAAGCAATGGTAAGTAAAATGTTTTAAGAAAAAAACTTTTTAAAATTTATAATAGCATTAATTTTTAGCAGAATTAAAAATACAACAAAACGTCGACAATTGTTTCGCCTCTAAACGAGGCATTATCAAGACTGTCTCAAAGAGAACAGCCTATTATTTCAAATATATATATGTAGGTATATGCTCAATTGAGATGTATTGTTGCCTAAACCACAGAATAGGGAATAGTGCCTAAACTAAAAGTTAGCCGCATTTTAGTTACTTAATGTGTATTTATATTCTTCACACGCTATGTGACATCACCAAACGATCAATACAGCTGACGTAAACTGTTCAAACTAAGGCGAACTTTTTAATTGAATCCTACATTTATAATTTAACATTAAAAATCTTGATTGTTTTATTTATTTGTTACTCTATTATGAACTAGTTGTTCTGTGAACCGTAGACTTCGGGAGCGGCTTTGTTTAGAAAATTTCTTCTTCAATTTTCTTTATTACTCTTTCATTTGTCATCCAATCCAAAAAATATCATTCAAAAATGTGTGGGTAAAGTTTCATGCAAATCGGTTGATAAATACGGCCTCAAACATGATCTGACAGAACCCGTAGATGTAGAGGTACAGACGAAAGAAATTCTCCCCAGTCTGCAAGTTGAAACGGAGACTTCGGGCTCCCTCAGTCAATAACAGTTTTGACGAAAAATCTAATAGGTACATAATAAATACTCCTTGCAGAAGATATAGGTGGAGATATCATAAAATTTTAATTTGGGAATAAGTTCCTGTGGGAAAGACATTTACCACTTTTAATTAAATGCATTTTTACGTAACTCAATCATTATGCAGGGACTTTAATCCATCCTTTATAAGAGCGCTCTCTTCAATGACACATATACAAACCAGCGACCGCCCGCGACTTCGCCCGCTTGAAAAATTATAATATGTATATAAACCTTCCTCGAGAACCTCTCTATCCATTGGTGAAAACCGCATCAAAATCCGTTGCCTAGTTTTAAAGATCTACGCATACATACAGAACAGAATATGTTTTATAATATGTAGTGATACGCTATGCCCGTGAAGTAATAAATAAAATAAACAAACATAATATTCCTACACCCTTTGATTATATATAGAGAGCTATAACTGTCTCACGTAACAGGGGCAAGGGGTCATCATCATCATTTCAGCCGATTGGCGACCACTGCTGGGTATACATAGCCTTCCCTCAAATAGGGGGAATTCAGCCTACATATACTACGCTGGCCGGACGAGTTGGTATAGGATTACGTGACCAAAATTTTCTGTGATATCATTGGTTGAGTGAGCGACACTGCTACGTTACGTTCGGCTGGATGATCTGGGTTTGTTGACTGTTAACATCAAAACAAAGAACTCGTGAAGTGAGAGATACCATACCACTCAATTATTTTTGGTAGATTTCTTTTTATATGTTTTGCGTGAAAACAAATATTCACACGTCTATCAACAAACAAAATCAATTACGATCATTCGTTTATTTACGACCGGACGGTGTAAAATATGTTTTATAGAGTTATAAATACAAATGCAATTTATCGCAAAATCATATTCCATAACCGCGGAATGTTTGCTGCTAATCTACATGGTACCTATCATTGTTTACCGTCATTTATTATATTATCCGAGATTCCGAGAGGACCCAGGACTTTAATTGGCTGTACCATAGCGGTTGACACGTAAGATTTTGTTGCCTTTCATCAACATTTCATCGCAAGGCAACGGGTATCCAATTTAGTTTTCAAAATCAAAATCAAAGCTGCTTAAATTATTAAATTATATATCTGCCATATTGGACTTAACCCACTTTCAATAGTGCCCGGTAACGTATACGTGGGACTAAAAATACTGGCAAATTGTGGGTGTATAATGCACCTCTGCTTATCCCTCGGGGATATAGGAGTGATATGTGTACGTATGTGTTTATTATGGGTTTATTTGCGTTATCTAACCGTCAAAGAAGATGTTATATTACAAGTTAAGAAAAGTCTGCACGTAAGTTCAATGTCTGAGAATGAAGTTAAATGTGATTGTGCTCTCTCTACAGAGAGTGCTGAGTTTCTTGCCCTTCTCGGATGTGTGGTAATTGAATGGGCGGATTTCTTGACCTTCTATAAGTGTGTATTGACTGCACTTATTTTCATCCGACTTCGAAAAAAGGAGGAGGTTCTGAATTCGACTGTTTTTTTTTTTTTTTTTTTTTTTTAATTTAATTCCATATTAGGCATTACATTTTTTACTTATATAATATCTCGCCAAACTGCAGACGCAGTTTGTTGGCAAGCTTGCACTCCTTACCTATTTTACAATTAATACCTAATATCTATAAATTATACCATCTAAAAACCTATCAAACCTTAATAGTAAATGAAGATGAGAACTATGTAGCATTGTAAATTTCTAGTAGTGCTTTTCTAACCCTTCTTTTCAGTGTATTCTTATATAGTCTCCCTTCTTCCCTTAAAAAATCTCTTTTATTATATAATTTTGGTAACAGGTACTTATTGGTTCGTTGACCATAATAATTTTTAACTTTCGGGCATACATATGTTCTTTTCCTAGCTCTTTTAGTATTATATCTATTGGTAATTAATTTCCTAAAAAAGTCACAGTAGTAGTTTTCTATAATAATTAAATATTCGACCTTAGCCTTCACAGGGAGTATCTTAGTTACAGAAAAAAGCTGGTCATAATCGCCACAGCATTTTCTTTTAACGCTAGGACTAACTAAATATTTAAGAAATCGAACCTGAAGGTTCTTGATATCTTTGAGATATGTATCGAAAGTACGCCCATAACTACTTAGGCAATAGCCGAGTGTCGAATCCACTAACGCAAAGTATACAGTACGTAGCAAACGTTTGTTAAGAATAATCCTAAGGTGATAGAACTTTCCTAATAGCACTCTCAACTTGGAGCATACCTCACCTACGTGGACCTTCCAACTAAATTTACGGTCTACGTGCAAACCCAAGTACTTAAATGTGTCAACAAAACAAAGCTTCTCGCAGCGGCAATCGCGACC
Source organism: Nudaria mundana (assembly GCA_963556515.1). Taxonomy (NCBI): domain Eukaryota; kingdom Metazoa; phylum Arthropoda; class Insecta; order Lepidoptera; family Erebidae; genus Nudaria; species Nudaria mundana. Next base: position 12,020,416 of record OY748304.1, read on the forward strand.
GGCCGAGTGAAAGCATTCATACGTATGACCCACAATACTAAAATCGTCAACATTCAGTCTAGCAGCCGTTCTATTGTATGGCGAGTGTATATGTATGCATTTGGTTTTGGACTGATTAATAATTAACCCGTTGTCGTGGGCCCACTTTGTAACATTATTAAGGTCTGATTGCACAAACAGTATTATTTCATTAATGTCCTTTGCTGAATAAAGTAAGCACATATCATCCGCATACATATACACACGACAGTACTGTACCACGTTCGGCACACTATTTACGTGCATGACGAAGCCCATAGGCCCAAACACAGAGCCGGTCGGGACTCCCAGCACGACTTCACGCTCGGCGCCCTCCACCCCGTTGACCACACTGCGTATGGTACGGTTCTTAAGGTAATTTCGGAACCAATTATTTGTAGGCCCACGGATACCACACTCGTCCATTGACTGCAATAAGATTTCGTGTTCCAAAGTATCAAATGCCTTTTTATAGTCTATGAAGACACAAAGCACTTGACACCCCTTATCGAGACTACTGTTGACCTCATCCGCAAAGTCCGTCATCGCCGTGGAGGTGCTGCGGCCGGGCCTGAAGCCGTGCTGAGCGCTCGATAGAATGCTATACTTTTCTAAAAAACCACTAACCTGATTAACAATTACTTTTTCCACTAGTTTATTAATTACAGATAAAATTGCAATCGGCCTGTAGTTTCCATAATCAGTATAACTTCCTTGCTTATGTATGGGACGGATTATGGATTTCTTAAGGTCATCTGGATATGTACCCTGGGACAAACAAATGTTTACAATTTCCCGTGTAAATGTATCCGAAAAGTTAGTACATATATTATATAAATTATCTTTCTTACCCAAATATTTCATAATCAATTTGTCTACACTACTTTTGCTTCGCCCTATCCATCCATTAATTTTACTCCATATTTTCCGCGTATCCCCATTACAATTTTTAATTTCTTGCTGACGATAATTATTTTTCGCAATATTTATCAATTTATTTAACTTATTTCTAAATTTAGTATATTCAAGCCGATTACACATATTATCTGGTTTAGATTTCCATATTCTAAAAAGTTTATCACGGTGTAATATCATTGTATGTAGCTGCTTATCCACCCACGGTTGCTTGTACACTTTTTGTTTTACAGATATGTCAATTTTACTATCCTAAAATAATTTTACTAAAAGTGCTACTTAAAGCATTATATAACAGTAATGGGCACGTAAACTGTAACAGATCCGACCAATTAAATGCAATTATTTTTTCTTTAACTAACTTGTCACTAATTATAGTTAGTTTATCGGTCTTACATTTCGTAAACACTTGTGAGTCGTCAGGTACTTGTATCGAAAAGCCAAGCATATGATGATCTGATAGATGACATTCAATGACTGCTGCAGCATGGCTAACTATCTGTCTCGGTCGCACCCATACGTGGTCTATGCACGAGCAAGTATACTGGCCATCGACTATCGCCTCGCGCGTTATCTCTGTGGAAGGTATTACGAGTTGCAGGCCGTATTCACACAACATGTTTTTGTAGCGCGATATAGTCGGATTTATTTTATTTTCATATAGGTCAATATTCATATCTCCAAGTATAATGAGGTCTCCCGTCGGTGGAATTTTCTTTATTCGGTTGGATAATTCTTCGAAATACAATAACCTGTTCTTATTAGGCGGCCTGTAGGCTGCAATTAAGTGTATATATTGGTTATTTAAATTCCAGCGAAGTTCTACATGTTCTACAGATCTGCTTTTTACTTCATTAAATTCTATGTTTAATTCATTATTTGTATATATAATAATTCCGCCTCCCTTCTCAGTTACCCTTGTTCTGCTCCATGTGTCGTAACCATCTATTTTGTATATGTCTACCTCTGACTCTTTAATATTAACTTCCGATAGTATCAGAATTTCGTATTCACATTGTTGTAAAATTACTAAAAGTTGATTGAAATGTTTCCTCATGGAACGCACATTTAGATGCAAAATGCGTAGTTGGTTTCTGTTGTTGCAATTATCATTATGCCAAGCTAGAATATCGGTATACCTTTTATAGTACGTATTTAAACTATTTGTAAAAAATATATCATCAAGATCGTGGAATGTTAAAATTAGGGTAATTTTCGACTAGAGTGTTCACGCACTATTTAGTTTGTGCTTAATGAATGGTTCGCCTTGCCAGGCGATGTTGGCGGCGGCACAGGGAGTAGAAGTTTATCAATATCTTTCTCACATCTAATTTTATAAATTTTGCTTTCATCACTATTTTTTCTAACCAGTACATTAGTATTCTGTATCCAAATATATTTATATGAGCCCCTTAGGCGCATTTTGCAGTTCCACAAAAGTTGTCGCTTATATCTGGTTAGATTTTCGTTAAGGTAGATACGTGTTTCATTTATGCTATGTTACCTCATATCTTTGGACTGGATCAACCGATTTAGAATTTTTGTTTAATTGAAAGTTACTGCATCCCCAGTGGTCCCATTTCAATTCGGTCCCTTTCCGACAATCATTTGGTCCCATTTGGCAGACTTGACTACGCCCAGGACCATAGACCTCCATGATCGGGGCCTGACGACGATGGATTAGCAACCCACCGTCTTTACAGAAGCAGGCTAGACGGGCTGCGTCACATCACGGGCTTCACCCCACGCACGCCCGCACTCACCGACCCCAAAGATGCGGGGTAACACCCGACCACCACGCAGCGGCCACACAGGAGGCTTAGGTCCGCCGGGCGCCACTGGGAATTCTTTCAGTGCTTACCGGAGACACGGATTAAAAAAAAAGCCTATCCTGAAGCCTCTTAGCACCTCTTAGCACCCGTGGATTTAAATGGAACAGTAGATCGTTTTTGACAAATAATTACACCATATTAAGTATCTCAATAAACAGAATTCGTGAATGTGTTTCCCAAAAAGAAAACTAGTTTTGTCACCCTAAATTTTTTGATTTATTTATAGAGATTGTATCAAAGTTCGTTTCTTTAACGTGGCTTTTAGACACAAAAACAACATAAAGCAATTAACATACAAAAGTAAGGTTCTTTGAAATTATAAAGGGATGGATTTAATAATAGTACTTAAAGTACTTAAGATACTATAGGTACCTACTTCATCAGTAGGGGATAAGAGTATTTATTGAACGTACACGGGTAGGTGGTACTTTGTATTCAAATAAAATTTTACAGATATGCTTAAATTAAATAATTTAATCTGTGACCCTCCTATATTTCTAGTTTCTAATAAAGTATGTCATAATAATCCTTAATCACTTTATTAAGTTGTAGTTGGATTAAATAACTAGGTATAATGACGTACCTACGTACAACCATAGATTCTGTGTCTATCTTATCTGCTTACTGTGGCCACAGATATAAGAATACTATACTAGTATGCTATGGCTAATGATCATTCATGATATTCTTAATGTTTTTATGAGTAAGCACTTATTTAGTTATTTGAAGCTAGTTAAGTTTATCATTAAAATAAAAGCATACAGACGAATTGAGGACCTCTTCCTTTTATGTTATCTAAATTCATAGCTTTTTGCCAAATGACTATAAAGTATAAAGTTATATAATAAAAATAAAAGCATGAAAAACATGATTTTTTTAAATCAAGCCTTTGTCATCATAATATTGCATTGTCATGCGACTTACATACGCGGGCAAAGTTTCAGTTCAATCAGAAACCTAGAAAGTGTGTTAAATTTAACTAGCATGATTTGATTACACACGGACATCGGGACAGGTGAAAGTAAATAAAAGCTTGTCAAAATAGTCTGTAAGTAGGTGTCCATTAACCATTAGGTGAAACAGTTAGAAAATCGTCAAACATGTACTCACATATCAGATCTCTAAAAATGTCGTGAATATTTAATACACACTTTCTGCTTTGGGAAATATAGTGTTAACACATGCATGTGCCATAAATCACTCTATAAAAAAGCTATAAATCATAGTCGCGCGGATTATGATAGAAACTTGATGACGGTTGGGATTGGAAATGTGTATATTCATGCATAAAGGTCCACATTCACGATGAAACCATTTGGTTTTCGCAACCATCGCACCAATACATTTACGTACGCCGAGACTTTTTATAAATTCATTCGGGCGTTTTGGACATAACCCATTTTATGTGCGCCCGGTGACGGCAATAGGCTTGCCCCTATTACGTGGGACTAAAAATACTGGCAAATTGCGGGTGTGTAATGCACCTCTGCCTACCCCTGAGGGGATATATGCATGAAATGTATTTCATTCGGAGTTTAAAGTGAACGAAATTTCGTGGAACTATCTTTTTACTCTATGGTGAAGCACAATGTGTATTATCTATGGACATGTGTTCCAAACGGTAGCACCGTCAATGGTATCATGTTTGGATTCATTTCCATGCACAGCTTAAGCCTACGTGTATTGAAAGATAATTTATTTGATTTTCAAGCCAGTTCTGGACTCATATTGACAGATAAACAGACACAAATCCCGTCTTTATGTCCGAAGGGGAATGCAGAGGCGCTTATGCCTATTTTTCTCTCGCGTAGTAGCTCTAGTGTTTCGCGACAAGGCGGTAGGTCATCGGTCCCCCTTTACCTACTTGAGACTAACCAAATAATGTGCAAACTGTGTGCATATAAGATATCAATTTGGAGAAACAGCAGATACTGTTATGCTTGAGATTAAGGCAGTTGGTAGATACCTATTAAAGACAGTTTGGTAAATATATACACACACACATACACACACATATATCACGCCTCCGAAGGGGTAGGTTCAGAAGTCCAGAGGTGCATTTCACACCCACAATTTGCCAGTATTTTAATCCCACATAATTGGCGGCAAGCCTATTGCCGGCACACTTATAATGGGTTTCGTCCAAAATGGCCGAATGAATTTAATAAAAAGTGGCAGCTATATTGTAATTTAAAAAAAAAAAATAACCCGTTGCCTTGCGATGAAATGTTGATGAAAGGCAACAAAATCTTACGTGCCAGCCGCTGTGGCACTCGCTGTGGTCTCGGACTGTTTGGTAAATATAAGAAGTACTTATCTACCGGTAGTAGACTCACGTAAATATTTATGTCTAACGCTGTTTTACTAGCTTGTTGATTCCGTTGTCCAGTGCAGATGAGTATATTGTGGAACGCGTAGGAACAATTAAATAGATTTTCGACTGCGACCCACAATTATTTGCGAAGCTAATAACTTACGGGTGACGGGAACAGGAAAAAATCCAAATTATCACGCGGACGCAGTCACGGGCTACCGCTAGTAAGTAATGTTGTCAGTGTTTGGGTGCATAGAAGTATTTTGGTATATGACCACTAATGGGACAAAAACCAAGGAGTTCTGAACTCATTTTATGTGACCGAAATGAATAAAAAAACAAGGAGGTCGTATTGAGAAGTAGGTTAAAAATTAAAAGTATTTTATTCTCATTGTTTACACGAGATCAGTACAAGATCGGTGCAGATGTTACTTTGTCGATGCCAGATGAGTCGCGGTCGCATCCTACAGCTGCTTGGTCAAAAATATCTCCACTCGGCATATATTCGTAATAGCATCACTGTACAAAAGTAACTAGAGATACACGTATGTAATACTGTCAGTGGTCTTATTCAATAGATAGGTCAATGTCTTGAGCCGTAGTGTATTCCTATCTTCTGCTGTTGACCGGGAATTTAACTCTAGTTCTTGACAGTTTACTTAATTATGAACATAAGCCTTATAGTCAAATCGTTTTTTAGTTGCTACTTTTAATAGGAAATTCTGAAGACTAATGCAATAATAAAAAAAAAATATCAGAGGTGGACAGGTAGAAAGCACATAGAAAAACAATTTAACTTTAGTACATAGTTAAAGTGGTGGTGTCATGTTGGCTAAATGCAAGCACTTTGAGAGATCTAATACTAAGCACTCGTGTGATAAAGTAAAAACACATAACAGGCGACTGAGACTTGCGACTAAGTGGTAGATTTAAGGTTGCCACCTTGCGACTACTCAGCGCTCACCTTTACCAAACGACATGTTCCCCTCCTAACCTAGGTATGTTTGATAAGATCGTAACAACAAGTTATAAATATACGTAAACTTATATTTATTTGACGACTATCCTCATGGTTAATAAACACTACTTATCCTAGTAAACACTATCAAACCATTATCTAAAATCTATAACAAAAACCACACATTTTCGTAACACTGAATGACATTTTCCGATACATATTTTTCTACAATGACAAATTGTCATTTATGAAAGTCCAGCATAAAAGATTTATGTACCTAACACTAGTTATATTGGAAAATAAAATCGCAACACTACTGAAATAGCACGCCGGATTCAATCGCTTTAATTACAAGTTGTACATCTATCGATAGTTTTAAGAATATCCCAAATGGGTATTGTAGTCGTGATCCAAACTTAAAAACCAGTTTCAAAACAATTATCTATTAGTATCGTTAATTATATGGTTCCATTCTTTTTAAGAATTTAAACTAATGTCATGGTAAACGGTGAGCATCTTACGAACGATTTATAATACATTTATTTTATTTACTTAACAACTACAACATAAGTATACCAACTAACAACATCATGAAAAACAACTGAATGTAAGCTCACATGTATATTCTTTGTAGAATAGGTAAGTATTAGGACATTCCGTCTAGTCTCAAACTGAGCAGACCGTGAGAAATGCCCGGAGCTCGAAGTTGAGACTCTGATACTGCAAATATTATTCCCAACACTAAAGCACTGAAGCTGTATACTTTTTTATACTTGAAGAAATAGGTCTCATGTTGATTCCACAAGCGTGTAGTCACTTTTACTATACCCAAGCAGGCTTTACTTACCGATGTAACCTGCAGGTCAAGGGCAGTTTGAGCTCTAGTGAACCTGATACAACCTCCGTTACGGTGTGGGTATTACGAGTATTATTATCTATTCATTAATAGGCGTATTATATCATTTATAATAATAAATGAAATATTCTACTTATCCCGGTTAGTCACTGGATCTAGATTCAAATAGAAATCGAATGGGTATGCGCTTCCAATGACGGTATAGTTAATATTAAACTGACGCGTATGATATGTGGTAGCCCGTATCAAGGCGAGGACGAAAATACTCGTCTTGACCTACGTCGCAGGCGCCACACGTATCCATGTTATTTGGGGACGAGTATGTTGTAACACGGTGTCGATGGACTTGCTACAACACTAGTACTCATGCTCGCACATCTAATTACATTCGCAGGCTATTTCTATAAATAGTTCAATTATTACCAGCCAGTTTAAAAAACAATCGTAAAATTTTGTTTATATTCTGGCTAGATTATATTGTGCATATAAAATAAACTAAAATAAACGTGCGTCTGTCAGTTATATTGTAATTGGTTAACAATAAGCCCTATAGAGGTTTTAAGCGTCGTTCAGACTACGGTATAATATATCGCATCATAGCATATAAAGGTAGTATTTAGCACAACAATAACGCACACCTTACATTTACTATGAACACGTTCACACTACGTATTACATAGTATGGGCTTGCTATACGCTCTATAATTGAGCGATGCGCTGTGCTAGCTGCGCTATATCGCACGCCACCTCCTCCTGCCTCCTCCCCACCGCACCGCCCACCACCGTCGCCGCCCGGTCAACTGAGCTTGTCATATACTATATACGCTTGCGATAATATTATTATAGCCTAATGTGAACGCCATACTCTATAGTATAGCATGTTGTCTTAATTATCTTTACTATGCTGCTATATTTTATAGTGTAGTCTGAACGGCGGCGGGTCTTTAATCATTTTACTGTACAATATAATATGGTTGAATTAAGTTTTATTCTGTTATTGCGACGAGAGGACATACAGTGAGAATGTCTATACCCACTTATGTTAAAAACTACTTAGGTATCGATTTACCGTTCAGAAATCCGAATATTACTGAGAATTGCCGGATGCGTGCCAATTTTTTGCATCTAACCTCAATTTGATTCAGAATTATGGTTAACAATGTGGTAGATACTTCTCTATTTATTCTTCAGAATAAATTAGCTTCAGTATTGCTCCTCCCTTATGCTATGATTGATTTGTAGTCCCAAGTATCTAAACATCACCTGCTTACTGCTACCACAGCTTACATACTTTAAGCCTTTCTACAAGCTTTTATTTACTTTCAACTATACCGATGTCCGTGTGTAATCAAATCTTGCAAGTTAAATTTAACACACTTCCCGGGTTTCGATTGTGCTGAAACCTTGCCCGTGTGTGTAAGTCGCATGACAATGCAATATTATGATGACAAAAGCTGGATTGAATAAAAAGCTGGATTTTATGGATATTTTATTGTTCCACTTCCTGTACAATCTTTTTACAACCTTTTATTATATGGGATAAACAAATGACTCAGTCTACCTTCTTGGGAGAAGGGCTATGAGAAATTTTAACGCAAAAATAAATCAGTAATTTAATAGTTCAGTATCTGGAATGTAAATGTTTCGCAAAACTATTTACTGTGATTTACAGAAATATACCTAAAAGCAAATAAAATTTGTTAAAGTCATGAACTCTATTGAGGTAAAGCTCAGAAACTGTAAATATGAATCAACAGTTTATTTGTTAGAAACCAAATTAATGTTTACGTGAAGTAAACCTTCATTATCATTAATTAAACCTGATGACGACAATAAACTTATTCTAGGCTGTTCATGTGGCGTTAGCATCGGCATCAAGCGGCGTTAGCATCGGCATCAAGCCCTCGATGAAGTATCTAGGGATCGTACTTGATAGCCGATGGAACTTCGGACCACATTTCCGAAGTTTTTGGATTGTGCGGAGTATGGCCCTATACGGGGCTCCCGTATGGGCGGCGCGTTTGACGGCCAACAACTCAACGCTCCTTAATAGACCGTTGAGGACCTTGGCCGTCAAAACAATAAGGGGCTACCGCACGATCTCCGGAGAGGCTGCATGTCTCCTAGCCGGGACCCCTCCATGGGACCTGGAAGCGAGAGCCCTTGCGTCATTGTCCCAATAGCGCAAGGAGGCGCTGGAGCGGGACCACAGGCCTGCGTCTCGAGAAATCGATGACCGGCGGTCCCAACTCCGCCAGGATCTCATGGAGTCATGGAGGGTGCGACGTGAGCAACCCAAGTGGGGTACCACCATCATCGCGGCGGTGAGACCGATCATGGACGATTGGCTGCAGAGGCAGCATGGTGACCTCACGTATCGTGCGACGCAGATCGTTACCGGGCATGGATGCTTCGGTAGCTATCTGTTTCGCATCCGTCGTGAGATCACACCCCGGTGTCAACACTGCGACGTTTCCGACGACGACACCGCACTCCACACGTTGGTGGAGTGCTCAGCGTGGGCGAGTCAGCGCCGGGACCTCGTAGTGGGTCTGGGCGTGGATACCCTCTCGCTGGAGACCATGCTTCAAGCCATGGTCTCCAGCGGGAGTAGGTGGAACGCGGCCGTGTCCTTCTGCGAGCAAGTCGTGCTTGCGAAGGAGGCGGCCGAGAGGGAGAGGGAGCGTACCCTCCCCGCCGAGTTCCGTAGTCAGCGGCGAGGGCGCCGTAGACTCATCTACGCCCAAGACCATCGACCTCCATGATCGGGGCCTGAGGACGGCGGGATCGCCACCCGTCGTCCTTACAGAAGCAGGCTAGAAGGGTTGCGTGCTGCGGGGCCTTTGCCCCATAGCACGCAACCAGATTCACTCACTGACGCGGGATAAAACCCTACCCCAACGACGCGGGTTTCTCATCCCGATCCAACCCCCGCAGAGACCACAGGGGTGGTCAAAGTCCGCCGGGTGCCGCTGGAAATACGTTCTGCTTGTAACCAGAGACGCCCGGCAATGGACGTTAGAGCGGCCGCGGAACTAAAAAAAAAGGCTGTTCATGTTTTATTTATCTATCGTGTAATTTGTCTAAGAAGTGGATTTTCTTTTTATGTTGTCGACTAAAACTGTTCAGCAAACGCAAGCACGCAACGAAGCTTCATGCAATCGTTAATGCTACCCAGGGACGGTCACGATCTCCTCATGAAACATGATTAGAGTCGACGTTTCTTACACTAGGTTCTCTAGCAAAATTATTGCTGGAAGCTTAGCCTTATATTAGATTTGAAAACATATCTAAAACTGTGTTTGTATTTTATATTATTTAGGTGATGTTATGGTATAAGAAATTAAAAGTAGTTATGTACTTATACAGTTCTTTTTTTGTCCAATCCTACTAATATATTAAATGCGAAAGTTTGTAAGTTTGGATGTTTGTTACTCTTTCACGTAAAAACTACTGAACGGATTTTGATGAAACTTTACAATAATATAGCTTATACATCAGAATAACACATAGGCTACAATTTATAAAGATACGGCGACGGGAACAATAATCACGCGGACGAAGTCGCGGGCGACCACTAGTACTTCATATTTAGGTAAATCAAGACTCGTGGAGAGTTCCACCGTTTTTGAGTCATGAGTAAAGAATTTCACGTAGTAAACACAACTCAAATATATTTGTTCTGTGTGTGATATTAGGGAGACAAACGGAAGAACAATTGTAAGTCGTGCCAAAACAGAGTTCGCGCTAAAAACAGTACGCCACGTCACGTTCGAGTCGCGCGCGAACTGTCACACAACGCGCGACGACACACTTCTTTTTGTTAATCTGTTAATTATTTTTATGTTTACCCTAGTCGCTATTCTGTGACATTGGTCACTAAGTATTCGAATCAGAATATGCCGGAAATAGCTGGAAGGTTAATTAGTAGTCGAATAAATGTTTGACATTGTACAATCTATATGTTTAATACGAATTTCAATTATACGCGTTTTTCAATTATAAGTAATAATACATACATTTGCATGAAATATTAATATATATATATATATATTTCTTTTTTAATATCACCGTGATAACTAGTAATAATTATAGTCGTCAACACATTGGGTTATTGATGTTTGACGTGTAATTTAAAAGATAAACTTTTAACTTTCATAGGTGACAGATCCCTAAGCCTCAGAGCCTAAGGGGTAGGCAGAGGTGCACACACACCCAGACTTTGCCAGGAACTTTGTTGGTCCCACGTTATAGGGGGCAAGCCCATTGCCGTTACCTGGCACTATAGAAAATCTATTTAACTATAGAAGTTCATACCAAGATTCCAACAGCCAGGACAGATGTTACACATCACAAAATAGAATCTCCGCAGTTCAAGCTCACAAACATATTATTATACTATATCCATCGTTCAAATATGTCTTTGGTGATGAAAATACCTATGCCTTTATATATATAGAAGACTAGCTGATCGCGGCGGCTCCACCCACGTGAAATAGTTTTCTTGTTCCCGGTTACCGTGGGAACATAATTATTACCGGGATAAAAAGTAGCCTATATTACTCAGGGATAATGTAGCTACATATCAGTGAAAGAATTTTGAAAATCGGACCAGTAGTTACGGAGCATATTCGCTTCAAACAAACAAACAATTAAATCTTTCCTCTTTATAAGATTAGTATAGATGGAGACCTAGACTAAGATTGTGAAGACAAGGTACTTGAGATAGTTCTCTAATAATTTATAATCATGTTAGCAAATATTTTGCACTAAAACACATATACATACATATACTGACCGGTTTCATGTCACGTGTGTTTTGATGTCCTTATGAATATGTAGTACGATATTTTTATGTGAATTATGGATATTATGGTGTGATTTATTGAAACTATATTGTATAAATCTCTGATGATGCCGTGAGGTGAAACCGGTCAGTAGAAATAAAATTATAACAGTGGAAAAGTGTATGTGTTTTTGTGCAATATGTGTAGCAGATTCCACTAAGTGCCGTCAATCGACAGTATAAATAAAAAATGTTATAGTACAAGATCCCACTGCAGAATATTGCGCTCATCGAGTATTTGCTAAAACCTAAATTTTTACTCATATTTATGATTAGGAGAATATATACCTACTAGGTTGCCTATAAAAATGTGGCCGCTAGTAATTTTAATTAAATTATTGTTAATTGATTTTGGGGACAAAATTTCGCTCACTTGTTTTTTAAATAAAATATCGTCCACTTCACGGCAATATATATAAAGACTCTGAAAAATCACGGTTGCCGTTGCGCACTTGACCGCACCTCTTCACAACCAGGTGCAAACAGGTATGATTTTGATACATTAATGCGTTCACAACGTACATTTATTATTTATATATCAAATTAAAGCTATTTTTTTCCTGTTTATTATGATATACGGTTGCTTAATTAAATCTGGCCGCAAATAAGGGTTGCTGGCTGTTAAAGATGGTAAATATTTAAGGTAGAGTGAAAGACAGTTAGCGCGTAACATCATTAGTCAGACGAGGATATTTCTATTTTTTGCTAAGACTTTAATAAATATGTAGGTATACATTTTAGCAATAAGACCGTTTTGCATTAGAACAAAACAGTTATTATATGTGTGAAGAAACATACCATGTCGATGAAGAAAGCGTTCAATGAATTATGTCGTATAACATAGTAAATCTGTACCTTACCTGGTCTCATCTTATCTTACCTGTCACTTTCATCCAACTTTATTTATTTATTTATTTACACTTCATGCACAGTAGCAGTACATAGGCGGACTTAATGCCATAGGCATTGTCTAACAGTCAACCTTAGGATGATGCACAGAGAACTTGTAGTAGGTGCTTAGAGGTTATGATAGTTATAATGACATTAGAGAAACAGGTCAGACCAGCGTAATAATTTATAATGATAATCAACAAACTTAAATACTAATAACTATACATAGCTAATACTAACAAACACACACACATACATACATACATACATACATACATACACAAACATACATACATACATATACATATATTACGCCCATAAACCTACATAATATATACTACGTATTATTAATATATTAAGTGTCTAAGGAATATCCGTACATTATGTCTATATACTATACATAAACTAATAAAACACAACTATGAGCTATGACTGCATTAAGTATAGGATAGGAAAGACGTGATCAGAACTGACTCTGTTTATGAGTCACGATATAATTCATACACCTTCTTCCTGAAAACGAAGCGGCTGGTTGACAACCTAATTTCCAACGGAAGCACATTCCAGAGAAGAATAGACTGTACGTAGAATGAAGAGTGAACAAGGCTAAAAGTGTGACAAGGACAATGTAAAAGAAGATTGTTTCAAGAGCGCAAGTTTTTGTTATGATTGGAGCCAAGAAATTCAAAGTATTGAGTAAGATATGATGGGACATTGGGAGAATTTAGGAAGGAGTAAAGCATAGTATGGATAGCCACCCCAACTCAGAGCGGAATTCCGAAACATGATCATACTTACAAAGATTGTAGACGAATCGAATGCAATTATTGAGAAGACGGTCAAGTTTATTGAGTAGATCTGCATTCAGGTCGAAATAGCACACATCACCATAGTCTATGACAGGAAAGATCAACGAACGCATAAACGCAGCCTTTGTTGTGGCTGGAAGGAAGTTCTTCAAGCGATAAAGCGCCCGTAAGCTGCCCGATACCCTCTGACACACTCCGGCAACCTGAGCTTGCCAGTTGTGCGTGGTGTCAATATACAAACCTAAGTTTTTGACGCAAGAAGTAAGGGATATCGGTTTAGCATTGAAGATTATCGGAGGAATGGTAACTTTCGCGAGCTGGGAGTGGCTGGAATCGGTCACTGTCAATGTCATAGTCTTCAATGTACCAGCAAGCTGCTTGCTCACATAGTATACTTCTTCACACATATAATAACTGTTTTGTTCTAATGCAAAACAGTCTTATTATTTGTGCTCCGAAACATACTACGTCGATGAAGACCTGTTTGTTATCTGCTGGTGAAAGAGCCTGTTAAGTGTACCCATTCTGAATGCTATGTGAAAATTAAAGAAAACTGATCTATAAATAATTCTGGAATAATTTAGATAAAGATTGTCATTCAGACTCTTCATAGCCACTTCTCTTCTGATATACCTACCAGAAGATTTGCTACTAAAGTGACGTTACAGACAGAAATCTACGTAATAAAAATAAACTACAGTCAAAGCTAAAGGTAATCACCTTAATGATAAAAGTGTCTGGCTTGAGCATGGTGTAGGCACCTCCTAAAATGCCGTAATTGTAGCATATTTTGTACTTAGGTGACTACAACATTTTTTTTTTCTTTATACACGCTTTTTGATTTTGACACGAGACCAATGTACATTTAGTCACATTTAGTCTTAAGAAAATGTGTAAATGAGTCAATTATTGAAAAAGAGTGACCGAGAGTTTTATTGCCAGGTTCTTTCTTTCGGTTCTACTTATTGCTTTGCGAATCTGGCAGTACATGTAAATATAGAAGCAATGACATTTTTTTTGTTTTAAGTACTTACTGTCGTTTGTAAGAGTCATTTAGTGACCTTTACAAATAAAAAAATCATTTCATTTAATTTCATTTCGTTTGCGCTGTTGTAGGTACTATAAATTTTTTAACTTGTTTAAACTTGGATTAATCTCTCTTAACATCTTTTAATTTGTTTAAACACTTTGTAACTTGTTTAGATTAGTTGAAATCAATATTTATAAAATTAAATTAAATTCACTAGGAATTTTTTGACGTGGTTTTAAAGACAAAAATTCGACAGATATGACATTGACAGTGAGAGATTCAGCCAATCCCAGCTCGCGAAAATTGGATGAAGGTGACAGGTAACATAAGATGAGACCAGGTAAGGTACAGATTTACTATGTTATACGACATAATTCATTCTTCATCGACATAGTATGTTTCTAAAAACCTACTAGCGGCCACATTTTTATAGGCAACCTGGTAGGTATATGTTCTCCTAATCCTAAAATATGAGTAAAAATTTAGTTTTTAGCAAATACTCGATGAGCGCAATATTCTGCAGTGGGATCTTAGACTATTAGCATATGTTAAACAAAACCATCTAGTATCGGACTGCAGAGAATCTATTTAGTGAACATCTGTCCCTGGCTGTGGGAATTTGGTTTAATTACAAAGCGGTTATAGATTTTCCATACTCCGTCAGGCAATACGCTTTTCTCCTATTACGTGGGACCAATTAACTTACTGACAATGTGTGGGTGTGGTATGCACCTCTGCCTACCCCTTCAGGTATATAGGTGTGATAAATTTCTGTCTGTCTGTCGGTCCTCTAGCCTTAAACTAGGTTCAACTAATGGCATACTTAATTAGTACTCTGTATACTGTGTACACATATAAACTCAGGGCAAACGCCATACATCTCGATGAACCATTTCGCCCCGGTCAATAAATAAGCTGACCTAAATCGGCTTCACAGTCAGACCTCATCCATCTTATCTAGCTTAGTTAGAAGTTCTGGATTAAATTGGTAACATAATTATTCCTTACAAAACATAATGACGTCGAATATTGACTGCCTCGGTGTGTGCCTGCATCTGTGGTATGTGTATGTATAGATGGCAGTTGCATCTCTGAGGTCCTAGGTTCGGTTCGGGGTCGAATGAAAATATTTGTGTAATTCACAAATGTAGGAGTTTGGGAGTTTTCTAATTATACATAGAAAACACCCATTATGTATGTATTTAGAAAATATATATGGATGTTTATCAGTCGTCTAGATCCCATAGCACAAGCTTATATTTATATATAATTTGGGCTAGATGACGTTGTGTGAGAATTTCCCAAAAAAAATTATTTAATTTATTTATTACTAGCTGACGCCCACAGCCTCGCCCGTGACAAATTATATACTGAAACCTTACTCGAGAATCACTCTATCCATAAGTGAAAGCAGCATCCAAGTCAGTAGCTTTTGAGTTTATCGCGAACAGACAGACGCTGCGGAGGACTTGGTTTTATATTATGTAGTGATGTCTTGTTTACGGGAATTACTACATTACATACGTACATACGTACTACATACGTACTCTATCGTAGACATGTGATTTACACCGTACGAATGTCGAATGTCAATCGTAATGGTGTCCCTAGCGTTGCGTAGAGTGACGGGTGGTCCATAAATAACCTCTGGTTATCAAGTTTGCACTAATAGTTCATGGTTTGGTTAGAAATTTTCTTAAAAATATATTATGTATGTGGCTACCTACATATAAACACGCATGTTTCGCTGAAAGGAATATTTATGAAATTATATTTTCAAAACTTCCCGTGCCGTTCGTATAAAAACTTCTAGGCATGCAGTGGCCTTCTAAGGGCTCTTTTAGACGAGCGTATTTTTCACCGGACCACGGACAGTTGTTTTCACCGGATTCACCGGTGGTGTATGGCTTACAATGAATGTGTTTACACGCACCAGACACAGGTCCGTCGAACTAATTGCGCCGAATGTACCTTGACCTCCCCTCGCTGGTCTTTAGTCCGGTGAAAAAAAAATACCACGTAAAATTGCACTAAAGCGGTTATTTTCCTGTTAAGGGACATGTCACATTCACGTGATAGGGGAAGAGTCTCTATGTTTGCTAGGATCTAGTCTCCCGATCGGCAAGATGTACTTAGTGTTGGTTCGGTCCCTAAGATATTGACAGTGATGGGATTCCTGCGCACCCATTCTGTATAGGACCAATGTATAGGACATTAGGTTGATACTATTATTTATAAGGTCCAATTGTAAGTTGTAATAATATTACAAAACGTATTGTGCATCTAAGTGAATGAATTCAAATTCGAAAACAATGAGGGAACACTGAATAGGTTAACGTCGTAAAAGCTTGGCACAACAATACCATAATAGCCGCCTATTACTTGTTCTGCTACTCACACTAATTTGGAGCAATTTAATCGTCTTGAAAATTTATTCTATGGCTGCTTAAATTTGCCAATAATTGACTATAGTAGGTAGGTACGTACATGTTTTATATTCTCTAATTATACTACGACAGCGGCGAAATAGTATTATAACTCAATCCATTGATGAAAACAGCATGAAAGTCATTGTATTAGTTTTTAAGTTTATCGCGAACAGATAGACGCGTCGGAGGACTTCGTCTATAATAAGCTCTGTTTTATATAAGCAATGAAGTAGGTACATAATGCTAACTTTTTATCAAATTATGTTACAATATGAATCGCATTAGATCTCAATAAAGTCTTAGGATGAGATTGAACCAGCGTCTGTTTCCTTTCCAATGTCTTTTTTAGGGTTCCGTACCCGAAGGGTAAAACGGGAACCCTATTACTGAGACTTCGCTGTCCGTCCGTCCGACTGTATCTCATTTTCGTGATAGTTAGAAAGTTGAAATTTTCACAGATCATGTATTTCTGTTGCTTCTATAACAAAAAATACTAAAAAACACAATATAATATATATTTAAGGGGGCTCCCGCAGGTGTCTAAGCTCTTAGGTGTGTAAGTTCTTTGAGCGAATTATCGCGGAACGCCTTGTGGAGCATCTCACGACTGTGGGGCCAGGCCTGGCGGATAACCAGTTCGGTTTCCGTCGGGGATGCTCCACGGTGAACGCGATCATGCGCGTGAAGAGCCTGACGGAGGAAGCAGTCTATCAGGGCAAGGTGGTGGTGGCGGTGTCTCTTGACATCGCCAACGCTTTCAACACCTTGCCATGGAGCTGCGTTAGGGAGGCGCTCGTGTATCACGAAACGCCTCTCAACCTCCGTCGTATTGCCATAGCTTACCCTAGCTGGCTCGGGCCAGCTCGGCGAGATGTGTCGTGCGGTGTTCCGCAGGGGTCGGTGCTGGGACCGCTTCTGTGGAACATCGGCTACGACTGGGTGCTGCGGGGTGCGTTGCCTGAGGGCGCGGCGTGACGTGCTACGCCGACGATACCCTCGTAACGGCACGGGGAGCAACGCATCAGGAGGCAGCACTCAAGGTCACGACGGGTGTTGCTCAAGTCGTGGGTCGGATACGGCGGCTGGGACTGGTGGTGGCCCTGCACAAGTCCGAGGTTCTCTGTTTTCACGGACCTCGGAAGGGTCCACCTGAAGGTTCGGCATACCTGTAGGAGGCGTTAGCATCGGCATCAAGCCCTCGATGAAGTACCTAGGGATCGTACTTGATAGCCGATGGAACTTCGGACCACATTTCCGTAGTTTGGTCCCCAAAGTGACGGGGCCATCAGTCGCGCTTTCACGACTCATGCCCAACCTAAAGGGATCCAACGCTTCAGGAGACTGTACCTGGGGATCGTGCGGAGTATGGCCTTATACGGAGCTCCCGTATGGGCGGATAGATTGGCGGTCAGGGTGAACGCGACTCTGTTGAACAGACCACTGCGAACCTTGGCCGTCAAAACAATACGGGGGTACCGCACGATCTCGGGAGAGGCTGCATATCTCTTAGCCGAGACCCCTCCATGGGACCTGGAAGCGAGAGCCTCCTTGTGCCATTTAAACAATGACGCAAGGTCATTGTTTCAATGGCACAAGGAGGCGCTGGAGAGGGACCACAGGCCTGCGTCTCGAGAAATCGAGGACCAGCGGTCCCAACTCCACCAGGATCTCATGGAGACTTGGAGGTTGCGACTTGAGCAATCAAAGTGGGGAACTACCGTCCTCGCGGCGGTGAGACCGATCATGGACGAGTGGCTGCAGAGGCGGCATGGTGACCTCACGTATCGTGCGACGCTGATCGTTACCGGGCATGGATGTTTCGGTAGCTGTCTGTTTCGCATCCATCGTGAAGTCACACCCCGGTGTCAACACTGCGAGGTTTCCGACGACGATACCGCACTCCACACATTGGTGGAGTGCTCAGCCTGGGCGAGTCAGCGCCGGGACCTCGTAGTGGGTCTAGGCGTGGATATCCTCTCGCTGGAAACCATGCTCCAAGCCATGGTCTCCAGTGCGAGTAGGTGGAACGCAGCCGAGGCGGCCGAGAGGGAGAGGGAACGTACCCTCCCCACTGAGTTTCGGAGTCAGCTGCCAGGGCGCCGTAGACTCATCTACGCCCAGGACCATCGACCTCCATGATCGGGGCCTGCTTCTTTACAGAAGCAGGCCCAGGCTTCTTTACAGAAGCAGGCTAGAAGAGTTGCGTGCTGCGGGGCCTTTGCGTCACAGCACGCAACCAGATTCACTCACCGACGCGGTATAAAACCCACTTGGGGGTTTGTTCTTTCCGACCAAACCCCCGAAGAGGCCACGACGGTGGCCAAAGTCCACCGGGTGCCACTGGAAATGCCTTCAGTGTCACCAGAGACGCCCGCAGCAATGGACATGGGAGAGGCCAAAAAAAAAAAAGAAAGGGGGCTCCCACACAACAAACGTGTTTTTTTGCCGTTTTGGTACTGAACCCTTTGTGCACGAGTCCGACTCGCACTTGGCCGGTGTTTTATTGTTGTTTGTTTAGGGGTCCATAGAGGCGTTTAACAAACATAAGAGCATAAACGTGAGGATTTACTACCTTAAGTGTACTGTACACGAAATTAGATAAGGCCATCCTTAATTGTTTTATTCTCCATCCTTTTACGCATTACAATTACTAAATTTTAATGGTCGCGTCCCTATTTAAATCCCTAAAGAATATCAATAGCCACACCCATACAACATAAAGTGGTCCTATTTTGCGTAGGGCGTCAGAAATATGATAACTATATCCCTTCGTCATGAGCGGACTATTATATTCAATTATATTGCCATTATACCGTATTATTATCTCGGCAGCGGTTCGAGCGTTCCTTCTATACAGATATAAGATTGCTTATAATTTACAGCATAATCTCATTGTTTTATTTTACTTTGTACTCCTCGATGATCTTGGATTGTTAATGTAGACAGAAAGACATACTTCACGCTTTTATCCTAGGCTTTTACCCACCATTGGAAGGAACCATTCCTACATACGCCTGTTTCCCAAATGAGGTTGGTAGAAGTACCTATATCAAATGCTCAAATTTCGCTAGAAATTTTCGTAGACCCATGTAAAAAGGGTTGAGCCTATTGCCGCTTACTGGGAACTATTTTTTAGTTCGCGGCTTCCCTTACGTTCATTGCCGGGAGCTAGATACACACTTGGAAAAATTACCTGTTTTGCTGGGAACCCTTGCATTAAACATACAAGCTTTTATAACCTCTCCTTATATAGTTATATGTGTAGAAAAATAAACATTTCGACGAGAGACGAGATAGAATAAGAGAAATTCCTTAGCGTAATGAGGTAAGCTTTGCAAGTCAACCTCATCCGTTATCGTACTACAGCAGTCTTTAAGTTTGTCCGTGTCCCAAGAGGTTGTGAATAAACCACACTGAAAAAAGACTCAAACTAAAGTTAATACAAATGAGACGGTTTCCAGGGTCAAAGTAAGATAATATTCGAATATATCAGAGATAGTTTTATAGAGGCGGTTTAACTACAGAACTTTGACATCGACCATGCGTTGTGGAGGTCAGATGGCAGTCGCTTTATGTTCAGCCGCATCGCAAAAGTCGTCCTCAACTGGTTTGGGAAAAGACTCAGTCACAAAGCAACGAATTTCGGACCTGCGCTTCAGTTCCGGTCAACAATTTACCATTTCTAGGACAGACAGGGGCTACGAAGAGATGTCCTTCAATATCAAAGTCCACCAAGAGAAGAACGATCATATCGGCTATCAGTAGCTATTATCGCTGGTCATTACGCATCAACTGAGGGTTTCAACTAACAGATCTTATAAGTATATGATCTGGCACAAAGCTGTGAACAGTCTTGATTAAAACATTTCTGACAATCGATATGTAAATCGGTTTACTCCATTGACACACTAAAAAACACAAAAAAGTTCGGGACACCCAGCCAACTTAAAAAAAACCAACGTTTGTCCCCGTCATCGAAATGTCGGTATCAAAATGGTTTATTCATCCACACGTGCTCCAGATTCAATTACTAGGAGCTCAGAGGGGCTGTGGAGGTGATATTAACCGGAACGGCTCAGTGGGAGGCGCGGGAGCGTTAACAAAGGTCAGAGGTGACTCGTAGCAGTTTGCTACAAATCGGTGGAGCGCTACAGCTCGTAGCACGGTCCATAGCGACACAGGCCAATCACTACGCTTATTATAATGGCGACGTTGAAAAATTCTACGACTCGTATAATTATCCGAAACGGGTGGTTTTTATTTCTGGTTGATAAATTGTGTGTGTAAAACTCAACGCTCTGTGGTTTTATTTTACAAAAAAGGTTTATTATTATCATGTTGTTTTTGTAAAATATTTTAATGCTGTAATGTGATGGTTTTCGTTTTTGTTACGTGATATATTCGGGTCTTCATTTTGTCAGCGGTTTGTTTTTCAATCCTATTTTATGGCCTCGACCGTCTCGAACCAGGCTGCATGATATTGTCTCGTTTGTCCCTATCGTAAATTCCTATATTAACTCATTTATTATACAAACAAGTCTAACCTAATCAAGGAATTTGTTTATTTATGGTTTTCAATAGAACATACACTCCACACACACACACATATCACGCCTATATCCCGAAGGGGTAGGCAGAGGTGCATTACACACCCACAATTTGCCAGTATTTAGTCCCACGTAATAGGGGGCAAGCCTATTGCCGTCACCGGGCACATTTATAAAGGGTTATGTCCAAAATAACCGAATGAATGTAATAAAAAGTAGCAATTATATTGTAGTTTTGAAAAAAAAAATTGTAACCCGTTGCCTCGCGATGAAATGTTGATTAAAGGCAACCAAATCTTACGCCGCTATGGCACAGCCAATTAAAGTCCTGGGCTTCTTGGACTCTATTTGCCATAGAAATGTATTTTTAAAGCCTTCACACAGTTATAGTAGCTAGATAATAGAGGGAAAGTTCTTACTGGTATTTATAGGAGAAGGAAAAATATGGGTCACGTGATTTCCCCATACCACCGACGTTAACCGTGCCCTGGCGCCACTCTGTCTCGCCAAGGCCTACAGTTTCGTACAGTCTACGCTTCGAATAACAATCGAAGTATGAACTTTAAATTCAGTTATCATATTTCACTTGCTAACGTCCGCAGCTCCACTGGCGTGAAATTATCCTCATAAATCCCATTAACCTATTCTTGCGATTAAATGTATTCTTATTCTCCATTTACGATATAGCCAAAATCGGTTGTTATATTCGGACGAAAGTGGGCATTAAATTGGTTTTCATTAGAGCCATTAGAGGTATCTGTAAGTAGACTGCCTAAAGTACAGGAAAAGTGACCTAACAATGTGTACCTTTAAGTTTTGCAACGATAAAATATGTCTGGGTTAGTGTATAATTCAGTATTATGCTAATTATGTACCTAATTGTGTGAACCTACCTACTAATATTATTGCTGTTAGGTTCTTTTGCAATTGTGGATTACGATAACACATCCAAAACTAACTTGAGAATGTATGGTTCGCTAACTAGGTACCTACAATGTTAATAGAATAAATTTAAAAAAGTTAAGTTATAATATATTCTTAAAAAAGCTAGTTAATGTTGTCAAAAAATAAAGTAAAATTCTTAATTGATAATAAGGCTTAGATCGCACATGTTACGTAATCCCTAATTACCCTGGAGTTATGGTTAGTCCTAGGGTTAATTTTAAATTTTTGATTGTGTCTATTTTAAATGATAGTTATAGAAAATATGGTACAATTTTCACAGATAGAATATACCCTAAGTTCTTGGTTGTAATGTAATAAAATAATTAATAAATAAAATAAAATTATAGCAGTATTTAAAAAAAAAATAAAAAAAAAATAATAAAAAAAAAAGACTTTAGACTTATATGCATATAACATAGGTAGGTACTTCTTTCATTTTAAAAAAGTATTTAAAAAATACATAACTAAGTTACCAATAACTTGCTGCCCGGACTTCAAATAATATTCTATTTAGTGGAAGGTAGCCTCTGTCCTGTACTGTTTGACTTTTAGTTTGAATTACAAAGATGGTTACAGATTTTCTATAGTACCCCCCAGGGACGGCAATAGGTTTGCCCCCTATTAAGTTGGTGTGTTATACACTTTTATTCTCACCTACCCGTGCGGGGATATAAGTGATACGTATGTATGTATCCAAAAAAAATATGGACATTGAAAAACATTAATTTCCACGGACTCACATAGTTGTTTAAAGGATTTAGTTCGAAGAAACCAACAATCAGTTTTGCAATGTTTCACATTTATGATATAAGTTTGAAATCGAGTAAGAGCGAGACGGAGTCACCGAAACTGCTTATTAGGATTGCTTGGTACGAGACAGCCTCCGTATTGATCTCAAGTCGAGAACGGAACAGCCGAGTCCGTCTCTCCAAGTAAATAAGCCAAAGCCGCTCCACTTTTCCGCAAACTTTTATTATAGACTTACCACAATTTTTGTAAGGTGCGAACTTAATAGTACATCAAGAGGCTATTTAGAGGATCATAGATGAATCTAGGAAAGATAACGTAAATTTTTATTGGGCAAACTTTATGCAGTAACTAACTACAGAAGACAAAGAATAGGGTAGATTGCGTATGAAATGATCTTTCATTTCAGCTTTGAATGTATGTGGTTTGAGCTTAAGAATTGTTTAATATGTAACAAAGTTCTACCATTTCTGCCACAAGCTGTTAATCAAATAGGGTGCAACACTATAGCAAAGATAAATTGGTTAAATGTACTTTAGTACGCTTAGGTTCTGAAACAGGATTCACACTCTCCATTCCAGCCCTTATGTCGTCCGTAATGCAGTGACCGTACTATGACCAGCGCGAAAACCAGATTGGAGGGGATTCAGGAGGGTTTTATCATCAATTAAAATACTAATAAGTAGTTGCTTATTTGACAGTAGACACACGTGACGTCATAGTGTGGTATATTACACAAAGTACTGTACTACAGTACAGTGGAAAACTCGCTACAGCGAGTTTCCTTGCGATAACGGCGAGTTAGGTTGTTATTGTCGTTTGAACGGCAAAAGCTATACTAGTTTAGAAATAAAACAGTGTAAAAGCAGGATGGCGAATTCTGAGTCTGAAATGACGGCATAGAACGTTCATAAATCATTTAATATTAGCGTTATCGTAATATGTACGTCGTACAACGTCAAAATAATGTAAGAGGCACACACTTAATCCTCTCGCTGGAGATCACGCTTTAAGACATGGTCTCCAACGGGAGTAGGTGGAACGTAGCCGTGTCCTTCTGCGAGTAGGTTATGGTCGTAAAGAACTCGTCGCTGAGTTCCGAAGTTGGCGTCCAGGGCGCCAGAGACTCATCTACGCCGAAGACTATCGACCTCCACGAACGGGGTCTGAGGATGGCGAGCTGGCCACGCGCCGTCCTTACAGAAGCAGGCTAGTAGGGTTGCGGGGCTGAGGCCCTGCAGCACGCAGATTCACACCATGACGCGAGATAAAACATGAACCAAAGATACGCGGGATAACTCCAGACCCAATCGCGTGACAGGGGCCATGTAGGTAGCCAAAGTCCACCGGCGCCACTGGAAATACATCCGAGTGCTCACCTGAGGCGCCGGCTATAGTCATAGGGGCGGCCGCGGAATTAAAAACAATAAAAAAGGCACACAATTTAGTAAGCTCTTTTTCAATGTATTGACCGTGCGAGTGAAGCGAGTGAAGCGTCGCCATTTCGAGACTGGACAATTTTGCTTTCGTCTGTCTGTTTGTATGTATGTATGGTCCGGGCTAGCGGTCACAATTTTTATCCGATCGCCATGAAATTTGGCACAAGTATTCCTTGATTAAAATCTTTTTTTATAGTAAGCTTATTTCGATTAGGATAGAAATACGGGGAAAAAGCTCGAATATTGTTTTTAGTGTTTGCGAGGTCTACTGTTTGAGCATATAGGCCATAGGCGACCACTAGTGTTATTAGTTAATACTTGTGTCCCAAATTCATGACAAACGTGACCACGACACAATCAATAATCACTTCTTGTTTGTGTTGTGTTCAGTTCGGTTCGGTTACCTCAACGTTAGGGAGAGGGTACACATACTCCCGCCTATATTATATAACAAAGTTCGTAAAACACAAATATTTATGAGTCAGGATCCTCGCAATAAAATACTTATTTTGATGCATGATGCCATATATTCTTATTTACTCAGATCTATATAGGTTAGGTAGGTATATATATATTTTTTTTTTAGTAATTGGTTCGCCAAATTGACGCCGCCCGCCTGGTGGTAAGTCGTGACGACGTCTAGCGATTGTGGGTCTTGTTTAGTATAATTCGTACAATTTAGACATCACACCTGTATCACCGAAGGGGTAGGCACATGTGCATTACACGCCCACTCTTTGCCAGTATTTTTTTGGTTCCACGTTATAGGACGATAGCCTAATGATTATAGAATTCATAACTGCTCTGTAATTCAAACCAAAATTCCAACAGTCAGGACAGGCGTTACATGCCACAAAATAGAATCTCTGCAGTCTTAGCGCAATTAGAACATACTTACTTACATATTCAAAAATTTAACTAAACTCGTGATCGACACTTCTCAAGACCAGAAGGCCGGTTACTATTTAGCACAAAGAATAAGCATTGCCATACAATGTGGCAATGCTGCCAGCCCTCTCGGAACATTGCCAGTCGGCAACGAGGCGGATGTTAGAAGTTCTTTGACGCATGTTAGAATTTAGATGTAATCTTAGTAGGTATAATTAGAATAGGTAATCTACATACTTCGTTAGTTCCAATTGTATTGTTTTATAATTTAATAAATGATCATAATATATTAAACTCTTACAATATTGACAAAGATGAGTAGGAATATGCTCCAGAAAGGTTATACATACCTAATGCTGGCACCATTACAATGGTAATTCTCTAATTCTCGTGAAATAACATATTTAAATAATTAATATAACTAAGCGGGACTACTGATCCCTCTAAATGCTACTCAGGGGCTACATCAAAAACTCAGAAAGTATCTGTCTCTCTCTCCCAAACCAAATGGAAGTACGATCTATACTTGGGTCAGCAATATTGATGTTCAAAGTATAGTAAAGTACGTATACGCGTACAGCGTACGATCGTACGCTGTTCTGCTTACTAAAGCTGGAACACACAGATCACATTGCGTGCAAAGAATTTTAAGTAGACAAAGAAAGTGGTTTCCTTATACTAGTATTTTGATTTTGGATTCGTATTTATCGTGTCATGACTAATTGGTCATAGGTTGAGCACTCGTTGCTTCCATAAAGACATCACTAAACATCTGATTCGACCCGGGAATCGAACCAGTGATCGAAAGCGGATGCAATACCGACCACGCCACTGAAAAAGTCGAAAACTGGCTGTGTTGCCACGTTAAAAATTTACACAGCAACCGACTTCAAACCATCGAAATGGGACCAAATAGTTGTCGGAATGGGACCAAATTAAAATGGGAAGTAGTAGCTTTAAAAATATTCATAATCGGGTCACCCAGTCCGAAGATATGAGGTAACAAACATAAAAGAAACATACAGTCGAATTGAGAACCTCCTCCTTTTTTGGATGTCGGTTGAAAATGGTAATATAATGTGTGTGAGGCTTCTTCTCCTAAGAAGCATTGATCGGAGAGATTATGAATATCCTAAATGTCCCACAACAAAGAAGTGAAATAACATCTTTTTATTTTGTGTCCACCCGTGTCAGTTTGCAAACAAAATGCGTTTACAAATAAAAGGTTGTCGAGGACGTTTCACTGTCTATTATTAGATGAGGGTCGATCCATCAGAGGTTTGATAAGCTCCGACTGCGGGGTGAGTCACGTGATCCAGTAATCGATTACTGACCACCCTTCGGATGTACTAGGTACAATTCTAGTTATTTTACATCGGAAATACTTCCGTCCTATCAGACTTACAATCGATACTATCGAACAACAAATTAAAATGCCGAGTTTTATCATATTGTATCTCTTTTTTTAAGTGCGTGAGGGTTATTAGGATTGAAATTCAGAAGGAAGTTTTCGATTACGCGAATACATTTTAATTCAAATGAGTGCATAGGTAGATAGAAAATTTCCTGTATATCTCAATAATGTGTTTCCAACGGACTTGGCAATGAGAAAACTGTCTCACGATATACCGGGTGTTACGTAAGGGTTATATCAACCCGAAGGCAGCACCTTCAGCTGGTCGACCAGAACCCGTTTCGATATGTAGCGACCGCCACAGAAGAAAAAAAAAGTTCATAAAAAAAAACATTATTACCGAATAAAATACACACTTGTTTAACAACACTAGAACTAAAATCTGTGAAAAGCCTTCCGTCTCACTCCTGGTAGGAGCATTTTGTCTCTGTTTCGCATCAAGCGATGCCGCACGAAGCGCTATTCGGCGTCGTTCGGCGTTTGAAGTTTCCTAGAATTTTATTTAAAATCATTTAGCAAGGTCACAGGTCAGTTCAGTTGCATTCTTTGCTTTGTGCAGTGAGGTAGCTAAATAGTTGTTTAGTGTGTTAATTTGTGAGTTGTGTCAAGTTGTGTGTGATAGTGATTGTGTTGTGTAGTAATGGCTCTGAGTAACGAAGAGTATTACGAGATGATGCTTTGTGTAGGAGCATCAGAAGGCAATTTGAGCGCTGCCAGTTGTACCTACCGTGAGTTTTGATACCTAAAAATACTGTGTACGCAGTCGAGTCGAAGCCGCATTTAGCACTGTTACACAAGAAATTAACCTTTCCTGTAAACAGCTAAGATTTTTCTAAAATTGGGGACAGAGATTTTACTATCACATGCATGTGGTGCACCTGTCGAACCAAGGACGAGGATCTGGGGAAATATATAATAACTATGTGTTGGTAAAAATTTTATTTACATAAACAAAAAGAATCCTTTAAGGACGCCCACATCGCCGCGACGCCCACGCCACCGCCAAGGGCATTGTAGATACGTACCACGCGCTCATTGTCTAGTTGTAGCTACGTCAAGCCGTAGCGTTGGGACACGTTTGTTTTGATTTGAAATATCTTTTTAGATTTTTTGATGAACTTTTTTTTTCTCCTGTGGCGGTCGCCATATATAGAAACGGATTATGGTCGACCAGCTGATGGGGCTGGCTTCGGGTTGATATAACCCTAAACTAAATAAACCCTGTATATGTTTTATATCTGGAGTACGATTGCTAGGTATTGAATAGTAAATTTTTATTTCTGGGTCTTATTGTGAAACTGTTCCGGTAAAACGTGGCCTGAACGTTAGTTTTGAACGTAATTTAATTTTTATTGGGATTTCATCATCCGCCGAGCTTTTTTCCAACGCAGTTGGGGTCAGCATTCCAGTCTAACTGTGATTCGGCTGAAATTCGATATTTTCTATATTCGGCATCTGACCTCCACAACCCATGTGCGATATCGAAGTTCTGTAGTTAGACCGGTCGGATTTTTGATTTAGGGCTCCAACTACCCCTAACAACTGCCGTAGATGCTCGTATGACAACCGGGACCGACGGCTTAACGTGCTCTCCGTGGCACGCAAGGGTCTCGATGTCTTAAGAACCTGACTAGATGTTGCTTAACTTTTGCAATGTGTTAACATTGTCGGTTACCACTAGACCACGAGCCTTTTATTGGGATTTACTAGTACCTATTTAAAAACAGGTCACCAAGATGTCACCTCTACATCAACAGACGAGGCATGCATGGCAACGCCGTACGTCCGCGCTCTTCGCGCCCTCAATGCTATATCGGAAATAGTAGATGGGTTTTCGTGTCATCTGAGTGAGTTCACAATAGCAGCATTATATGTAATTAGTTACAAAAGTAACTAGCTATCGCATTAGGGTAACCTGTAATGATAGTTATAAGTCTGGTTAAGAAATAAAAAAATAAATAAATAAAAATGTATGGCCAACACTTGAGTACCGCTATTAAGTTCAGATTACGAATGAAGCGAGTAAATAGAAGTCTTTCTCTATATGAACATTATCTCAGTATAATTCAAGTTAATTTTACAATGTTGATCACAAAAACTATAGTCTTGGGCTGAAGTCCAACCAGCGACTGATCCATTTCCAGGAGAAACGTTCTACCAACTAACCAAGACACCACTAGCCTCTAGCCACTAGACATCTAATTTTGTGATCACATTGTGTTAATATCGCGACTTACGGCGTCGCCAGAGCGCCATCTACCGGTAGTTGAGGAACTAATTACTATGGTAACTGGTACTAGTCCAGTCCAAGACTATAGTTTTTGTGATTCATGTTGTAAAATTATATAAGAAAAAGTTAGCATACTTCACTGCTTATTAATTATTCCAGTATTCAACGGAATCACTACATCTCGTATTACAAAAGAAAATCCATCGCTACCTCGCCATTGCTCAAACTTTAGTGAACGGATATTCTGAAAACAGCACGAAAATTAATATAATACACAGAGTAAGTCACGAGGACAGTTTAGGTGTATGATTTACTGACATATTTTTCTGTAGCATTGCTACTTAAAACCAAAGCTAAAAGATGAGTAGCTTATAAATTACAAGTTACGCAGTACCTGTAACTGCTGTAACTGAAAAAGATCAATAATTCATTTCAAGTGAAAAGTAACAATATTCAGTTAATATGTTTACGTAAACTACTAGTAAAGATAAACTTTGTTGAGCTCATAAACGTCTCGTTTGAATAAAAGCTCGACTCTTTGTTACTTTTTAAATTACGAGACAGGTGTTTATTGTGAGACCGTCATAACAATTTATTGTTGCGAGCATGTTCATGACAACGTGTTTAATATTCAATTTTACTCAGTGCTAACTACGTGTAATAGTTCTTGTCACACATGTCAGGATATAAGTTCGAGTGTTTACTATCAATAGACAGCTTTTAACAGCTGTTTGGGTTAACCTCGTCTTAGCAGAAGCAGATGGAAGAGCGTTACATTGGGTTTATCGTCATCGCTCGGATTTGGTTTGAATATTAGAGTGGTTATAAATATTCTTTAGGTCACTGTAACGGCAATAGGCTTGCCTGCTATTACGTGGGACTGACGAAATCACTGGCAAAGTGTGGGTGTGTAAAGATGTAAGTCTGTCTATCAGGTATCATCAACCTATCGCTATCCATTGCCTTTTTTTTAGGTTCGCGACCGCCCCAACTTCTATTGCCCGGTGTCTCTGGTTCACTGTCTAACCACAATTTGTGTCCAATGAAAAGCGCTGGTGTTCGTTGGTTAACAGCTGCCATGCTGACGCCCCAGTTCCTAAAGGAAATGTCCGGGACTTAGAGCAAATATTATAAACCAGCTAAGGAGACACTTTGCTGATACAGTTGAACTGCGTGAGCCCTTACAGTTTTAGCTTAGTAGCGCGTGATTGAAGCGCGTGAATGGTGACACATTAATACATTACATAACGATATATGACCTCACTTGCCTACTTTATTCCCACATTTAGCCTTATGGCATCAACTTGCAACAGTTCAAATACTTATTAGTTTCCTTATTACCTTCTTTATGGTAATTTACGCGTTTAAAATCCCAAATTCGTAACTATTACAATGAATTCAGAACGCGAGAGTTTAAAAACAATAATGTTCAAATACTTATTTCCAAAAATTCTTCAGTACCCATCTACAGTCTATCTTAATTTTTTTTTAATTCTGCGAGACCGACGGGCCGCTCCCATGTCCATTGCTGCAGGCGTCTCTGGTGCCACCAGAAGGTATTTCCAGTGGCACCCGGCGGACTTTGGCCACCTGTGTGGCCTCTTCGGTCTACAATCTATCTATCTTATTTTCATATACACTACATAATACCTAATGATAATATAGGTATGTATATTATATGTAAGTATATTATTAGTCCGAGACGCCCAGAACTTTAATCGGCTGTGCCTATGCGGCTGGCACGTAAGATTTTGTTGCCTTTCATTAAAATTTCATCGCAGGGCAAACGGGTTTCAAATTAGTTTTTCAAAATTACAAAACAAAATGAACGAATTAATTTAATAAAAAGTAGCAGCTAGCTACTTTTTATTAAATTAATTCGGTGTGCCCGGTGACGACAATAGGCTTGCCCCCTATTACTTGGGACTAAAAATAATGGCAAATTGTGGGTGTGTAATGCACCTCTGCCTATATGCGTGATATGTGTGTGTGTGTATATTATGGGTATATTTATTTTATATTTATGTGTGCTTAGTTTATTATAGTTATAGTGGATTCATGTACTAAATCTTTTAGATAGTATATATGGTTTAAGTATACCGTGTATGCACTTACCCAGTAGAATCTCTGCATCACCCTAAGGTTGACTGGCAGAAAATGCCTTCAGCATTAAGTCCGCCTTTGCATTTGTTTGTGCATAAAGCTTAATAAATAAATATTATATATATAGGTATATATAAAAAACCAGCCAAGTGCGTGTCGGGCCATGCATAGAATAGGGTTCCGGAGTCACCTAAGTACCAGTAGTTAATCAAAAAAATTACGAAAGTGCGTGCGTTCAAACTTTTGTAGTGTGCTAACCTAATATTAATCTTTTATATGACACACTAAACCCTTGTTTCTTTTCCATGGTAGTGCATACTTAATACCTTTCCTATTGTATTATTTGTGTATTACGTGAGGACACCAAACGTACACTTACAACCGATCGATACAACCAGACGGTTACGATATTTATTATTTAATAACTTCAGCGTATTGCTCAGGCCTCAGTGGATTATTAATTATTAATGTATTAGAAGTTGCGCACCGTTTAGGGGTCGTAGGTACAGTCGTTATACTAAGCCCCTTTAGGCTTAGTATAACGACTGTTGACTTTACACAACTGGAATTGTCTCTGAATTGAAAGCATTCTTACACATAATCATACATTTAGTCCCACCTGTATCCCAAACGGACTGACTGTAATCTTGTTTGTCCCATGTAATAGGGAGCAAGCCTGTTGCCTTTGAATGGGATGGATAAAAAACACGTCAAACATTGATACAAAAGTGAATTTAAATTACCGGAATGGGACTAAATACTTGTCAAAATGGGACCAAATTAAAATGGGACCACACTGAAATAAAAGAAAATCTAAAATCGATTCACCCAGTCGAAAGGTATGAGGTAACAAACATAAAAAACCAAGTGCGTGTCGGGGCACGCATAGAATAGGGTTCCGTAGTCACCCATAACAGCCTCTATAACTCCTGAACTAACAGAGCTATCTAATCCGCTATAGTTTTCCTTAAAAGTTCAGTACATGGAATACCGTCATGAATTTTATCACGCTAAACGGCCAGAATCACGGCAGCCGTTTAGATTTTAGAGGGGGGGACGCCCTGTTCTCGCAAAAACATGCTCTTCAAAGCTAAATATCTCGCAAACAGATTCTGTAATCCGTACATAATTTCCAACAATCCTTGCCGATATTAGAGAAATTCCTAATTCTGCTGTAAATAAAAAATAGTAAGTGTGTTTTTACATTCAACGAGTGCCACAGAAAAAATTCAAACAATACGGATACCAGAATAATATCCGTATCTAGTCTATTGCTGAAAATTACCATACAGAGCGTAAACACTACACTCACTAAATGTTAATAGGGTCTCGTAGTACTTAGCTACGATTACTCTACGGCGTAGCATATTTAGTCTGAGATGGAGTTTAAAATCCAATTTAGTTCAAGGCTTCTGGTATTATCAAAAAATCATTTTGAGTCTGTAGGTAAACTTTCACATTTTTTTACAAGCTCCGAGTTAGCTACGGCGTAGCATATTTAGACTGAGCTAGCGTGTAAATCTAATGTTGTTCGAGGTTTCTAATATGAATGATGAGATTTGTAACTATGAAGGTTGCTTTCATTATCGGTGCTACCATTGCTGGCATCTGAGGTTTACATCTGGATAAAAGTACGAAAATGTTATTTTACCTTCAGTAAAGTCAACACTCCAGACAAAAATTCCTCTTTTCGATGATCCTTGTCTCCGTCAGTAATATCAAGTCACATGAAGGTGTTGTATGTTTCAGGGGCAGGCTGGGCAAATTGTATGAATAGTGTATCTTGGAGGGCGTGGTGGCGGCGGCACAGAGCCCCCCCGGCGCCATGAGCTAGCGGAGATGGGTGGCGAGGGGGCGGGCCGCGGCGGCGCGCGCTGGCACGTGGGCGACTCGCCCCCGCGCGCGCACATGGGCTACGCGGCGCCCGCGCATGACGCGCCGGCGCCGTTCGACCCCGCGCTGCAGCCGGCGCCCGCACCCGCGCCCGCCACGCCCGCCAGTGCGGCGCTGCAGCGGGCACACTCCAGGTAATAAGCATCGACTCTATATTTATGACTCTCACCTTACCTTGACTTACGCGGAGACATATTCAGTTAAATGTATGACCTGTTTCTGAGATCCTAGAGGCCCCGGGTTCGATCCTCGGGTCGAGTCAAATATTTGTACTATCTCCAAAACTTGTCGGTGCGTATTTAATACGAGTTTTTATTATTGAAAAATGGTAAGTTTTATTTTTAACCGAGCAACTCTTTAATCACTTATAATACAGTTTATTTTCTCCCTTTAAATTTTTTTTAACGATGGGCATGGTCGGTTTTGCAGATCAATGTCGTCGCTACCTCCGGAACCGTTTATGATGCTCCGCGCGAAAGCGCTAAGCAAGAGAGTAATCATCAACGTGGGAGGTGTGCGACATGAAGTGTTGTGGCGGACGCTGGAGCGGCTGCCGCACACGAGGCTCGGCCGCCTAAGAGACTGCAACACACATGAGTCTATCACAGAGCTCTGTGATGACTATTCTCTACAAGACAACGAGTACTTTTTTGATAGGTAGGATTTTATACATCAATAGATTAGAGAGTAAAGTGGCGTTAATTGTGAGCATGGCATCCAATTTTAATGTGGTTTATCGTATTTTTTACGGTGTGGTATTTATTTCTTCGTTGTAGTTGCCCTTGTCATATCTTTAGTTAAGATTTCATAGTATGTCTGTGTTAAAGCGTATAAATTTATACAGTCCCAGACTACTTTAATTAGCATAATTTCTAAATATACTTTACTGTGGTGTGTATGACTTGTACCGTTGTAACTTGTATGTAGTAATGTATGTCTATATACATTGATAAATTTACAATTCTTACAGGCACCCGAAAAGCTTCAGTTCCATACTAAATTTTTATCGGACTGGAAAGTTACATTTAGTTGATGAAATGTGTGTATTGGCGTTCAGTGATGATCTCGAATATTGGGGCGTGGATGAGTTATACCTAGAGTCGTGTTGTCAGCACAAGTATCACCAGCGGAAGGAACATGTTCACGAAGAGATGAGGAAAGAAGCAGAGAGTTTACGACAGCGGGAAGAAGAGGAGTTCGGACAGGGGACTTGCGCACAGTACCAGAAGTGGCTCTGGGATTTGCTAGAAAAGCCGACGACCAGCATAGCTGCAAGGGTAATGTATCGTGACGAGTACATTCACACTCTTACTAAGTTATCAATATTAACATTACCACTTTAGCAACGCTGCCCAGGATAACTTGCTGTAAGCGAGAGGTACCTAAGGACTGCTAATTATCTGCAAGTTATTTACTTAAATATTTATTTCGACATAGATAGATGCTTTTGTGAATTGTGATCGAGGTCTCGTTGAGGTTCTGACTTGTGTATGTGTAAACAGTTCATTGGTAGATTAGATGCAACTAGTTACTTTATACAGATTTTAAACGAATATTTTATGGCACGTCAGACTATACTGCATTTTTACAAGTTTCACTACTTAAGACAAGGTACACTAAGCACTGTCACCTATTTAGGTATTTGGCATTTATATATCTATTGATTCTGTACTACGAGTATTATCTAAGTATCAACATAAAACATTTCGTAAACAATGTTCACTTTCATATCACTACTGTACTGCTATTCTCAAAACACGTAGACATACAAACACAAATCTCTTTTATACACGAAGGCTTGTTTCAAACGTTCAATTATGACAACATTCAATTATGACACTTTTCATGAACATTTTTATATGACACAGAAATATAATTTTGAACAGAATGCAATAAAGAAACAAGCTTGGTATACAGAGTAAAGTTTATTTACATGTTGTGGTTGTGGTGCATGAATAACATCTATTGCTGTCTCCTCCTTCGGTGTTGTAACTGAGTTGTTGACCGTATCGTGGAATGTGGTGCTGTGATAATTGTTGTATGGTGGACCTTGATTGCTTTTATCGAATGATATTTGTGTCGTGTTTAAGCAATTTTCAGCACGCTTTAACACTTATCATATACTTAATACTATGATAGTTAAGTCTTTTCGACAACAACGGTGCAACAAGTAAGTACAAACACCATAAGTTTGCATCGTAGGTAATTTTGATTGTATTAATTGCATTTATATATTTCTCTGAATATTGAATTACCACGGCTTAAGTATACACAATTTTACTATGTATTTATGATTATTTTTTTCAAAATTAAATATAAATCAATGTAGGTATGGTATTCTACAACATAATTGGGAATTGTATTATCTGCATAATTTGTAGATATAGTAAGTCTAGTAAATTATTCTTAATTATATTATTAATTATATTAAGCTTAGTTTTAAACTAAGCAGAATTTGTGCCATAAAAACTAATACTTACATATAGGTCCTTTATAATTTTACTATATGAATCACGAAAATTAAAAAAATCTGGACTCGAACCAGCGGCTTCTTGCTAGCTTCCAGGAGGAACGTTCTACCAACTGACTAATTTTGTGATCACATTGTGGCCTTAACTTCGGAATTTTGGGGATCAGTTTGTAGTTAAGGTTTGTTTCGTCCCGATGTTAGATTATATTGGACTTCACCCTCAAAGCAGACGTTTTTGTATAATAATTATGTTGTAGAGTACGTTCCCACCGTTATTTTACAGGAATATTTTAAAATTACTACAGAATTCACCTTATCGTAATACGTAATCAATTGTATTTAACATTTAAGTTGACAAAAATAACCTTTTAAACTGTTTTAAATTTAAAAAGTTAGCATAATTTTGAGACACCATAATTAATTACCTACGCACTAGAGCACGATGTTGTTTACTGTCGTCACATTATTTGCAATGAACATAATTTTCTTCTTGTCTTGCACGTCCAACGTTACCTTCCTGAACTTTGACCGTATCCCCTATAATAACGACTACGAGATCATATCTATTAGGTTTTAGGGCACGCGGTAAGTGTCGATACGAGAAATTCATTGTCCGTTGTCTATACGATAGAGCAAAGAATCTGAACCTATACGCGTAAAAAAAAATCCTAATTTGATTGAAGTTTTAAAAAAAGGACATCCAATATATTTTTTTTAAATACATTGACGGAGAAATGTCCCCTCTTTTCATCAACCGTAATGCACTTATCTGTATAAATAGAAATGAATCAGACTGCCTCGGTGGCGCAGTGGTATGAGTATGCGACTGCCGTCCCTGAGGCCCCAGGTTCGATTCCCAGTCGGGACAAACTTTGTGTGAAGACAGATACGTTTGTACCGAAGTCTGGATGTTTCCTATGTATAATATGTATGTATTTACAAAAAAATGTATACAAGTATTTATATCTGTTTTTCTATCTCATATCACAAGCTCTGCTTAATTTGAGACTAGATGGCGTTGTGTGCATTGTCCTAACATATTTATTTATTTATATATAAGTATGTTTATCAGTTGTCTAGATCCCTAAGCACAAGCTTATATTAGCTTAATTTGAGCCAGATGACGTCGTGTGAGAATGTTCAAAAATATGTATAAATAAAAACGCCATTCGTTTGTCTCGCTAAAACTCGGGAATGGGGGATTGATTAAATATTTCTGATAGTCTAGGGAAGGTTTAAAAGTAAAATTTCAGGCGGTACGAAGTTCGCCGGGACAGCTAGTTTGAAATATTTTTAACTATTTTTAGTCCCCATTTCAATTTCTGTAGTAATTAAAAAGCATTCGCGTACTTATATGTATAAATATTTGTACTTTATTTTTTTATTTAAATTCTCTTAGATTTTACAAGGTAATATATTTGAAGACATGGAAATCTTCAAGGTTGTTCATATTTATTTTTTCAATAATTTTTATAAATGTTCACAGCCGCGTCGTTAGTTCTCAATAAGGAGAACTTACAAACAAAGCTTAATTGTTGTCGCAAAGTTGCAAACATGGGATGGGCTTACGCGATGTGACCAGCCGCCGCGAGGGTGGCGCAGAGCGGCCGGCGTGCGGGGCGGCACGGGACGGGCGCGCGCCCGGCGGACCGGCGTCCGGCGTGCGCGCCCCGCGCCCGCGCCGCCTCCCACTCCCCCGGGCGCCACCCGCCGGCGTCCCTCCTCCCCTCCGCCTCCACCCCCGGCGCTCCTTGCTCCTGCGGCTCCGCTCCACTTCCGCCCCGACAACCAATCCACCAGCGCTTCCGCTTCGTGATACTGAACCGACTAACTGAGCGATGCGGGCGATGAACGGACGAGCGTCAGCTCCGATCTCCGATCCAGTCTAGTCCTCGCAAACACGTACCAGTGAGGACGCGCATCCGTTCATCCACACAATTTTATTTAAATTACCTACCTACTATACTAACTACACCGAAACCACATAACACTACTAACATAGTCACACGAATAGATGTTATTTCTACACCAAAATTTATAAATAATATTAAGATATTTTGTTACATACTTTATTGGCTGACCATGTCTGTAAATACATAATTTATCTACTTCGATTGTTAAGTAGATTACTACCGATGTACAGAGGTATAGGAAGAGTAGTTCTGTATAAACACCGGCATAATGACTTAATGAAATGACATGATGGTTACACACCACCCACTGAGCCGTGGTTTTAGTATACGGCATAGCAGTGACGGTGACGGGCAGTGCCGAACTGGCGCCCGGTCACTCACTAGTGCATATTTGCAGGTGATTGCGGTGATCTCAATCCTCTTCATCGTGCTGTCCACGATAGGGCTCACTCTCAACACGATACCCCAGATGCAAGTGTACGACGAGAAGGGTGCACCCATAGATAACCCGCAGCTGGCCATGGTCGAAGCCGTGTGTATCACGTGGTTCACGCTAGAGTATGTGCTACGATTCAGTGCCTCGCCGGATAAGTGGAAGTTCTTCAAAGGTGGACTTAACGTGATAGACTTACTGGCTATATTGCCCTATTTTGTGTCCCTTTTCTTGCTCGAAACTAATAAAAACCATAATGACCAGTTTCAAGATGTGCGTCGTGTTGTGCAAATCTTCCGTATTATGCGAATCTTGCGTATTCTCAAACTCGCCCGACACTCCACTGGGCTCCAGTCACTCGGCTTTACACTCAGAAACTCCTACAAGGAGTTAGGATTGCTCATGTTGTTTCTCGCGATGGGAGTTCTAATTTTCTCCTCATTGGCATATTTTGCTGAGAAAGAAGAGCCGAACACGAAATTTATTTCCATTCCGGAAACGTTTTGGTGGGCCGGCATCACCATGACCACAGTCGGATACGGTGACATTTACCCCACGACCCCGTTGGGCAAGGTCATCGGCTCAGTTTGCTGTATCTGCGGCGTGTTGGTAATTGCGTTACCCATCCCCATTATCGTCAACAATTTCGCCGAGTTTTACAAGAATCAGATGCGGCGGGAAAAGGCGCTTAAGCGGCGGGAGGCGCTCGAGCGAGCCAAGCGAGAGGGCTCCATCGTTTCATTCCACCATATTAACTTGCGGGACGCGTTCGCCAAGAGTATGGACCTCATCGACGTCATCGTTGACACAGGTCAGTATTCAACAAGCCACCAGCTTCGCTGCTTTTCCATGTCATGTTTCGCTCGTGAATGCACCTAACTATAGTATCACCATTTACATGCATGACTTTGTGCTCGAACAGTTTATATTTCAAATTGGATGCCATGAATGTTGAATGTGTGCACGTTGCATCGATGGCTCTCCGGACTAGCAGACATCCTACAAACTTAAGCAAAACAGATCACGTTACATCGCAGCTACAGCTATGTTCACTCGTTGGTTCCGGCGAGGTGCACTCAGAGAGTTTTATTCCTTGTCTTCAGGTGACAAGTGCGTCCTCATTGAGGCGAGAGACGACACCAGATGAGCCTCTTGCTACTCTCACACAGTCGTCACACTCGACCACTTATTTTTAAGTCGTTAATTGGGGTCGTACTCGCGCAGCGTGTAGCTTGCGATGTGCGACGAAGACACTATACTTTAAGGTCGTTTACTTAGTTAGCATAAGCCTAACGCTTCCTAGAACTAACTTTTCTCTTCTGTGGACTGTCTGGAGGACGCTGATACTGTGGAATGTTCGTGTGGAATGTGTGTTGTATAGTTCGCCAAGTTGTTTAAATGTTCAATATTTATTAAGATTACTAAATAACCGGGATGTACATAGAGAAAAATATGGGATGCCTTGCTACTGATAGTGATATGTGTCTCCAGGACACAACTTGTCGCAGGAGGACGCCACTAGTTTGGAAGGCGAAGAGGCTCCGGCTATCACTGGCTGCTACAAACAGTACGAACACACGCTCGACAATAAACAACAACAAAGTGCCGAAACTAACCAGGTAGCTATATTTCATGCTACTTATACGTTCATTCAATTTGGGTTCGTCCGTCAATACCTAGATGCATAGGTACATACTTTACTAATGACTAATGAAACAAAAGTTGGGGACGAACCCAAGTAAATGAATGTAATCGTCTTTTGCTTCTAGTTAATATTCGGTAATAGTTTCAGAGCAGTCCCAAGAACGAGCATCTTTATTCGAGCGAGGGCCCCGAAACACCGGAGACACGTTTACTCATAAATCCTGAAGCCTCACCAGTAAGCAAGTTTTACTATTACCACATACCTTATACATTTACTTACTTGCTAACATTAGTTGCTCTAATTCACCAACTTACTGCTTGTATGTCTTTATATAATATCTTGTGCCACGGACTTTTCAACCTTCGCCTAGTACTGCATCTAGTTTAGATGCAAACATTGCCGATGGAACTTCGGACCACATTTCCGAAGTTTGGTCCCCAAGGTGACACAGGCATCGGTTGCGCTTTCGCGACTGATGCCCAACCTAAAGGGACCCAACGCTTCCTGCAGGAGACTGTACCTGGGGATCGTGCGGAGTATGGCCCTATACAGGGCTCCCGTATGGGCGGCGAGGTTGACGGCCACCTACTCAAGGCTTCTTAACAGACCGTTGAGGACCTTGGCCGTCAAAACAATAAGGGGCTACCGCACGATCTCCGGAGAGGCTGCATGTCTCCTAGCCGGGACTCCCCCATGGGACCTGGAAGCGATAGCCCTTGCGCCATTGGAACAATGGAGCAAGAGGCGCTGGAGCGGGACCACAGGCCTGCGTCTCGAGAAATCGATGACCAGCGGTCCCAACTCCGCCAGGAGTTGGGACCGCTTATGGAGTCATGGAGGGTGCGACTTGAGCAACCCAAGTGGGGTACCACCATCATCGCGGCGGTGAGACCGATCATGGACGATTGGCTGCAGAGGCAGCATGGTGACCTCACGTATCGTGCGACGCAGATCGTTACCGGGCATGGATGCTTCGGTAGCTATCTGTTTCGCATCCGTCGTGAGGTCACACCCCGGTGTCAACACTGCGAGGTTACCGGCGACGACACCGCACTCCACACGTTGGTGGAGTGCTCAGCGTGGGCGAGTCAGCGCCGGGACCTCGTAGTGGGCGTGGATACCCTCTCGCTGGACACCATGCTTCAAGCCATGGTCTCCAGCGGGAGTAGGTGAAACGCGGTCCTTCTGTAAGCAAGTCATGCTCGCGAAGGAGGCGGCCGAGAGGGAGAGGGAGCGTACGCTCCCCGCCGAGTTCCGTAGTCAGCGGCGAGGGCGCCGCAGACTCATCTACGCCCAAGACCATCGGCCTCCATGATCGGGGTCTGAGGACGGCGGGATCGCCACCCGTCGTCCTTACAGAAGCCGGCTAGAAGGGTTGCGTGTTGCGGGGCCTTTGCCTCATAGCACGCAACCAGATTCACTCACTGACGCGGGATAAAACCCAACCCCCGATGACCAAACCCCCGCAGAGACCACAGAGGTGGTCAAAGTCCGCCGGGCGCCACTGGAAATACGTTTTGCCTGTAACCAGAGACGCCCGGCAACGGATGTTAGAGCGGGCGCGGCCCTGGGCCGCGGAGCTTAAAAAAAAAGAAAAAAGATGCAATCATTTATAAAGCAATGTCCATCAAGCGACGGTTTGAAGGTCATAAGTTCTAGAAGTAGTCCATAACCAGCTCGACAAAGAAGTGAAAAACTACTAGATACTAATATGTTATCTTTTTCTAGGACAAGAAGATGGCTGACAAACAGCTTGACTTGGATCAGCTGCCTTCTGAGTTTGAATGTTGTTTTTGCACGTTCAAGGTACTAAGACACTAACACATTAATGTTCTTGTAGATATCGCATTATTAATTACCTAATTATGTGATTATTTTATCATAATTTAATAAATGACAACCATTACTAATAACAATATTTTCACCCAGCGCTAACCTGTAAGTATTTACATACATATTATTTAAAATTGGCTCATGATTATTTCCGTCGTAGATCCTTATTAATGTTGATATCATTTTAAGTTAAAATGATTGCAGCTATTTATTTTATTAGAATAGGAAAAAGGTAACGTCTACCATGCATTTTATAATCGCTAACTCTAAATAGGTACATTTTATTTAAACGTTTGAAAATTGTAAAACTCAAGCAATAATTGGTACCGAGACCTCCTATTTTTCTTAAA
Source organism: Nudaria mundana (assembly GCA_963556515.1). Classification (NCBI taxonomy): domain Eukaryota; kingdom Metazoa; phylum Arthropoda; class Insecta; order Lepidoptera; family Erebidae; genus Nudaria; species Nudaria mundana. The sequence goes on from OY748304.1 coordinate 12,062,164, forward strand.
AAGTACATATACATAATTGTTAATTGGTTACTTGTACTTCGATTTAGGGTTATAGGGAGTTTATTGATGCCGAGCAACTGATGCCCATGCCAACGTCAGATCTGCGGCAACCTGTGTGCGTCGAACTGGCGTGCTTGCAGCGACATCCTGCACCCAAAGCTCTGCCAGAGGCTACACCAAATAGCTTAGATAGTCCAGGTATGTCCATTGTGCATTTTGAGCAACTGTAAACAAATACCAAATATACTTTATACTTAATGTTAATTTTACAAACTGGCACTCATTGCTTACACGTGTTCTATGAAATTCTATGTTTTAGCATATTATTTTTCTTACACATGACGTTTTTTTAGTGCATAAGTATCCCTTAGCTACTCTCGAATTTTCTTTATTTTGATTCACTATTGTCGTATGGTTGTCCTTTTTTGGCACATTTGTGTACCTACACTAAACAGCTGTACCCGTTTATGTCGTTTGTAAAAGCCGCACACACCGCACTTTGTGAGGGCGTGTGCGGCTCCATGTGTATTATGTCTTACGTTACAGATACATTTGCATCATGCCTTACGCACCCTTTTCCTTCAGAGGGCGACATCGTATGCGAGATCGACTCTTCAAACTTGTATGTGAATCCTCTGGATGGTAGCGGAGGAAGCAACGCGGGTGGGGGTGGGAGTGGTGTATCCGCTGACTTTAATGGAGTGCGCAGGAGTGCATCTGGGGACGGAAGCGTGTTGTGTACCAAAGGTTCACAGGGCGAAAGTTCACCACGAGGGTCACGAGTGAGCCTTGCCGTCACTAGCGCAGGTGCGGCCATGACGTCAGGGGTTGTGAAAACTGCAACTGCGCGAACGCTAGACGCGTCTCGGACCAGTCTCCCGCAGCAGCTCGAGGACCTGCCTTCAGCTGACGACATTAAGCCTAAACACAGAAAAGCACGTTTCCAACAGGTGAGACAACTCCAGCAGCTTTGCGGTACAACGACTCCAGAAACAACTTTGTGGTTCAAGTTCAGTTATTGTGAAAGGAATCGTCCCCATAATAATACTTTCCTGCATGATGTAGCCACTATTGATTACTAATCCATTGTGTGTACGAAATGCATGTTGTCATTGCTTATATTTTGATATTTGAATGGTGATGATGATCATTGGTTTAGTTAGCTAATTAAGTTCGGGCCAAGTCGCGAAGGTAACGCATCGTGAATATTTGTCCCACAGGACTGGACGGAGGAAGAGAGGAAACCACCCAGAGGGATAGCGACGAGGATCATTAATCATCACATCCTTTTTGGTTTGTCTCATTTTGAATACGTACCTTCATATTATATTATGGCACGATACTACAACATAAGCTTATTTAACATCAACTACTCAATCAGGAACAATATACTCATACCTACAGGATTTTATAAAATGCGTTTTGTACCGTAACATGCATGACTTTTACTTATCTGGTACTATAGGTATATGGAAGAAATAAAAAAATCGTTAAACCGGCAACCCCTCTTCTCGTTTTTTTCTTGTAAGAAGAAGTAAAGGAAGAGTAGGATACGTCAACCTACTTACCCAGATTAGCCCAGATTAACCTAGGTACGCCCTAAACTTTTTACAAAACCGCCACAATCTCAAACTTATTCTTCTGTGGGTTCTTTGGTTACCATTTTTGATTCTTACCCTTGGTTGGTTATCACGGAAATGGTTTTCTAGGAATCATATACCTAAGACCTACTTCTTGAATGTTTAGGTAAGAATGGAAGCAAACGAGGCGGTGGTTGGCCATTAGAAGCGGACTCACGATCGCGGTCCATTCTCAAGAACAAGGAGTTTCGGGGCACTGACAGCGAGTGTCTGCTTCAGGAAACTACCTCGCTTGGTGCTAACGTTAGTGTTCGTAATATGATTTATCATTAAAGGCAATTTGTACCTACTACTTAACCTAGGTCACCACCAAGACTTAACGACCCAAGTCAACCTTATTTACAAGACGTTCAACAGACGAGGCTCTGGCAACCATGACTGCTTATTTAGTGGCAGTAGACTCGCTATCTATTACGTTGGGTCGCGGCCGAAGAGTGGACGTATGGTACCTAAGTATAAGTTTGTCAACTCCTTCGGGAACAGGTGTGATAATATGTATGGATGTAGTTGATAACGACATTATCAACTATGTATCTGAGGGTTTATTTTATACAATGCTACATTACCTACCTATATATTTTAGTATTTCAAAGCAATGAGTTTGCTTAAACTATTCTTAAAATATTAAGAAAGAAATTATAAATAGATCACAAAAACTGATGTCATCGGCGCGGGCCTCGTACCTACGGCCTTTCCTACCTACTTTATAAACTTTCTTCTTAAATCAACATCTACTTATTGGTGAAAACTGTAGGTACTAATATAAATCGCGTTGCATAATTTGAACGATCTAAGCAAACAGATAGCGGTAGTGACTTTCTTTTAAAGAAATATAGATATGAAAACATTTACCTACTATTTCAGGGTGACTCGGGCAGCGAGTCCTCGCCAATAAGATTAAAAGACTTTAAGAGCCAGAACCATACAGGCGGCGCCAATGAACGCACCAACCTTGTCACATAGAGTAGTGCATCTGCTTACCCAGCGCACGCGATGAGGACTAAATATGGCCTTTCAAATAACGTAGACAGCTGACACTTCACGCCACATAAGTAGGTACGTGATACGACTGCGACACGACATGCAATAATTATAATTAAAAATTATGTATAATAATTTTAACATATCATTGGGCGATTGTGACTGCTTGGATAGGTTTTCATTTTGTAGATTTATAAATAATGTATAAAAGAATATTACTTACTGTAATAGTTGTTCATTCCAATTGAAAAGTTGAAGAAACATATTTGTTAAGTTTTTTTACGTGCAATTATTAATTGCTAATTCTAATGTAAGCGATATTATTATAGTTTGTACAGCATAGTTGATGAAAAATGAAGCAATTATTAAAATTAAACATTTTCTGAAATTGTTAAAGATCTTTTTTTATTTGGCAACACATGAACATACCTCACATCGTCATTCGTTTTTTTTTAATGCCGCGGCCCAAGGTCCGGTAGTTCGACGACGTGCGGTTATCAAATTACTGAGGTTTAATTAACTAACTTAGGGATTAAAAGGGCTGTATCAATTCTCTGGGGCGGAAGTCATTCTCAGCTGCACGCGGTGCTCTTGTTGACAGGCAGACGAGATTCTGGCAGGAATACTCAAAGTGCTCGGAAACGGCAGTAGACTCGACCTGGAAAAATGTGGGTGCAATGACCGCCTCTGTCTACCGCCTCGGGGATGAAGACGTGATTTTGTGTTGTGGAAAAGTTAACGTAGTAGATAACTGGTTTTGCGATTGTCATACCTACTGTTTTTGGTGTAAACACCTCCTTTTAATTGACTGAGGGAGCGAAGCGACCGAAGGCTCCGTTTCAACTTGCAGACTGGGGAGAATTTGTTTCGTCTGTACCTATCTGTCAGATCATGTTTGAGGCCGTATTTATCAACCGATTTGGATGAAACTTTACACACACACTCCTTGCTTACAATGAATAACATTTGAATGATATTTTTTAGATTGGATGACAAATGAAAGAGTAATAAAGAAAATTGAAGAATAAATTTTCTAAACAAAGCCGCTCCCGAAGTCTACGGTTCACAGAACCACTAGTAATAGTAGTTTATGACACTGTTGCATAAACAAGGTATTAGAGTCCTACGAGTGTGTATGTTATACACTACTTTACCTTTACCCTTGTTTATGCGACAGTTTCATAAACTCATATCCTTTCGTCAGTCATTTTGTGTGTGTAATGTGTAATGAATAAGCCCCTAACCACTAGTATAGTATTCTTATATCTGTGCCCTATCCAATCTCAACTGCAAGAGGCTGTATTGCTGGTTATTAGACGACGCTCTTGAGAATGACCGATTTCTAGGGGACTTTCCCTGGTAGATAGCTGATGTATTAAGAGTAACTTAGGCAACTTTTTAACCCGGGATTGTGTAAGTACACAACATTCCCGGGTTGTGGGAAATGACAATACGAAAAATATTCCCGAATGAAGCCATGGGCATCAGTTAGTCTATACCTACTTTAATAAAACAGTAGAAATCTTGTGTCTATATTGACTGCCTCGGTGGCGCAGTGGTATGAGTATGCGACTGCCGGCCCTGAGGTCCCAGGTTCGATTCCGGATCGAATCAAATTATTTGTGTGATCCACAAATGTTTGTTTCGGAGTATGGGTGTTTTCTATGTATAATATGTATGTATTTAGAAAATATATAAGTATGTTTATCAGTCGTCTAGATCTCGTAGCACAAGCCTATATTAGCTTAATTTGGGCTAGATGACATTGTGTGAGAATGTCCAAAAATATTTATTTATACATTTAATAAAATCACACATACACACATCACGCCTGTATCCCCGAAGGCAGAGGTGCCTTACACACCCACTTTTGCCAATATGTTTTGGTCCCCTATAGAAAGTTCACAACCACTCTTTAATTCAAACCAAATTTCCAACAGTCTGGACCGGTGTTACATACCATTAAACCAGTGCGAGATATAAAGAAAAAAAATATAGTAGGCGATTTTTAGAGGTTAATAGAACTCACTCTTGGTCTGCTAATCTGCGAAGACGCTTAACGTTGTCTTGCAGTTTTCACAGATAGACGGCTCATAGCTCAGCTCAGGGCAATATATTGGCTTTGTTGCTTTCATCAAAATCGGATGGCATAAAAAACTAACAGTCCGACTGTAGTCTCAGATCGTTCAGACAGACGGTCGATAAGATTGAAGTTAGCTACCAAAGTTAGTCAATCAGTACGGTAGAAAATCGAAGAAAACCGTCTGAACGATCTGAGCGTGCAGGTGTTCTGTCAATGCATGGGCTGCTTTATACCTAAGGCATTGTCTCCACGAGCGAGAGAATCGTGACGAGTCTGTGTTTCTATCGCCGCGATAACATCGGCGTGTACAGACGCGTTCATAGAGTTTATAGAAATACCTGGCACGAAAACTATCGCCGCGATTATCTCGCTCGTGGAGACACCACCTTAGGTTTAGACTATACCACGAGGTCAGAGTTGAATCCCCAGGAGCATGGCAGTGAGACATATATCGATCGACTAATTTAAACACACGTTTTTTGTAATTTTCCGCGATGTCATTGGTTCAAATAGGTCGATCCATGCTCGCGCTGCAGGTATCAGCAAGTTAAAATACATTTAGTCAACAATAATATTTATTTTTGAAGCTAAATCTTTTACTATCTTACAATTAAACATAGAATTATAACATAAAATTTCCATAATCATTAGGAACGTACTGTACAAGAGTCGGGACAATTTAACACACAATTATTATGTTACATCACTTCAGTTTTGTTCGAAATATCGTGAAAATATCACAAATTATATCAGGGTACCATGATCTGTATTACTATGACAAACACCACTGAATGGCACTCATGATTTAAGTATGGAAACGGGATTTGAGTATGGCCTTTGTATGCAATATGCCATAATATTACCTTCTTTATATGTCACTGTTAAAACTAGTTCTTAGTAAGATATATTTTCAGTAGTGTTAAAAATAGGTACAGTCAGCGTCTAATAGTTAGTTACAGTCAAGGTACTCTAATCTATAGGCGCAACCAAATAGTCAATGATATCGGTACAAACAAAGTTTCCTTATTGTTGACAACAATGTAGTCGCTCCAAAGGGCGAGACGTTTAAAGTGTCACATAGATAGGTTCAGTCAGTGTTTAAGAATATCGTAACATGCTAATACTTGTCTCTTTCATTTCGAACATGACGTCGTAGACTGGTTTTTGTTTAAAACAGTTGTAAATAAAGGATCATAGCATGTATTGTTATAGAAGTAAACCATAAACCAACCAACTAAAACTTAAACGGTTTCCCTAGATAAAAACCTCTTTAGACAATATAGTCTAGTATTTATTGCATGTTTATTTTATTTATTAGTCATATAAGTCATATCAATGTCAAGTGCAATAAAACCAACTAGAAATAATATGTTTGAGAGAGGAAGGTGTCTCCATAACAGATATTTCAAATGAACTGGGAATATCCGTAAGTTTCACATTAGAATTACGCCATCGTATTCCTGCTAAAAAACCTATATTAACACCGAGGCATAAAGCGCAGCGTTTACAGTTCTCACGAAATTTTTTAAATTAAAATTTTGATAATGTGATCTTTGTAGATAAAAAGTTTTTTGTTCTTCTGTCCAGAGACGCTTATCTCTTATCGGACATTGAACACAAGATATGATGAAAGAAATGTCCTCCCTAATAATCGCAGTGGTCGAATCACCTTAGGATTTTGGGGATGGATGACTCAAAGCGGACCAGGAGAGCTAGTGGAGGTTGGAGGAAGAATGAATGGCACTTTATACAAAGACATCCTCGAAAACGTTTTGCTTCCAACAGCCAGGATTTTTTTCCCCATGAAGCTATTAAGTTTGTCCAAGATAACAGTTCCGTACACAACTCCAGAGTTGTTCAAAATTACTTGGAAGGTAGCAGGGACCTGGAGTTAATTCCGATGCCGCCTCATAGTCCCGACCTAAACCCAATTGAAAATTTGTGGGGTAAAATGGTTCAGGTATGAGATGGTACACGAGCACGAACCACTTCAAATTTAAGGACTCACGTTAACGAAATATGGGAGTCTATGAGAGGGGACAATATTTGTTACAATGCTGTACAATCGATGACAAGACGTCTTTCCGACGTAATTCTTGCAGATGGAGGCTACACACGATTTTAATTACTTATTTTGCAGTAAAACTGCACTAACCGACTTCAAAGAAAGTAAATGTACTTTTAACTCAATAAATCTATACAAATTTAACTTAGTTTTTTATGACACCATTCTTACAATGGTCGAACTACAATAAAAAGAGTTTTGCGTTTTCGCTCAATGTTGACGTTCAAGATATTTGTCTAATGTCTATATTAGTGCCTCTGAATTGAACGACAGACGTAACATTGGTACTTTTATGCCTATAAACAAAAACCAGTCTACGACGTCATGTTCGAAATGAAAGAGACAAGTATGCGTGCGCATTTGATGTCTCATTTAGCATGTTACGATATTTTTAAACACTTTGACTGAACCTATCTATGTGACACTTTAAACGTCTCGCCATTTGGAGCGACTACATTGTTGTCAACAATAAGGAAACTTTGTTTGTACCGATATCATTGACTATTTGGTTGCGCCTATAGATTAGAGTACCTTGACTGTAACTAACTATTAGACGCTGACTGTACTACTAGACAAAACGCGTGGTCTCAATTTTAAATCTATGCATGTTTCGGTGCGGCTACAATTAGATGCAGCTACATTTCCACAATTTTTTTAACCTTCAGAAATAGGATCCGAAGTCAATCAAATGCTGTAAATTGTAGGATAGCTACACCTATCTGTAACTGTCTTACATTAGGTTTAGTCGCACTTCAGGCTTTAGTCGTAACATATACACAGTTTCTGGTGTGTAAAACCGCGTTCCGAAAATTATATTTCAACGCGCGTTTTGATTACTTGCGTTTAACTTCAAATTTTATTCAGGCTGTACCTTTTAAGGCGTGTTAAACGAGGATTATCAAAACGCACGTTCAGCGCTTGTCATCTGAACGGGGTCTAACAGCATCTAAAATTATACCTACTCTAAATGTGATTCAATTTAAGATTTACAAATATTTTACATCACAAATTGAAACATAGTTAAGGATACGGCCTATGAAGACAGTGTCGACTTAAGTTGGTCCACCAATGATATCGCAAAAACCTCGGGCACGTGACCAAATAAACACTACCTACGTATTTGGTTTATTGATTGAGTAAGTCAATGAGTACAACTGGAGCAGCTCAATAAGTATGGCAGCATCGACTAAAACTATAGATTTATTCAAATAATGATGTATAGCAGAATATACGGGTCACGTGACCCATTTACAACATTTTTGAAATGCTCTACGAAGTCATTAGTTGTCAAGTAAAGTCGGCGCTGGTTGTGCTGAGTATCAAAATAGAGTCGGTGGAGTAAGGTTAGAGATAATTATTAATTATCCAAAAAAGAATAATATAAGTCCATACTGTACTTATAAGTATGTACACGAACTAATTGTATCTGGCTTAAACAGATCATGGTAATAAAATCTGGTTATAATAAAAACATACAATTTAATGGTCCAAATAATACTTGTCAGTTAAGATTATACATTAATGTTATTTATTATTAATACTTAAATAAAACTTTGATTTGTATGAGTAATAAAATAACACAATATTAAAAATACTTTGGTTCATTATGAGTACTTACATTATTATAAGTACTTACACTGGTTCCAATTACGCGGGAAACATGTTTTTTTAGTGCTTAATAGCAAATCGGTGATCGTAAACTAGACTCGATAAATACGAATGGCTGTATAGGTTCACTTTAAATAATTAAATTCGTCATTTATTTAACATTATTTCTGTGTTTTTTTTAACCCACTTGAAATGGAGGTTCAACACAACGTAGGTATCTCTCTCTCTCTCTTTGCGGCGGGAAATTTTGATATTACGAGTAGGTATGTACAGGTATAATTTCGTTGGGAAACAAAATGGCATGGAATGATTCTAATTGCGGTCTGTAAATATTTTAAGTCAGTTCTCAATCACTTCTCAGTTTCATTCTTAGACTATGTACTTTTGTATAACAAAAACTAATTTTAAAAGTACCACTTGAATTTTGCGGGTTTTCCGTAGACAAATTTCGCAATAATTTCTATGTTGCACTGTACTGTACTGAACATTTATCTTAATATACTTTACCTAAGATATATTTCTTATCATAGAAATTTAGGAGGGCGCTTAGGAGCACTTGACAAGGCTCTGATATAAGGGTACCTATCAAGATTCACGTATCCGATTCTAAATGAATGAATTTTACATATTAAAATTCTACTCAATATAACAAGCGCCCGCCCTAAGAGCAGCAGCATAGACTTACTCGGCCAATGATACCATACATACATAAGACATTACTATTATTAACTACTAAATATTATTAGTTTGGTGACATGACCGAAATATTATACGATATTATTGCTCGAGTAAATCGTTCGACTAAAGTCGATGCTGTCGCACTTGTAGTACTCTGTATAGGTAAAGCTCCGACAGTATTATCAGTATTGATCAGTTGATCAATGTATCAACTGATCAATGAACTCATTGAAAGAATCCTCTTTATAAGTTCGTATCGTTTCAGAATCTGCCAATAAAATACCTCCGATTGACGGCCACGGCTGACATACTAGAGCTTTAGATGATACGTCGTATACACTGATGCTGCCATATACTATAGTTACTTATACACTGCAGTACATATTAATCTCTGTCTGCAATATTAAATAACCTCAAGAGAAGGTGACAAGCGAACTTGTACCTAAGATGCGTCATATACTAGATAAGATATGATAAAATAAATAAATCATCGCACAGGAAAAAAGACTAAGAGAATAAGTACTTTTGTTTAAGATATAAAATCGATATGACTCAATAATATTTGAAGAAAAAGTTCTGAAAATTGGACAGTGGCGGCGATTGATGCGGCAAATTGATCTTATCGACTAGTACAGATAATCCCTGAGAATTTGTTAACGCTATGAGTTAACAATGCACTATCAATAATGACAAAATGAATATCTATAGTGCATTATTGAGCAATATCAAAAAGCAGTCATCATTCTTTACAAACGAAAGAATGGAATGTCACTCTCCTTCAACTTCCTTGCAACGAAACCTACAGCTTGTTCATTATTCATTATTAAAAATGGAACTAATTTAATTGTATGTAGTTAATGTTCTGAAATCATCATTGAAACAAATTTTTGACGTTTTTCAATGTAATGTGGTGCCCCCATTGGAACGCCAACTTATACAGGGTGTTACGTACCTTCGTAACATCCTGTATTTGGCAACCTGTACCTTAATGCACAGATCATTTCAATACGATATCTTTAAATTATCAACGTCACGGCTTAGCAGTTTAGGGGATACATCACAAGGAAAAGAAAGTCAGAAGCATGATTTTTGAGAATTTCTATTACAATAAACTAAGACAGAAGATGCGATGGTGATAGAAATTATTTACCTTTATTTTTATTTGTTCTATTTAAGTTTGCTTATGAAATAGAAGTGTATTTTTAAATCACTTTGTCATCTAGTATATAATATCTTTAGGCAATTTAAAGTCGTTTCATAATGTAAATTTTTTTATAATAATTTATATTGTTAATTCATAATTTACGTTTTACATTGAACACACAGGCACCTTACTATAACATTCATAAATATATATTATATTATACATATTATATGACTTAATCTTGGCAGTATACAATGGCACGTGTCATGTATTTCTGTTGCATTCGATGCCGTTGTGAGGCTTGGTACACACTTGAACGAATCGGAATAATCTGTCGGATTTATTTGTTCGTATTAATACAATTACTCATTAAATTTAAAGCTTTCAGTATGTAATAAAAATATCACAAATTAATTTGTCAGTTGTCAATGTCATGGTATTTGGGCAACGGCTACAAGTTTCATAAAATATGTGCATAATTTTATATCCCTTCGGGGAACAAAATAAGTCATTTACAATATTAATAATTTAAAACAATAAACGTATATTTATGCCAATTATATTATACATGTGGCAGGGAATATGTCGGTTTTACAGACCCTGACAAACTGCCACTTTTTTGCCTCACAAGATTGAAAAAAAAAATAATAGCGCGATATACACTTGTAGCTTGACGACATTATCAAACGTTTCAATTTGAATAAAAACGATAAATAGTGTTATTGAACTTAAAAACTAAAAAAGAACCATCAACGTCTATTCACTTGTTCTTTAGTTTAAAAAAACCCGATATTAGACCATGCTTACGAATAAAACAATAAAATAAATAAATGTTATTGTTGAAGACTGGTAGTAATTAGCAAGATTTATTTACAATCACTCCCCTAACTTATTGGGAATGTCAAGTCACTTTGAAACAGTCATGACCACGACAGAAAACATGCCATAATGACCCTTGAAAATTTAAATGAAAATTAATAAAACATATTTACAGTGTGGACTAGCGTTATATACACACGTGTTAAGGGTTAAACAGGTTTAAATAAATAGCACGAACGCATCAGAAATTGACTTATTTCAAACACATTACCTATGTATTAACAATAATGCTTAATAAGTGCACGTAAACACATTAGTCGATGGCATAACACAAATACCACAGGTTAGCAATTGATAGGAAATGCAAATTCAATATGCTCGAGTGCAAGCGAGATATATACATAGTTCAGTCTGCTTCCATTAGTGCAATAGTGTCTGTAGAACTTACATTTTCTACCGTGTAAGTGCATGTCGACTACCTGTGCCACGCGATTGTGAGTGCAGTACGGAGCTTGCTCCAAAGCCAAGGGTAGAGGCCACCGCCTCGCCACGCCGCACGGGCGACGAATTTCACATAGTCATATATCCCCCATGGGGCGTGGCCACCGTTAACGTAGTACACGTATGTGAACCCGTCTTTATATCGCCTCTTTATTGAGTAGTAATAAGGTAAAAATGAGTGAAGATGAAACCTGGAAAGAAGAAAAATAACCAAGTTGTTTTCATATACCAGTACATGTAAAGTCTATGTCCACGAAGGTATTCTTAGGCAAATTATACGCCCACATCTCGCCATTAAACTATGTTGATCCAACGAAATAGGGGGCGGACCTTGTCCGTTGATCGGCTGATGCAGCGATGCGGCCTCTAAGATATCAGTGGGACCCGTTACGCTGATACCAGTAAATTTGTATTTATTTACTTCATTTGTATAATATTTAAAATATACTTGGCACCGACCAATACTGGCGACTTACAGCTAATAAAAAGAAAAACAGACGAAGGTCGTTCGAGAAGTCAATAATTTACTTCTCGACTAGATACTTATACTCTAGTTAGATAGTTTAGATGCAATTTGAACGCATCACTTTATTTCAGTGCCTATATGTTTTATCTTTTGTTAGTAAACATTCTGTAATAGATTTGGCTTGCGTTCCTGTAGTTATATTTAGTGTTTGAGGAAGGCCGTGTTAGTTGCGAACGCACTGAAATAACTAGTGCGATAACAGTTTGATAGGTATTCGAATTTGAACAATTGGAAAACATACAATATACTAAAGTATAATTTCAAGGTATGACCAAAAAAACATTCAGAAGGTCACATAGAGCAGATGTTTGTGTCATATTTTAATATAACTAGTGATGGTATTCTGTATAATGTAGTAAAAGGAATAATCTTTATGCATGAGTATCAAGCCTAAAACACACTAGTCCTTCACATACGAAGTATGCCACGCGGCGTGGGAAACAGCGACACACTGGTCCTACGTCTTACGACGTCTGACGTTTACATTATCTACGCGCTATGACAGTTTAAACGTGTGTGACCGCGTCGTACTCATGGGAAAGCATGGGAACCCGCGAATCTGGCGCGGTGACGCGTAAAACAGCGTGGTGAGTGACCAGTGTGTTCGTTACCATACAAATTGTATAGGCCAGATCCTGTTCAGATGTCATAATGCGTGGTGTACGTCGCATGTGAAGGATGAGTTGGCCCGTCCCATTCTTATAACTAATATAAATTGCTTTTTTTTACAAGGTTAAATCGGTCAAGGTGAACATATTATTACTATAGATAGTTGCGACGATAACCTGCGATTATAGCTATCTCGAAATGTTACGTTTCATAAACTTAAGCAGCAAACGATGATAACGCACTATATTTTGGTCAATTCTTTACAATAATATTACCTAAAAAACCGGCTCGCGCATAAGATAGGGTAGTTACCCATAAAAACCTCTATAAATCCTGAACTAACAGAGTCATACCAACTTTTTCAACGGAACCCTAAAATGGCAGGTACGACTTTTCTTATTTTATTTCTTTATTCAGAAACAAACAGTATGTTATATAACTACTAGTAGACGCCCGCGACTTCGTCTGCGCAAGATTAGTTCTTCTAGTAGACTTTTTGCTTTGACTTCTGAGATTATACCTATGTAGGTTATTATCTCCTTTTATAGTGCCCGGTAACGGCAAAAGGCTTGCCTTGGGACCAACAGAACTACCTACTGGCAAAATGAAATAAACAATTAGTAATAAGCATTTTTAAAGAGATAAATCTTTCATCAGATAGATCCTTCATCACATTATGTGTTATTTAAAGGTCTACTGCAAAACAATACATTTTCATCGTGTCATTTGTAATTCCGACCTTACCCGATAATTGTCGAGGAAAGCCGAGTGCTAAAGTGGAAATAATTGTACTATACCCAAAGTGAAAGGAGAAATTTGGCCTAAACACCAACTGTTCCTGTTCACCTCGAAGGGGATAAAAACGTGATTTAATTTGACTAGACAACATTGATATTATTATATATTATATCAGATACGAATGAGCCAAAATATCTATGTACAGACCATTCTACTCCTTTACTATATCTATAGGTAAGATATATATAGATAAAGGGTACATCAAACGAGCATATCTAGCGCTTAGATTCCTTTTGAAGATTTCCTCCTAACACGTCATAATAAATCAAAACCTGTTTGAAATAATTATATTGACATAAAGTGGGTAGTTATAAAATATAGTTTTTTTACGTACCTTCTGTGTTCATAAAAAAGTATAGCCTCAGTATTAGTGGTGAGCACATGTAAGAATATCGCCTTGACACGATGTTCGTGGGGCGCTTGCGGTACTGGACCAGACAAATGGTTGATTAACACGTCCAGTAGCATTGTCGCTACACCCGAGCGTCTGTATGAACGAGCTACACCTAGAATGACAAATATTCCAAAGTTGAAATTAATTAAGGCCTGATGTATCGGGCTGGCTTTATTTACATTAAACTTGCTATGAGTTACATAGTATGCATTTGCTTTTGCGAGCATAATTTCTGAACTGCCTAATGTATAAATGAACTTCATATCTACAATAATGATTATGCAGAATGGTGATAATACAAATTATATTCCTATAAAGATTTCATTAAGCTTAATCTAGTGTATGATCTGCAATCTTTGTGTAATCTTTAGGTATTTGGCGAATAACACGAGTCAAAAGTTGACGTTCTTCGTTTCGTTTAAGTTAACATCTTCCTTGTTTAATATATAAGTTGATAACCGCGGCTCAATCCAAAACTTTCTCGGTCCCATTTTATCAAGTTCAATAAGTACCTATGTATAAGAAAATATAGAAATAGTGAATGTAATTTTTGTCCTCCTTATCTCTCGAGAACTGCTTATGCTCCAATGATGGTTGACCCTTCTATGGATAGCCCTCGATCTGGAGGCAAACCAAAAAATTTGACCTAGCCCTAAGGGGTCAAAAGTTATAGGCCAAAACCTATGGCGTAGTGCGGCGCGAAGCACCGCGCAAGACACCGTACTAGTGTATAAGAAACGTTTAAAATCATACAGAAACCGTAGCATTTAGGTACGTATCGCTCCACACAAAATATCGAAGTTCAGCCGAATCGTAGTCGGACTGGAAAGCCGACCTCAACTGCGCTGCGAAAAGGCTCAGTGGATGATGATAGTCAGATAGGATAAGAGAGAGTCGCGGAGGTTTAGGTGGTGGAAGTGTTTGAAGAATTATAAATAATAAACTTATAAACAGTTCTGGGGTAGGGATAGTTACTCATCATTACAAAGTACGTAAGCACATATTTTGATCGAGTCGATAATTCATTGAACCTTCATTAATTTTATAAAGTCTCACGTTTTGTGATGCAACGCAAACTATAGAGATTCTCTAACTGCAATATTATTATACCAAGCTTTATTGAGAACGGGCACTTAGAGAACAGCTCTAAAGAGCATAGTAAGGTTGACTATAGTCAATCGACATACTGAACCAATGATATCGTAAACCATGATACAGTAAAAATAAGAAAAGGTCATGTGACCCTAATTTCCTGCCATATTATCGGCTTACCGGCTAAGAGACTTCCGAGGAGCTTCGAGGAAACACCATAGCAAAGCTGTCATTGATGATTATAAAGTCATACATAGGTAGGTACATACAGTACCTATATGGTTATTTGAAACATATGTAGCCTGGTAGCTAAGGCATTTGTCTTGGGTTCTGATGACGCGAATTCGATTCCTAGCTATCACATTAATGACGTCAACCCATGGTGACCATACCATCCTATAACATTATATTGTGTAATCTAATCCTGTCTAATTTGGAGAAAGGTATACAATGTTATCTAAACTAGCGGCGCGCTAAAATGGCCGCTTTGAATTTTGTCAAAGAACTTCGTGAAATCCTTTGCAACTCGATGGAAAAGTAGAATTACAAAACAGGAGATTGCAAACGACTCTTAGTTTCGTTTCGACCATCGAATGGAAACGTAAAATAGAATGAACTGATTTCTATTTATATTCACTATTTAAAGTAGGTACCGTTTAAATGTTCTACTACAAAGAGGTTACGCATCCCATGCGTAACCTTAATTACCGACACGTGTGTCCGTTCAAACTTTAACATATTATACATGCCGTAGTTAGAACTGCAAAATACGTTCCGATATTTACAGTTTTTCACAATTAAAAAATTTTTACTGAAACTTGTGAACGTGTGAACCTTAAACTGTCCAACAGAAAATGACCACTCGACACCAAATACGTATTTGTAATTGAATAATTTATATGACAAAACCTGGATTCTATATGGTCAAAACAACGTTTGCAGGGTCACCTACATAAATACATAATCATATTTTAAACTCGTGGTCCGCCGTGATCGAAATTAGAGCATTTTTGCGATTGCAAACGCGGTTTTAAACGTGGTATTAAAAGGAGCGCTTTGCTGGCTACACGGTTTAAAACCAACAGTGTTCAATAAAACATCGTTGGTTTTAAACCGTGTATACTAAGTTTCTAATCTAAGATATATTCTGCACTTTAACATAACATCCTATGTGTGTGTGTGGGTGATGGGTGTGTAATGTACCTCTGCCTACCTCTTTAGTGATATAGGCGTGATGTATGTTTGACTCTCTATGTATCTAGTCTTGTTTAAAACTCCCATACGCATTGAAACTTACCAATAATAGAGAAACACCCATTGGATTTATGAACGAGAAAACTACTCAATGCGGGTGGAGCCTCAGCTGGTAGGGGTATAGGTATACCTAATAGCAATAGTTTACATCCATAAGTAACAAGTACATACCTAGAGAGAGTATATAAGCCACAAGTGTATCTTTTGAAGCAAACCATCTTGACAGTATTCCTTTGTCTTCAGTATTTAGTTTTAAATACGGCTTGATTTCTGCGACTATGAGGCCTATTATTTGACATTTGTGCACTGCAGCCAACGCGAAAAATCTGTCAGACGATGTTATATCTTCATACCATGACTGTGGGTACTCTATTGGGAACCAATCTCTGCATAGACACCTCACCTGAAAGTTATAATGCGGCATTGTTTGACATTTGATATACAGTTGAAGGTAGCGTGAGATGGGATTGTACTAATTTACTGTTCATTGTTTTGCAAAGTTGTAGTTTATATTCTCGACAATTTAAACATCGAGTTCTACATGTAGACATGTAGGAAAAAAAGACAAAATCGACTCAATGATAGATCATTGGAGTTGATTTTGTCTTTTTTTTTCAATTTACTTATATTTTATACTTATCTGGTTTCAGGCACACCTACGGTCCCCCGATAACTAAGAATATCGATTCTTTGTTGACCTATTTCAATCAAGTACTATCTATCAAAATAAAATTAAATGATGCGCTGAAGCCAGCGAGCTGTCGCGGAAATTCGCAGCTTCGCATTCGGTTTTTCGGCACTTGTTTGTACAACTACAATATTATTCGGTGACAAAAGTCTTGATTGTTTGGTTTGTAGCTCGGTATTTCTCAATCAATATAGTACATGTAGTATAGCAACTTTTCCGGTCCCCCATAGTTAATTGGTGAGCGTATTGCCGGCTGCCGCTATCCGGAATCTGGTATATTTGCCAGCGCTACGGCCTTTGATCACCAGTGTATCACTTCATTCCCGTCATTTAGTTTGGCCTCACCTAACGATGTTGTGCATTAGCGTAAATTTAATCATTTGAGTTTAAGAGGTAGGTATCACCTATGGAGTGCATAGGGGTCCCACCACGACCTTTATAGGCCGAAGTCAACATCGCCTGCAAGTGATGCACCTGGTGATCAAAGGACGTAGCGGCAGCCGGCAATACTTACGCTCACGAATTAATTATTACGTGGGACCGGAAAAGTTGCTATACTACGTGTACTACATTGATTGAGAAATACCGAGCTAACAATCCTGCAAAATATACAAACGAATAGTGAAGCGAATCAGTTAATTTTTGTCGTCGATTAATACTACAGTTCTCATTTGAATATCAAATACTACAAACTGAATACTTATCTATTGTAATATGGTATTACCTATGACTCGTAAAATGTAATGCTGACTTGTACTAAAGCTAGCAATGATTCATAAACTTTATTATCCTCTGTGAGGAATTAAAATGAGTATTTAATGGAATTCTATTTGTAATTCAGTATCCACGGGCAATTTGTAAGACCTGCTATTAGTTTAAGGGCGCTTTTTCAATCATACGGGTTTCAAATCGCATGCGGGCCCGGGCCGCGTGACATGAGAAGCATGTAGGAAATAATAAAAATAGTGGTAACGGTTTCATTTCTCTTTCACACTAAAACTACAGAAAGTGTTTTTTTACACATGAAATTATTAATTTTTTTATCGCTTGGACTGCAGAGATTCTATGAAGTGCTTTGTAACAACTGTCCTGGCTGTTGACATTTCGGTTTGAATTACAGAGTGGCTAGATTTTCTATAGTAGTTAACAGCAATAGGCAATAGTTAACAGCAATTGACACCTATTATGTTGCACCACAAAAATACTGAAAAACAAACACTGTGGCTGTGTAATGCACCTCTGCCTACCTCTTCAGGGATATAGGTGTGATATGTGTCTGTCTGTCTGAAAGTATTACATTGAACAATCAATTCTTCTTCATTCTTCTTAGCATAGTTTTGTGATATTTCCTTTGACTCCTTTTTTTTTAATTTTTGTATTTATCAATTCCGAATTATACAAAAATCTCAATAGGTTTCATTAAAAAAAAACACAAATGAGATGTACCGATGTCTCAATTTTTGTGATTTGGGAGTCTTCTTTTACGTGAAGATGCCTACATAATATATTATATTATTATGATAACAACTTGCATTAACATTATGTTTGTACCTAGTTTATTGCTCTTTAAATTTATAACTCAGTCATGGATTTTGCAAAAATCCTATAAGTCCTTGTCTGCACAAAAATGTAAATCACACTCAAACTATAAGTTTTTAATTCAATTTACAGAGCCATATTTTAAGGAAAGATTGGTAGTATGTTAATTGGTACTAACCTCTTCTAGGTCATCAGGGCACAAGAAACGCAACTGAATCTCTTTTAGAGAACATTTTGCTTCTTGCGACTTCTCAATTATAACTTGGAAGCCTTCAGAAAGATACCTGAAATATTAAAAAAGTTGAAATTCAAATGAAATTATGACTATTAAGAAAAAAAAACCTAACAAAACATACTTAGATATAAATGGTAAGAATGTAATTAAATAGAGCTTTTTATTTTGTATTGAAGACTACCAACAGTTAGCAGTAAATAACAATAGTCATGCATCTCAAAATTTATCTTAGTACTCGTAAGTATAGGTACTGCAGATATGTGTGCTTCGAAAAATAATCTAAGGTAATTTTGAGTAACATTAAGCAACATGTAGGTAAGTTAAATATACAGTTATAACGGTTCAAGCTGGATATGAATTGAGTATACACCGGATTCAATTGAACAATTCATTCAATTAAAGAGTTCAAGGAATAATACCTACGGACATTAACAATTGTCCATAAAACATGAAGAATCAAATCCCTATTGTATAAATATTCACGAGCAATAGTTTAACTCACCAGCTGAACCCAGCCATTCGGTAAATCGGCCATTAATCACGTATCACTTAAATATCTTCATAGGAAAACATTATAATTTCCTAGAATTTTAAATAAAAGGAGTAAAACACCAATAATAACGATCCCGATAACAATTTACACTAAACTAAATTTCGATTTGTCAAATGATGAAATGAAAGAAACCGACTGACTGCTGACGGACGACGGTGATGGCATTGACACGTGACACTTGACACTTTTTTTTTTTTGAGAATTTTTGGCATAGCTTCAAAGGCCTTTGAGTTTTGACACAACACGATAACAGTGTTGCTTACAATAAAATTTGGAAAAGTTTTAGAGCCTTGCCCAGAGACAATGTTATACCATAAATATCATTAACCTGGCCTAATGATATTACATATTAAAAAAACCCTTGCTCCTGTACTGTAAATTTAGTTATAAAAATGTCTTGCCCCTTGCATATGGCAGTAGTTTGGTGTAGAAGTACTATGAGTATTACTTAACACTTTATTACTGTAGCAACAACTGTGTATTCCAACTCCATTGCTATGAACAATTGATGATTGCACAGTAATATAATAAACACCATTTTCTTGTTTATGTATGATGATTTTTTTTTAAGTCCGCGCAAGCGCGTCTCCTACGTCCATTGCCAGTGATTAACGGTGCTTATCGTCACACCACTTGACACCTCCAGTTTTTATCGACTATTATACGGCTAAGTTGAATAAACCATTTTTTGCGTTATGATACTACATTTTTGAAAACATTTTGAATTTAGGCGGATTGTAACGGGATATACTCAAATCCATACGTAAAATTAAAAAATGTTTTGTTTGAAATTGTTTGTATTGGACCACACCACGGTTTGAACACTCGCGGATCAAACAGCGAGAATTTAAATAATATAATATTTTTATTTTATTAGTTAGTAGTATCTCGCCGAGCAGTACGATGGGGTGGTAGGCCGACGGCGACTCGGCCGGGCGTCCGTGCTTCTTCAGCAGCCGCCCGGTCTTCCATCGTCGCGGGACTCTTCCCGACGACAGACATTCCGATAGCAGGGACAGCGTTACATACGTAATATATAGATTTTAATATTTAGTTTGTTATTGTGCAATTTGTGCAAATTGTTATAAAAGTAAGTATGTACTCGTACCATGAATCGATATACTGTTTTGTTTAAACTGAAGTAAGCCGAGAGGGAGAGGGAGCGTATATTCTCCTCGCCGAGTTCCGTAGTCAGCGGCGAGGGCGTCGCAGACTTATCTACGCCCAAGACCATCGACCTGCATGATTGCGTTTTTATTTGTCTCAAATCCACCAAACCGAAGAAAAACAATAAATTAACCAAATTATAGAACCTACGAAAACCATAACGCTTATCACGCTCAAACAACAAAAATCGCACTTAAAGCTTAAATAAATTAAAATATCCGGCTTCGGTGATAATCACTATCATAAAACACTGCTTACGACTAGTGTCTTTCGCAAAAAATATGACAATTAAAATGACTATCTATTTGATGATAACTACGTTTACGCGATCGCGATCTTGTATTCATCAAACATCTGTCAAAATATGTTACAGTGACTATCAGCCATATTTGGTGCTCATGACGTAATCCTAGTTGGTCACTGATGATAGCCAATACGAAATCACCCGTTTGACAACCACTGGTTAAACACTTTTCATAGTGATCATCACTATGAGTTGAAAAATAAAATAAAATAACGTTTATAATCTTTAAATTTTTTTTTTTTTTAATTATTTAGATTCGTCAAAAGTTGGTGTGACTCTACCGAGAGTTCCAAAATGCAACGAGACTGAGAAGAGCCCTCAAGAAACTCAGTTCGGCTTTTTTCAAAATATTTCATCTTAAATCTAATACAGAGTTATTTAGAAAGGAGCAATTCGTGTTACAACCAGGCAGCCTTGTCATCTAAGAAATCATTAATACTAAAATAAGCTTTATGGCACAATTTACTTTCTATTAATTTTTAAAATTTATTGACAGATAAATTTGCTATTTCGGTTGGCAATGTATTGTACATTCGAATAAAGTTCCCCGCAAAAGAATTACTCACTTTATGAAGCCTAAATTTAGGAACAGCCAGTTTATCCTTATTTCTTAAGTTTAGATTATGATTATCATTATTTTTCACAAACTTACTTTTGTTCTTGTGGGTATACAATAAAATTTCATAAATATACTGTGAATACACTGTAAGGATGTTAATATGCTTAAACTTACCTCTTAATGACTCCCGAGACCCCATTCCATAGATAGTCCGGACAGCCCTCTTCTGCAACACAAAGATGCATTCAATATCGGGAGCGTTACCCCACAGTAGTATGCCATATGTCATGATACTGTGGAAGTAGCTGAAGTAGACAAGACGCGCCGTTTTAATGTCTGTAAGTTGTCGGATCTTTTTGACAGCATAGGCTGCTGAACTAAGCCTGGCCGAAATTTTCCCGATATGAGGTTCGAGTGAGACGTTATGCCCAGAAAGACAGTTTTTTTTTTTTTTTTTTTTTTTTATATTTAGTTCGACAAATTGACGCCACTCGCCTGATGGTAAGCTGAGGCGACGTCTGGCAATTGAGGGCGACTCTCACAGTACACAGGAATACTATAGAGAGTGGCCCTCAACTTGACGACCCTGTAATGTGCCTCTTCACGCTTCGCTTAAAGAGCCCAGGGTTATATGTAGGAGGAAACACGTGCGCAGGCAGGGCGTTCCAAGCCACCATCGTTCGGCAGAGAAACGATCGTTTAAAACGCTCGGTTCTCGCGAAGACGGTTTCCACGGTATGAGGGTGACATCTCTGCCCGGCACGCGTTGTTCGGGATCGGAAGGGAGAGGGTGGGATCAAGTTGAAGAGCTCTTCAGAACACTCACCGTGGTAAATACGGTAGAACGCGGCCAAGGAAGCAATTGTTCGGCGCTGGGCTAGCGGCTCAAGGCTTCCCGTTACCTCCGGACAGTCTATAATGCGAACAGCGCGTCGCTGCATAGCGTCGAGTGCGTCCAGCAAATACTTCGCGGAGCCGTCCCAGAGGTGAGAGCAGTATTCAACGCAGGGTCTAATCTGCGTTTTGTACAGCAGACACCTCTGGTGCGGTGTAAAGAATCGCTTTACCTTGTTCAGTATTCCTAGTTTCCGCGAAGCTAGCCCAATACATCTCTCAATGTATTTTGTGTTATTGAGCTCTCGACGAACGTCTATGCCAAGGATGTCTAGATTGTCCTTCATTGGTAATATTGCATTCTGAAGAGTGGGTAGGGGAAGGAAAGGGGATTTTTTCGCTGTAAATGCACACGCCTGTGTTTTGTGGGCATTGAACTCGACCAAGTTCTCCGCACCCCATTGGGAGATACTGTCGAGGCTTCGGTCGAGATCACCCACGAGATGTCGTCTCTCCTCCTCTATCACAGATCGCCCCGCCGTCGGACGAACCGAGTAACTCCCGTGCAATGTACTGTCATCTGCATAGCAATGAATGTTCCCGAGGGAAAGCATATCATTGATATGCAGAAGAAAGAGAGTTGGTGACAGTACGGACCCCTGCGGTACCCCGGCATTCACTTGCAAAAAGCGAGAAGCCTGGCCATCGCAGAGGACCCGCACTCGGCGCTCGTTTAAAAAACTGGCAATCCAGCTGCACAGTTGAGGAGGTAGACCATATGCCGGAAGCTTGGAAAGGAGCGAAGCATGCCAGACCCTATCGAAAGCTTTGCAGTGTCATCAACCAATTCCATTATTTCATCCCTAACCTTAACACTGGTTTTAACAAGTCTTACATTAGGTAAGGTGAATCTTACACATTTAGTTTTATTTTAATTTAATAATAAATTATTAGCACAAAACCAGTGGACTATCCTACTGCCGTGGTATAACTAAAACGCCGTTATGTAACATTTTGACGATTTTTACTTTTTGATGCTATCTTAATCAGAAAAAAAATCTCTATCGATCTGTATTTACAGTATTTTCCTAACTAGAAAAGCTACTGAAATAATAAACGTAAGAAAGCCGTTATATGATTTGTTACTGAGTAGTGACTGTGTTAATCTATATAGCCGCTAAAGTTCAATAAAATCAAATATTAACAAAAAAAAACTTAAGATTGTTTCGCTAGATTGCGGTTAACGGATTTTAATTCACTTTAATGTGATTAAAGTACTTTTACTGCTTTATAGTTACTCAAGTTTTCGAATAGAAATTTAAGCTATATTGAGTTATAATGCCGTTAACTGAAAAAGTTAGACATAAATGTATTTAACGATACTTAACGGCTTTATAGTTTAACTTTATTGTAAAAACATTTCGACTTCATTCATCGTTATGCGCCAGTTAGCGATGTTTCACAATTGAGTAAAATCAAAGTGGTAACAACGGTGAGACTATATTGCCGTTATCCGAAATGAATACGCTAAAAGGCCGCTATATGATCTCGCGTGGGTGATGATCGGGGCGGTCGGGGATGATCCTGTGAGTTTTTGCACCGACACACCAACGCCGCACATACGCTGGTTCGCGTGATTCCCGCCGATTTTGGAATTATGGCGAATCGTCAGTATAAGTAAGTTTTTTATTGTTTTAGTTTACCGTATTTTATGTATGATAATTATTTGTACAATTTATAGTTATATTCACACGATGTAATTTATACGCTGGCTATATTATATAGCTGGCGAGATGAGGGTGTGTTTGCACACCTCTGCCTACCCTTCGGGGAAAAAGGCGTGATGCTATGTATGGTATTTCATCAGATGAAGAACGTCTGTACCGCCTGTCTTACTCCACAGGAATCGTGCCGGAGGTCTGGAAGGAGGCGAACGTACAACCGATCCCCAAGAAAGGAGATCGTTCTGATCCAAGCAACTATCGACCCATAGCTGTCACCTCAGTCATCTGCAAGGTGTTTGAGCTGATCATCAACAAGCAGCTAATGCAATACCTCGAAGATCTCTCGCTAATTAATGATCGGCAATACGGCTTCAGGCCAAAACGATCAACGGGTAATTTTCTGGCATTCGTAACGCATGTATGGGGTGAGGCTATGGAAAGGCACGGCGAGTCCTTGGCGATTAACCTGGATATCACCAAAGCCTTCGATATAGTCTGGCATGCTTCGCTGCTTCCAAGCTTCCGGCATATGGTCTACCTCCTCAACTGTGCAGCTGGATGACCAGCTTCTGAACGAACGCCGAATGCGGGTCCTCTTCGATGGCCAGGCTTCTCGCTTTTTGCAAGTGAATGCCGGGGTGCCGCAGGGGTCCGTGCTGTCACCAACACT
>OY748304.1:13286828-13713165 GCA_963556515.1 Nudaria mundana
TGTAAGACTACAATAAATTCCATAATCTTATAAATTGTAATTACTTGTTTATGTTAGACGAAATAAGCTGAAAAACTAATTAACGACTGACAAAGATTTTTTTTTCGAGTCAGTTTCATAATAAGTAACTGTAGTGTATGAATAACAAAAAGGGAATTAATGAATTTAACTAATTATAATATTATAAATGCCAAACTTCTTGCGGGTGTCAAAGTTCTTCCGCTTTCATTACTATTTTCATAACGCTATGTCGCTACGTCTACTACAAGATAGCCGTGTTTCAAGTGACTGAATTAGTTGCTAAAACTGCGCATCATTAATTTATTTTTATCTTATGGTTAATTTTTAGGATACGAAATTATTGGCTACTAGCTGATCACCGTGACTCCGCCCGCGAGATATAGTTATCTCGGCCCCGATTCCCGTGGGAATACATTACCGAGAATCCAAATAAAAAGAAAATAACAGTACATACACGAAATAAAATGACATGTGTAATTATATTTATGACAAAACAATGATACCCTGTGAAAATTAAAAACATTTTTGGGCTTATCTCCTCCATTCAATCAAGGGATTCTTGTACAAGTTTCATAAAGATCGGACCTCTTTTTGTTATGTCCATAAAATGAGCCGAACAAACAAGATTGTTATTTTTTGGATCAAAATATTCTTCTCGCCGTGCTAGGGCAATAATATTTTTCCATTGTGCACAGTGTACTGGATCCCGAGGAAAACTGAAATAGATGTTGGTTCATATAACGAAAAAAAAATCATAAAGAGCCAAGGCGTCTCCACTATAATCTTTGTTCCAAATAGTTTTATCGCTATCGGTAATCCGAATAAATCTGAATGGTCATTTTGTTAGTACATTATTCAGTGAAAATGAAATGGTCTCTTTCTTTTTACTGAGCTTGGGATGAGTTCGAAAGAGACAGATAGGTACTTCGGTATTGGACTGGATTGCAATATTTACTTTTGTCTTTTAATTTATTATCGACGAAATACTGTATTTTAAGTGAAATAATTAATTGCAAATAATAAAACAAAAGCTTATTTACTGAAAATATGATACACCGTCTTCAATTTGCTTTTTTTTCGTAGTTTTTACACGTTTTTACAATACAGTACGGCATTGTGCAACGTGTTGTCGTTCAGTTGTCAAAATCAAGACTGGCGCGCGATTGTTTCTCTTTTAGCGTTTTGTTTCTCTTTTAGTTCGGACACTTTTGAGCGATGATCCGAAATCCATTGTATTTAAAATCATTGGTACGAACAGACAAAAACGAAGAATAGTAAATTATGAGAATTAAAGAGAGAGAAGATGAATAACAGAAGATATTTTAAACATTTGTAACTAAGAGGTAGTGATTGTAGCTCAATAAGTAGTAGTACCAATAGAATTCAAAACAGGTGGCGCACACATTAACACGTTGTAAGTGTAGCCGCGTGGGCAACTGTGCAACTAGCACCAACACAAATCGACATAGGGTTGACGCACTTTACTTACATTTGCTTATCGTAGTGAACTTCTAAGGCAGTTTTTCCCAAAGTGGGCGATAACGCCCCCTTGTGGGCGCTGCAGGCCTAAAGGGGGGCGGTAAGAGACCCAGAAAAACTATTGAAGTATTGTCAAAAGTCGCCACTTTAGGCAATAATCCAAAGTTTGGTTACTTCTTGGTAATAAAATACACAACATACATCTCAAAAAATTGCAAATTCCTGTGTCTAGTATTCTTTAAGAGATTTTTTTCCAAAATGTCTTGTATTCACCAAGATTAATAAAAATCGTCGGTGTCGCTAGTGGACGCCAGCGCTTACCAGGGCACACTCTTCATTTGAAGTTATAGTGGAAAAAGTAGGTGAAAAAATGGGGGCTCTAAAAAATAATTTATTCTCAAAGTGGGCCGTAGACAAAATAAGTTCGGTCGGGAACTCCTGTTCTAAGGCGTCTATACCCTGGTGGCTAAGAGGTCCGACTTGCGTTTTGACGACGCAAGTTCAATACACAGTGACCTCACTACTGACAAGGACGCACTTCTAACACGAGCAGTTAATTTTAGCTTAGATGGAGGTGTTTCGCGGCGGTGAGACCGATCATGGACGATTGGCTGCAGAGGCAGCATGGTGACCTCACGTATCGTGCGACGCAGATCGTTACCGGGCATGGATGCTTCGGTAGCTATCTGTTTCGCATCCATCGTGAGGTCACACCCCGGTGTCAACACTGCGAGGTTTCCGACGACGACACCGCACTCCACACGTTGGTGGAGTGCTCAGCGTGGGCGAGTCAGCGCCGGGACCTCGTAGTGGGTCTGGGCGTGGATACCCTCTCGCTGGAGACCATGCTTCAAGCCATGGTCTCCAGCGGGAGTAGGTGGAACGCGGCCGTGTCCTTCTGCGAGCAAGTCGTGCTCGCGAAGGAGGCGGCCGAGAGGGAGAGGGAGCGTGCCCTCCCCGCCGAGTTCCGTAGTCAGCGGCGAGGCCGCAGCAGACTCATCTACGCCCAAGACCATCGACCTCCATGATCGGGGCCTGAGGACGGCGGGATCGCCACCCGTCGTCCTTACAGAAGCAGGCTAGAAGGGTTGCGTGCTGCGGGGCCTTTGCCCCATAGCACGCAACCAGATTCACTCACTGACGCGGGATAAAACCCTACCCCAACGACGCGGTCATTGAACTTAAATAATTAATGCTAATTTAGTAAGTAACTTCGTACATCAAACAATTAGAATTTACAAATAGTTGTTTATGTATTTTTGGGGAATGGAGGGGAGGCTATTATGTTCGCACATTATTACATAACTAGAGACCCACCCTCTCTTCGTTTCGGTTTTATACAATATACACCAAAAATTAATATTAAACGTGTAAAACTCTCAATCATTATACTAAAAAAACTGCATTAAAATCTGTTTCGCAGTTTAAAAGATCACAAAGGCAGAGACTTTGGTGTATACCTGTAATGTAATGGATATACAATACATACTATTATTAATTAATACAATACTTATATGTATAATAACATAATTTCAAAAATTAAAGAACTACTCGAATTCAATCATGTCCTTCCGTAGGTCAGAAATTAGAGGCCTTTTTATACATTTAGATTTTCGAATTTATATTTTATTTGAAAACAGCAAAAACCTACAGTCCCAAATCATTAAATTCACAAGTCAAATATAACTTACTTATATTATGAGAATAGAGGGCATGTGTAAATTTGGGTACGAACCAAAGACCTTATAATACAACGGACATAGGATCTAGAACAAATCGCAAGAAAATAATGTCCCGAGTCGACCTATACATTATACATAGGCATACATAGATATAAACAAATTTCATATTAAAATTTAAACCTTGATTCAACGGAATAGTGTTCACTTTTGTTTGCACTAATTTATCGCATTACGTAGCTTCTATCTGTCCGCCTGACTAATTCACCTTATGCAGCTTATACTTGAACTACGTGAACATAGCAACAATGGAGTAGGTTTATTTTGTTAAAGTCTTTTAAGGATTCCATGATATGTACCTACGTAGGCGTAATAATTAATGTAAGACTACAATAAATTCCATAATCTTATAAATTGTAATTACTTGTTTATGTTAGACGAAATAAGCTGAAAAACTAATTAACGACTGACAAAGATTTTTTTTTCGAGTCAGTTTCATAATAAGTAACTGTAGTGTATGAATAACAAAAAGGGAATTAATGAATTTAACTAATTATAATATTATAAATGCCAAACTTCTTGCGGGTGTCAAAGTTCTTCCGCTTTCATTACTATTTTCATAACGCTATGTCGCTACGTCTACTACAAGATAGCCGTGTTTCAAGTGACTGAATTAGTTGCTAAAACTGCGCATCATTAATTTATTTTTATCTTATGGTTAATTTTTAGGATACGAAATTATTGGCTACTAGCTGATCACCGTGACTCCGCCCGCGAGATATAGTTATCTCGGCCCCGATTCCCGTGGGAATACATTACCGAGAATCCAAATAAAAAGAAAATAACAGTACATACACGAAATAAAATGACATGTGTAATTATATTTATGACAAAACAATGATACCCTGTGAAAATTAAAAACATTTTTGGGCTTATCTCCTCCATTCAATCAAGGGATTCTTGTACAAGTTTCATAAAGATCGGACCTCTTTTTGTTATGTCCATAAAATGAGCCGAACAAACAAGATTGTTATTTTTTGGATCAAAATATTCTTCTCGCCGTGCTAGGGCAATAATATTTTTCCATTGTGCACAGTGTACTGGATCCCGAGGAAAACTGAAATAGATGTTGGTTCATATAACGAAAAAAAAATCATAAAGAGCCAAGGCGTCTCCACTATAATCTTTGTTCCAAATAGTTTTATCGCTATCGGTAATCCGAATAAATCTGAATGGTCATTTTGTTAGTACATTATTCAGTGAAAATGAAATGGTCTCTTTCTTTTTACTGAGCTTGGGATGAGTTCGAAAGAGACAGATAGGTACTTCGGTATTGGACTGGATTGCAATATTTACTTTTGTCTTTTAATTTATTATCGACGAAATACTGTATTTTAAGTGAAATAATTAATTGCAAATAATAAAACAAAAGCTTATTTACTGAAAATATGATACACCGTCTTCAATTTGCTTTTTTTTCGTAGTTTTTACACGTTTTTACAATACAGTACGGCATTGTGCAACGTGTTGTCGTTCAGTTGTCAAAATCAAGACTGGCGCGCGATTGTTTCTCTTTTAGCGTTTTGTTTCTCTTTTAGTTCGGACACTTTTGAGCGATGATCCGAAATCCATTGTATTTAAAATCATTGGTACGAACAGACAAAAACGAAGAATAGTAAATTATGAGAATTAAAGAGAGAGAAGATGAATAACAGAAGATATTTTAAACATTTGTAACTAAGAGGTAGTGATTGTAGCTCAATAAGTAGTAGTACCAATAGAATTCAAAACAGGTGGCGCACACATTAACACGTTGTAAGTGTAGCCGCGTGGGCAACTGTGCAACTAGCACCAACACAAATCGACATAGGGTTGACGCACTTTACTTACATTTGCTTATCGTAGTGAACTTCTAAGGCAGTTTTTCCCAAAGTGGGCGATAACGCCCCCTTGTGGGCGCTGCAGGCCTAAAGGGGGGCGGTAAGAGACCCAGAAAAACTATTGAAGTATTGTCAAAAGTCGCCACTTTAGGCAATAATCCAAAGTTTGGTTACTTCTTGGTAATAAAATACACAACATACATCTCAAAAAATTGCAAATTCCTGTGTCTAGTATTCTTTAAGAGATTTTTTTCCAAAATGTCTTGTATTCACCAAGATTAATAAAAATCGTCGGTGTCGCTAGTGGACGCCAGCGCTTACCAGGGCACACTCTTCATTTGAAGTTATAGTGGAAAAAGTAGGTGAAAAAATGGGGGCTCTAAAAAATAATTTATTCTCAAAGTGGGCCGTAGACAAAATAAGTTCGGTCGGGAACTCCTGTTCTAAGGCGTCTATACCCTGGTGGCTAAGAGGTCCGACTTGCGTTTTGACGACGCAAGTTCAATACACAGTGACCTCACTACTGACAAGGACGCACTTCTAACACGAGCAGTTAATTTTAGCTTAGATGGAGGTGTTTCGCGGCGGTGAGACCGATCATGGACGATTGGCTGCAGAGGCAGCATGGTGACCTCACGTATCGTGCGACGCAGATCGTTACCGGGCATGGATGCTTCGGTAGCTATCTGTTTCGCATCCATCGTGAGGTCACACCCCGGTGTCAACACTGCGAGGTTTCCGACGACGACACCGCACTCCACACGTTGGTGGAGTGCTCAGCGTGGGCGAGTCAGCGCCGGGACCTCGTAGTGGGTCTGGGCGTGGATACCCTCTCGCTGGAGACCATGCTTCAAGCCATGGTCTCCAGCGGGAGTAGGTGGAACGCGGCCGTGTCCTTCTGCGAGCAAGTCGTGCTCGCGAAGGAGGCGGCCGAGAGGGAGAGGGAGCGTGCCCTCCCCGCCGAGTTCCGTAGTCAGCGGCGAGGCCGCAGCAGACTCATCTACGCCCAAGACCATCGACCTCCATGATCGGGGCCTGAGGACGGCGGGATCGCCACCCGTCGTCCTTACAGAAGCAGGCTAGAAGGGTTGCGTGCTGCGGGGCCTTTGCCCCATAGCACGCAACCAGATTCACTCACTGACGCGGGATAAAACCCTACCCCAACGACGCGGGATTCTCATCCCGACCCAACCCCAGCAGAGACCACAGAGGTGGTCAAAGTCCGCCGGGTGCCACTGGAAATACGTTCGAAAAAAAAAAAAAGATGGAGGTGTTAACGGGAATAGATCCAGTAGTGGGTTTTTAAGTGATAAAGTGTAGATAGCTTTACCCAATCAGCTTGTACCTATTGACCGACGATGGATAAGATTTTCATGAGTTTCCAGCTTACCAGTTCAATGGCCCATGATACATCAGCTATCTTTGTTTTCTTTGGTCATCCAAATACGTTTAGAGCGCAGAACACTACGACTTTGAATCTAAAATCTTTAGCTCTATTTCTGTCTTCGTACGGACACTTATGGCGATAAAATACGAGTACTTGTATCTTCTGACAAAACTATGGCGGCTTTTACTATCCTAGCTTATTAACAAGCGAAACAATGTGTAAGTAATTATAATTATGCTTATTTACCAGAACTAAATAGGTATAGATAGCGCCAAAAATGTGAGCGTTAACATTTTTGGTATAACTAGTGTTTGATGATGACCCTGCGGCTTATGTAAATAGTAGTGTCGTATACAGCCGCGCGTGTAGGCGGGGTTGTTTGCCTCGACTCTGCTATTGCGTGATACACTCAATAAAACTGTTGTTAGACTCCAAATTGGTCGTTTAAATGAATACGCCGTCTCCTTGTGATTCTACGCAAACTTTGGCCGTCAGAACCCGCAATTACGAGGGTTAATTTTAGTTCGCTACATTGTGACGACTAAAACTATTGAAGGAGATCACGCACAGATAGTTCACGCATTTTTTTATTAGATTATATTGCCTTATTGCTAGCATTGTTGTAAAATGTAACTTTGTAACGAGAATATCCTCGCGGTCGCGGTTAGGTGACTATGTCGGAATCTTTACATGTAAAAAAACAAGATTTACTAGAATTGTGTTGAATCAAAATTACATTGACGCATCCGGAGCATTTTACTTATTTTGTGTTTTGTTATCGCCATATTAAAAGTGTGATGATGATGACCGAATCCGGTTTCTCGAGGAATACGAGTTAACATAATTAGTAACACTGCAACGCTATTAACACGCCAGTTGGCTTTTTACCGCAAACAAGCAAGCCAAGTAAAAATCGTAGAAACTTAGTTTTACGTAACTAAAGAACCTGGCCTCGCGTGACTAGCTCCGTTCATTCAGCCTCGCTATCTTTAATTTCAGCTAGCCATCACATTGACTTTAATAAATTGCTCCTTTTTATCTAACGCAAATTAATTTTAAAATTACACTTTATAACTACAGTCATGATGACTTCTTTGAAAGTTCAGAAAATAGCAGAATCATCAGCAAATGATGAAACTATTTTATAACTACAAGAAAGAACAAACCAAAATGGATGCTAAGGTTGTGTATCAATGAAATCGGGATCACAATTTCACATCTTTATGTTTCCGCTTCATCAGTAGGTATGGCACAAGTCTGACATTATCTTTAGATAATGATTATTAATGATGTTTAGTCCCTATTTGCATAGGGTGTATAGGACCTTAGGACGAAAAAAAAAAAGTTGCATAGAATTCTTACCAAGACTAGGAATAGAATCCCTTGCCAACCTTTCCTGCAGATGGTGCCTCTACCTACCCTCAGAGAAGCAAGCGTAATTGTACGAATGTATGTTTATTTTTATGCTTTTTCGCACTTATTAAAGTGTAAACAGATTCGTGATCAACATTGAGAATTGAGATGTTGATGAAACATCAAAGTTAAAATAATACAAGCGTTGAATTTTGCTGGGAATTTATGCGTAACGATGGGTGTAGGAGACTAGGGAGGTATGAGTAAGGTGTGAAGGGGGATTGTTGCGTGGGGGGAGAGCTGGGCGCAGCGTGAATGGCGACGGTAGCAAGGTCAGGGGCGTCGGAAGTGGGTTACGGGCGGCTCCCTATCGACCGCCCGGCTGCTGGCTGCCGGCCACCCCTACCCAACAGACGCGCCCGATGTTCTGCTTGATAACACTATCTATCCAGAACTCTACAGTATCTATGAAAAGTTTTGTCTCATTCATTTTAATTGGAAAAAAAAGTTATGTTTTAGAATACCTTACGTGGCATAGATTTCTCGTGCTCATACAGGGGTATTTAACAAAAACCGCCGGACGGTACAATAGTAATTTAATTGATCGATTTATTTCGATGTTTTATAGAAATTGGTCACACTGAAGCAGAAATAGGGGCACGGTTGAATGAAACAGCTCTGGACAGGTCTCAAATTATTAAATAAAATAACTATTAAAACAATGGTAAATATTATGTTAAAATTCACAGTCTTGATAATGCCTCGTGGAGAGGTGAAACATATGTCGACGTTTGTAATGTCCTTTTTGTGCGAAATTATGCTATTATATAAAGAAGTTTAACATCATATTTACCATTGTTTTATCATGGACTTTCGCCAGGTAACGCCTGACTCCATTCAAAATAACTATTACCAATATTGTTTAAATAAGCGTCATTATTCACCGAGCCCTTTTCCAACGTAGTTGAAGTCGGCTTTCCAGTCTAACTACGATTCGGCTGAACTCCGATATTTTCCGTGAAGCGACTGCCATCTGACTTCCACAACCCATGGGCGATATCGAAGTTCTGTAGTTAGACCACGAGGATGTTTTGAATTAGGGATACAACCACCCCTAACAACTGCCATAGATGTTCGTATGATAACCGAGACCGACGGCTTAACGTGCTCTCCGAGGCACGGAGGGGTTTCAATGTCTTAAGAAATGGTCATTTATCCTAAGACCGGCCTGGCTAGAAGTTGCTTAATCTTTGCAATGTGTTAACATTGTCGGTTACCACTAGACCACGAACCCCTCTTATACTTACTATTTAAATAAGCGTAACATAATAAAATAAACTTAGTTTCCCAAATTACCTAATTAGGTTTTATCATGCACTGAAGCCGCGGCCATATTGGTGTAGTGAGCTCGTGAGTCGTAAGTGCTTCCGTCGACATTCGCGAATTTGACTTGCCATTCATACATGTTTAGTACTCGGCCGGCGAACTCACGGCCTTGTTTGCGCCTACGCATAACGCGTCATATATTAAAGACCAATAGACAGTGTTTCACATTTAAAACTATAAATTTTAAATTTAGAACATCCTTCATATACTTTATTTATGCATAACAAACGTTTAAAAAAATAGAATTAAACAGTTGCAGTGAATGAGTTTATTATTTACTTAATACACGCAATATATTACTACTAATATGTATTATAGTACATATTATGTATCTATACAGAATTATTAGGTAACATAATGTTTAAATTAAACATTATATAATGCAGTCTTGCTTAGTACTCCGGGCTCTACAATTTTATTTATAAAAACTAAATTTAGATCCACCGCTCAATGTTTTTATATTATATTGTGTTGCAGTGTTAATGTCTAACTGAGAGCCAGTTAATTGCCTTGAATTTTTAGAAGCTTAGTCACAAACTCACAGCGACACCATCTTTCGTTGTTTTATGAGTCACAATGGCAAACAATGTACGCAAACTGGCTTCCTCATTCGCGAAATTTTACTTACATTTCACGCATACACACTCAGTAACTCAGTATAATATGTGAGTGTGCTCAATATTTGTAAGTGTGTAAGTGGGTAAGATAAACTACAACACTTTAATGTATTATATAATAATAATTTTACTTATGTGTGTATTATCAGTCTTTTATATACATAATCGTAATATAACGGCTATTACCTTGGAATGTTGCGATTGAAAACACAGTTTTAGGTAAACATACCTAGGTAGGTTAGGTA
The DNA here is from genome assembly GCA_963556515.1 of Nudaria mundana. Taxonomy (NCBI): domain Eukaryota; kingdom Metazoa; phylum Arthropoda; class Insecta; order Lepidoptera; family Erebidae; genus Nudaria; species Nudaria mundana. The sequence goes on from OY748304.1 coordinate 13,296,876, forward strand.
CATTTCAGTCGTGTTATTAGGAGTTGCTAATTAACCCTTTTTTATGAAATTATCCTGCCCTATTCTGATCCTGAAAAGGTGATAGTTTTGGAAACAATCTTTCTTAAAATTTTATGAGGAACTTAAACCCGTTTTAGAAATTCTCATCGTCATTCCTGACTTGGAAAGTCTCCTAGAAAGCTGGCTAAGTTTGCCACGTTGTCATTGGCGATACTAATAGAAGAAATTAAATAATTTATTTTTGTTTCCCATTTATATACCTAAGTTCGGCTAGTCTTACATGTTGGTGAGCCCTTATTAGGCTCCCATTCTAAAGATAAAGATTTATTTATTTGCAAAAACATGTGTTACGTGTATCGTCAAATGCAGTACCACAGATCTTTCAAAAGTTTAGACTCAACATGTTTCGCCAAGAAAATGGCACACAAATATGTACTTACTAGTGGTCGCCCGCGACTTCGTCCGGGTGATTATTGTTCCCGTCGCCGTATCTTTATAATTTGTAGCCTATGTGTTATTCTGATGTATAAGCTATATTATTGTAAAGTTTCATCAAAATCCGTTCAGTAGTTTTTACGTGAAAGAGTAACTAGAAACTAGCGATTGTGGACGGCTCCCACAGTACACAATACTATAAAGAGTGGCCCTCAACTTGACGACCCAGTGATGTGCCTTTTCACGCCCCGCTTAAAGAACCCAGGTTTATAATATGTGGACGAAAACAAGGGCGTTTCAGGCCACTAAGTATCGTTCGGAAGCCAAGTGTGCAGAATTGGGAGGCGTCGCCGCCCAGACGACGCGGCAGCCCGAGAGGCGGAGCTTTTTCAGGCATACAGGGAGGCTAAAGGTAATCTCCAGGAGACGATAAAGCGGGCCAAGACGGCGGCCCGCGAGGAGCTCCTGGAGACCCTGCAGCAGAACCCATGGGGGCGCCCGTACCTACAGGTCAGGGAGAAACTCCGACCTAGGGCGCCCCCACTGACCCAGAGTCTCCAGCCGCAGCAGCTGGAGCGGGTCATGGGCTCCCTGTTTCCGACGAGCGCGGAGGAGCACGTCCCTCCGCGCATGGCTCCGTCTCTGCCCGACGCGGATAGCACCAGCGAAGACGACGTACCCGAAGTCAGGGTGGGGGAGCTAGGTGCGGCAGTACTCCGGCTTAAACGCCGGAAAATCACTGCCCCCGGACCTGACGGCATTCCTGGCCGTGCATGGGTCCTGGCCCTCGAAGAACTCGGGCCTCGACTGATGGGGCTCTTTAGCGCATGCCTCGAAAGGGGCCAGTTTCCCAAGGTGTGGAGGACGGGGAAACTGGTCCTGATCCGTAAGGCGGGGCGGCCGGTGGACTCACCGTCCGGATACCGGCCGATCGTGTTGCTCGACGAGGTGTGTAAGCTCTTTGAGCGAATTATCGCGGAACGCCTCGTCGAGCATCTCACGAGTGTGGGGCCAGACCTGGCGGATAACCAGTTCGGTTTCCGTCGGGGACGCTCCACCGTGAGCGCGATCATGCGCGTGAAGAGCCTGACGGAGGAAGCAGTCTCGCAGGGCAAGGTGGTGGTGGCGGTGTCTCTTGACATCGCCAACGCGTTCAACACCTTGCCATGGAGCTGCGTTAGGGAGGCGCTCGTGTATCACGAAACGCCTCTCTACCTCCGTCGTATTGTCGGGGCCTATCTCTCGGAGAGGGCCATAGCTTTCCCCAGCTGGCTCGGGCCAGCTCGGCGAGATGTGTCGTGCGGTGTTCCGCAGGGGTCGGTCCTGGGGCCGCTTCTGTGGAACATCGGCTACGACTGGGTGCTGCGGGGTGCGTTGCCTAGGGGTGTCCGCGTAACGTGCTACGCCGACGATACCCTCGTCACGGCGCGGGGTGCAACGTACCAGGAGGCAGCACTCAAGGTCACGACGGGTGTTGCTCGAGTCGTGGGTCGGATACGGCAGCTGGGACTGGAGGTGGCCTTGCACAAGTCCGAGGTTCTGTGTTTTCACAGACCTCGGAACGGTCCACCAGAAGGTTCCAGCATAAATGTGGGAGGCGTTAGCATCGGCATCAAGCCCTCGATGAAGTACCTAGGGATCGTACTTGATAGCCGATGGAACTTCGGACCACATTTCCGAAGTTTGGTCCCCAAGGTGACGCAGGCATCGGTCGCGCTTTCGCGACTGATGCCCAACCTAAAGGGACCCAACGCCTCCTGCAGGAGACTGTACCTGGGGATCGTGCGGAGTATGGCCCTATACGGGGCTCCCGTATGGGCGGATAGGTTGGCGGTCAAGGGGAACGTGACTCTGTTAAACAGACCACTTAGAACCTTGGCCGTCAGAACCGTACGGGGGTACCGCACGATCTCCGGAGAGGCTGCATGTCTCCTAGCCGGGACCCCTCCATGGGACCTGGAAGCGAGAGCCCTTGCGTCATTGTTCCAATGGCGCAAGGAGGCGCTGGAGCGGGACCACAGGCCTGCGTCTCGAGAAATCGAGGACCAGCGGTCCCAACTCCGCCAGGATCTCATGGAGTCATGGAGGGTGCGACTTGAGCAACCCAAGGGGGGTGCCATCTTCATCGCGGCGGTGAGACCGATCATGGATGATTGGCTGCAGAGGCAGCATGGTGACCTCACGTACCGTGCGACGCAGATGGTTGCCGGGCATGGATGCTTCGGTAGCTATCTGTTTCGCATGCATCGTGAGGTCACACCCCGGTGTCAACACTGCGAGGTTTCCGACGACGACACCGCACTCCACACGTTGGTGGAGTGCTCAGCGTGGGCGAGTCAGCGCCGGGACCTCGTAGTGGGTCTGGGCGTGGATACCCTCTCGCTGGGGACCATGCTTCAAGCCATGGTATCCAGCGGGAGTAGATGGAACGCGGCCGTGTCCTTCTGCGAGCAAGTCATGCTCGCGAAGGAGGCGGCCGGGAGGGAGAGGGAGCGTACCCTCCCCGCCGAGTTCCGTAGTCGGCGGCCAGGCCGCCCCAGACTACGCGACTACGCCCAAGACTATCGTCCTCCATGATCGGGGCCTGAGGACGGCGGGATCGCCACCCACCGTCCTTACAGAAGCAGGCTAGAAGGGTTGCGTGCTGCGGGGCCTTTGCCCCATAGCACGCAACCAGATTCACTCACTGACGCGGGATAAAACCCGACCCCAATGACGCGGGATTCTCGTCCCGACCAAACACCCGCAGAGACCACAGGGGTGGTCAAAGTCCGCCGGGCGCCACTGGACATACCCTCTGCTAGTAACCAGGGACGCCCGGCAACGGACGTTAGAGCGGCCGCGGCCTTGGGCCGCGGAATTAAAAAAAAAAAAAAAAAAAAAAAAAAAAGTGTGCAGAATTGAAGTTATTTTCTGTTTTTATAACGAGTGTGTAAACTTCAATTGTAACTGGTTTGTACATGATGTGATTGAATGAATGTCTTTTACACGATTACTACCTAAAAAAATACTCTAAGTAAAAAAACCCAGTGTGGTAACTGAGTTCCACTATTTGCTGTTTTTATAACGCGTTTGTATACCTCAATCAATCAATCAATCATCATCATACTAAATTTGTAACTGGTGATCATGAAAACTATAACACGCAGGCGGAGCTGGTGGCAACAGGTAGTCTTTAATATATATAGAAAAATGTCACCAGTGAATATTTTATATTATATTTTACCGTGAAATCATAAAATACTTTAGGTACCTACAATCTACAATACATACCTACGTATTGTAATGATTGAAATCGTGGGCACACACACACACCAAGGTCACTAAAGAATCGTGACTAAAGTCTAGAAATTTTTTTTGTTGAAAATATCTCAATAGCTTGAAAGCCATCGGTTTCACATTTTATCGGCTTTTAGTTAAAAAAAAATAGCAAAGCTTGCCTAGTGGCACAGGTATAAGAATACTAGTATACTTACTAATAATTATTATTATATGGGCCTTTATCTACTAACAGGAAAATCATGGTCCAAGCATTTTTTTTTACTTTGGTTATATTAATGCATAGTTTTATTTATTAAAACACATAATATGTAACCAGATATTTAAGGAGCCAACCTTAATCAATATTTAGAATCATAATCTTTTCATAAATTCGGTCTAAAAACTGTCCTCTGTTATGTCCTAATTCCGGATCGAGTATGATTCGGTTCAGTTTTTTTATTAGTTGTATTTAAAAATGTAAAATCTTATAACTCTATAAACAAATTTTCTAGAAAAATAGGGTTGGGACAACTGTCAATAGACAAGTTTCCAGTTAGTAGAGAAAAGCCCATATACACTCTCATCGTGCACAAGGGCATTGAACTCAAAAGTCAAAACAATTTCAAAATACTCGTATTACGTAATCGACACATAAGACGAACAAGTTTTTGGTTCATATAAAGTACTGTAAACAAATCATCCCCTTGTTCGAGAGGCATACTAACACGCAAAGAGCGTATTGTTTGCGCAGGTGCACCAAAAGCGCGACGGGCGTTCTTTGTTCTCGAAATTAACGCCTTCAAACAGCCACAGGAATGTTGTAGAGTCTTTTTTGGTTAACTATATTCTACAAATAGGTTACGGACTAACTGGTATTAGTTGCCACTTATACGTGAAAATGTATACAGGTTTCCTGTTTGCTTATATAAGTAATGTCCCTACCTACCAATATTATTATATTCGGTGTTAGCAGTTTCTTTCCCGTGTATCCGTGCCCTGGCAGAAATGACGCTCGTTAATTGGAGTGCTTTGCGACCCAAAATTGCCGATTCGCACAAGACAGACAGACATACACAGACACATATCACGCCTATATCCCCGAAGGGGTAGGCAGATGTGCATTACACACCCACATTTTGCCAGTATTTTTAGTCCCACGTAATAGGGGGCAAGTCTATTGCCGTCACCGGGCAAATTTATAACGGGTTATGTCCAAATGGCCGAGTGAAATTAATAAAAAGTTAGCTAATAATGTCATTTTGAAAAAAAAATTAAACCCGTTGCCTTGCGATGAAATGTTGATAAAAGGCAACAAAATCTTACGTGCCAGCCGCTATGGCACAGTCAATTAAAGTCCTGGGCGTCTCGGACTATCGATTAGCACAGAAGGCCGGATTTACAGAATGGCAGTCCGACCGGCCCTAATGTGCGGTGGTGAATGTTGGACGGTGAAAGAGACATGTGCAGAAGCTATAGGTACACGAGGGAAATAAAGATGCTAAGATGGTCTGGTGGACTCGCAAGATATGACAAAATCAGGAGTGGCACCCATACAGGACAAGCTTACCGAGAGCCGTCTGCGATGGTATGGTCACGTCATTCATGAGACGACCCGAAAATCATGTGGTCAAAATGGACCTCAACCGCCCAGAAAAACTAAGACCCTTAAACATGGTGGACCAGTATGGCCCGGCTGATGAATAAGGAGGACCTGCAGGATCCTGTAACCCAGGACCGCGCCACTTGGTGTCAGCTAATTAGCAGAGCCGACCCGACTTAAAGTGGGAAAAGGCTAGGACAAAGAAGAAGTGATAGCAGTTTCTTAGTTACCTTATTATATGTATTTAGTTTATACTTTCGATTGTTGGCACTAGGTGGAACCTATAGTTAAAGTGTTTTTAAATAAATAAATAAAATAAATAAATAAATATGTTAGGACAATTCACACAACGCCATCTAGTCTCAAACTAAGCAGAGCTTGTGATATGAGTACTAGATAAACTGATATAAATACTTATATACATTTTTTTTTAAATACATACATATTATACATAGGAAACACCCAGACTTCGGTACAAACGTATGTGTCATCACACAAAGTTTGTCACGACCGGGAATCGAACCCGAGACTCCAGCGTCGAAAGCGGATGCACTACCAACCACGCCACCGAAGCACCGAAGCAGTGTTTGTTCATCATGTATCTTTAATATATGTAACTAAGATTTTAGATTGATTCATAGGTTTCTTACAGGCTCTACCTTTTGAGTGTGGTGTTCAATGTAAAAGAGGTATACATTTTGATTTGTGTTGTGTATTTATTTGACTTTGACTCCGGTGATCCAACGTTTGTCTAGTCCAGTGAAAACTTCATTTAAAGTCTCTTTGCTCCATAGCCTTTAATGCGATTTGGATTTAACTTTAAAATACTATCTGTCTAAGGGTAGGTAGGTACCTCCTACGTTACAATCATATCCAATAAATTTGCATCATGGATAATCGCCATTCATTATTTAATAATAACTGCCTGAGGTGATCCATTGAGTTGCCTTTAGTGTTATCATTCCGTTATCTACCGCTGACAGGTATTATCAGACTGATTACTATTACAATGGGGTCAGCGAGAAGGAAGTATTCCTTATGGTGGCCAAAACTAGTTGAAAATGACAGGCAGGCATAAGTAGATAGGTAACTAACTAAGATAGAGAAGTCGTACTTTCAACAGGTAAGTTGTATAAGCTTTTAATTAGATGTAAACATACTAAAGTATATTTCTATTTCTATTTCTACTGGAAAGTGAGAATAGGGCAAGTAAGGAACTAAGCAACTGTTACCATCTGTCATACGTATCTGTCCTTTATATTTTATGATAATGAATACGAATCATTGATAAACCCACACATCCGGCTTTTGTTCCAAAATCAATACTAAAATGTTTATAAAAGCAATGTCAATATGGTACCGGCTACAATATTGGATATTTATTATTATTATGTTGCGAGGTTTACACCAAATGGCATGGTCGACATTCTGAAAAGGTAGCAGGTAGCAATTACCTAAAGGTACATTTACCTTAAGTTGTAGAGAAATATAATAATTTGTCCTGTGATTTGAAACCTTTTGAATGTTATGTTATGAAGGCAATTACATATCATTACATCATCATTTCCTTATTCCTTTGATTGTTTATCTAAGGGCCGGCGCTCACTGCCGGCACGGTACGGCATGGCATGGCAAAGGATTTTATTACTAATCAAGTTATTTCGAATATTATTTCAATGAGTTTAGAGTTCATGTTACTTTATTTCGATACCACGATGCCGCGGGATGCTGTGGCATGACGCGAGGCGCCGCGGCATTTCAGCATTTCAGTTAATGGGGCACATTCCGGTCGGTGCGTAGATCTTGTTCTCCACAAATTATGCACCCAGAAATGTCTTTTCTTCAAATTAGCCGTTCTCATTTGTCTCTCTTCATCTTCAGCTAGAAGTGCTATTAATACTAAATCAACGTATAAAGTCAACCATAACGACACAACCAACTTCGAATCCACGCGGAGCAAAACTGATTGATGCCAGAGTGGCTGGGCTTACAGCAGAATGCCACGGCATGCCGAAGCACAACCTACCATGCATGTTCCGTGGCATGCCATGGCCAACGCCGCGGGATGCCGCAGTACCATCTGCCGTGCCATGCCGGCAGTGAGCGCCGGCCCTTACGTCACAGAATACATACTTGTCTTGAAGTGGGGGTAAATGTTATATCAACTCACAAGTTTGGTTGTGTACTTCTTCACAGTAAATACCTAACTTAAAAAATGCTTTCCCAGCTTCAATAGAGATCCCGCTTAAACTTCTATTGTCCTGCCAAAGATTGATCACAAGAAGTGACGATCTAGTGATGGTGATTATTATATTGAAATATGATAAGTATGATTAAGTTAAAACTGATTGAAGTATCAATCTTGATTACCTACCTACTAAAATGAGGATTCGGATAGAATATTAAAATTAGTCATCATCATAATCATTATAACACAGTATAAAACAAAGTCACCCGTTCTATATGAACTAAAAACTACGCAACGGATATTGATATGGTCCCCAATGTATAGAGTGGTTGTCGAGGAAGGTTTTAGTATAAAATTTGTCAAGTGGGCAAAGCCGCGAGCGTTCGCTAGTTAGACATAAGGTTTCGTTACGTTTGTAAGTACTTATAAATGTTTCTTTTGTACTTCAATATACACATTAAACTCGGAAGCGCATTAACAAACGCATGCGCCTCGCGTACAGCCGGACTATAAAGCAACAAAGATCGTTTTTTGTGTTAATGGTAAACCTACAGTGTCCTAAAAATAGAACAAAAGCAGTGTTTATACGACAGACTACTACACGTCATATGGCGAGCAACTGAATTACTATATAACTTTTATGCTTCTGTGAATAAAATCTATTTATAATGTTGACGTCGCTTGGCCGCTCCACATTCTTATCTCGTCGCAATATTAAACGAGCCAAGTAATCTAAAGCAGATGTTCGACTAACTACCTATTTACTACTTGTCAGTAGTGTCTAAATAGGTAGGGATACAATTATACCATAGATCTACTTTTTATAACCATTTCACAAGAGTCAATACTCGTTCACCCACTCGCCACAGATCGTTTTAACCACACCATAATTAATTAGATTTATAGTTCAGATTATATTGGGACCCCAATCACATAAATTTATTATCAATCAACAGTAAGTAACTGATGCGTTAATATCACCATCAGTTACTGTTGATATTTATTATCAATCAACAGTAAGTAACTGATGCGTTAATATCACCATCAGTTACTGTTGATATTTACGCATGGCGCCAGAAATATTTGAGTGTGTGATTATATGCGTGTTTGTCTGGACCAATTTTGGAAATAAAAACTATTCCGTGAACACAGTAGGACTATAGTTTATACTTTAGTTTATATAAAGGTAAATAATTTCTGTTAAATAGGTACCTACGTATAAATTATAGCAATGTAGAGAGCAGGTACTATCGCCAGTTATCTGCGAATGAGTATAACATATGACATCACCGACGTTTTGTGGTATAAATAAACCGATATTAACATATTAATTCATTTGTCAACAGCCCGTCCGATGATCTCAGCGAGCCTCCCCGGCGAGGCGCTCGCCCAGCTGGGGCAGCTTGGGCCACTGAGCCACCTGTACCCGCCGCCACCACAGTCCGGAATGACGCCTGAGTTCTTAGCGCCACCGCCGCGGCCCTACGCTCGATATGCCCAGCGGCGGCCACGAGACGCGATGGCGGCACCACCAAGTCCAGCTGCACCGCCGTTCCCTTCCGTTCCCGGAGCGTATGCACCATTCCTTCATCATCCGTCCTATGCGTATCTTTATCGACAGCGGCCGCCACCTCAAGCGCCTCCAACTAACTACCATCCACGTCCTCGGCCTACGTCGGGTTTCGTGCCACCAGCGCCGGCGCCGCATTCTCCACCTGTGTCTGTGCCAGTGCCAGCTCCACCACCTAGAGAGGTACATAATTATCACTTTTATTTACGTTATCCATGTAATAGATCAGAGTTTCGATAACTTTCTTTAATTAACTTATGATGTCGTCGAAAAATAATAAGCTCTCAGTATAAATTCGTTTCCTGGTGTCATGTCTATCTACCTTCGTAAACTCGAGATTGTGGACATTGGTCCCAAGAAGGACTACAAGTTGTTAGACAGAACAGTAATAAGTGGTAACATTTACTAGTATCTGATGCCTTCATATCATAATTCCAGGAACCACCGATGTCCCCAGAGAGAGGTGCACCGGCGCCGTACTTTTGTCGTGGTGCGTTAATCCGCCTAGAGGATGGCTCACTTCGGCGCGTCGAGGAGATGAGAACGGAAGACTTTGTCATGAGTGCAGACAGAAGCGGAGACCTTGCGCTCACGCAGTGCACCCTACTGCGGCTTGATGAGCGAGGAGATAGACTCGCACTCACCCTTACGTATGACAGAAACCGATCTCAGGTAATTGGCATATATTTTTTGCTAGTTGTCCGCCGCTTGGAACAATTTTCCTCGTTCTTAGAGAACATTCAAGTCTTTATTCAGTCTCAATAGAGAGATATAAAGGAACCTATGTTTATTCTTATGTATGAAGGACTTCGCTATATTTTTGTTAAATTTAAGTAAAATCCGTGCAGTATTTTTTAGGGCCTAGTTAGTGGCAATACGGGATCCCTCAAGTCCAAGTATAATCATGGCAATACCAGTAGGAGGTAAATTAGTAAATAGAAACGAGAATAAGAAACAACAACATTTTTTGAATTAAATCATGTTTAATATAAAATAAAATAAATATATAAAGTTTTACTCGCGTTTTGTGAACAGGTGTTAATAAAATAAATTATTGCACAATATATTAATAGGTTAATTTTGAAATAAATTCTATTTTGTGAGGAAATAAGCATTTTATAGTGTTGGTTTTGCATTCATTTGCTATACCTAATATACTACTTACTTAATACCAGAAGCCACAATAATTTTAAATTAAAGTTTTGTGGAAGCCTAGACTTTCGAAGACACTCAGTATTAATTTGGCTTCGATTACTCTGGAGTAATCGGAGCCAAATTAATACTGAGTGTACTATATCTGTGTTAAAATTCGCATTTGACTCTGGAGTCAAATGCGAATTTTAACACAGATATAGTTTTTGACATTTTCAACCAGATCGGTTATTATTATTACGTACATAGGGTCTTACCAAAGACTAGGAGGCCCAAGCCAACCAACTCACGCGCAAGTGGTGCACCTGGCGATAAACGGACGAGCCTCTGGCAAACAGAAAAGTGCCCGGTTAACGTCAATAAGTCACCACTTATTACGTAGGACCAGCATGGTCTTAATTACAAGCAAAAGAAAATTATCCTTTGAATTCCTTTTGAATCAATTTTAAACCGTATTTGTTTCGGTTGCAGGTGGAGTTGGAATCTACGGTAGAGCATCCGTTCTTCGTGTACGGGAGAGGTTGGGCGTCATGTAAGCCGGAGCGCACGATGGCACAATACGGCCTGCGAGTGCAGAGGTTGCAGGTTGGAGATGTTTGCGTGTCACTAGTTCCGCGTAAGCATCAAACGGGCACTAATACCGGAGTGCCTACTTCAGCACCACCTCAAACTCAGCCCGAAAACCTCAGCGTGAAAGAAGACGCTCGAAAACGGAGATGGTCAGCCTCCGATGCGAGTGAAGACGACCATCCACCGTTAAAAAAACGCTGAACCCTTACATCATTGTTTGAACTGTGGGGGAGAAGTGATTTGATCTTATCGTGATCGTCCACGTTGCAACTCCCTGCAAGTTTCTGATTGTTAGTTCCGTGAATCAACTGTATTTTACGAGTGATGGACTAGTAGTAACTTATAAATGACCTCAGACACAGATGTAACTTGTAGATAAATTAAATTAATCGGCCCCAGTGAGTTCGGTAGCGTGTGGCGGCGCTGTTTATGTTAGGTTAAGCAGTTTCTGCAGCGAACAGCAGTCCATAATAGTACGCTTATGAAATTCTATTCGGGAACTCTAGGTGCTTTTTACTGTCGGGTGCTTCTTTACGCGTTCGTGTACAATGTTGTAAATATGTATGTATGTTATTTAAGGCCAAGCTGAACGTTATGCTCCATAACTGACTTAATGTGTCACAAAATAAAAGGATAAACAGTGTTACAGCACACCAGGCATCAAACAGTTCTGAGTGTCATCAACCAGTTCCTTACGTTAATAACTTGAAATACGTTTACGTATTCCTCCATACATTTCACACCAGCGCCCCTTGCGAGCAAATTAACGTAAGGAACTGTAACTAGATACACTGAAACATTTAAAATACGCGAATGTAAGTATTGTTAAAAAAACACTACAGACTATAAACAAGGATCAACAAAATTTAATTTTTTTTTAATCACTACATCCATGGAGCAAACAATATATAAAAATAGGTAATGAGCACAAATATAACAATATGTAAATTTGTACCAGATCTTATAAGTAGGTTAGATAATGTGATAACCAATGAGATTTTAAACGCCAGTCGTAAGTGGACGTGGCAATGCATACGCATAAGAAAATATCAAAAGGTACAATGATTGTTAGCATTAGATTGTAGTAAACGGCTGACGTGTGCTTAAATCTCGACTGATTTCTTTCTATACGAGTATTCTGAATGATTATGTTTGTTTAAGATGGGGAAGCAGTCATGATTGTATTCCATTCTCCTCCGATGGTTGTGACTGCAGACATATCCATGACGATGTAGGTAATTGTCGTATTTCTGTCGTCCTGTTAGGACGAAGCACCGTTGTAGTGAAGCGAATTGTTAAAGCAACAATGGGTGGCTTAGGGGCGGCTTTCAATAGCGAGTGAATTGCGGCGATATTAACGTCGTGTTACGTATTTCTATACACTCTGAAACGCAACGGTTGCGTGCGTCACGAGCTGCGGCGCTAAGGTGCGGTCTAAGGTCTTCTACACAAGACTGCGATGCGGCGTCGCGTCGCAAACATTTACATAAATGATCAATACATTTCGAATTTGCATCGCATTGCACTTTTGTGTACAAGCTGTTAGGAGCGTTTAAGATTAATGAGTAGTTGTCAGCGGTGACGGTAGTGTAAACACTCGTCCGTGGAGATTATTTGAGGAAATTAGAAACGTGGATTCGTCGCGATTCTCTCGCTAGTGTAGACGGTCTTTAAGTAGTAAAACGGTGTGTGCTATTCACCGACCTTTGGTGGCTAACTCTTCTGACAAATAATTAATAACGTCTAAGATAAATGTTGATAGATAATGTTATATATTGTAAACATAAAAAAATATGTATAATGACATGGTTTATATATTAGATGACATCTCTATCGCTTTTTGACGTCCATGTGTGATATACACATAAACTTTTCTAAGAGAAGATGTATACATTATAAACAGACAGTCTGTGATATTTTGTAGTTATTGGTCAAAGTAGGTATGAAGTAATGCTTGAATAAAAGAAATATATGTTTTAGACAAATAAGTGTGTATTGGTAAGAATAATGGACAGTTATTGTATACTCAAAATCGGAACACTGGAATAAAATACAAATTAAATAACAAAAGTAGTATCTGTGATTGATATACATATATAAATATATAATCGTTATTAAAATAACAATAAATTCATGGCCATATCAAAATCAAATTTATTTTTTATTGTGACGGGCAAGAATTAATTGCTTTTTTTGAACTACATATTGTTTGCATAATATATCATGAACAACTATATTTTTGTCAGACGTTAAGTCATGGATGTTGTACCGCACTTGGCAGACATGAGAGGTTAGACAGGGGACTAGGTAGTCGCTCAACGACGAACACGAAACAGAGAGACAGACTTGCAAAGAATTAAGGCACGATACACTGGTCCTTCGTATACGACGTATGCCATGCGATGTGATAGACAGCAACACACTGGTCCTACGTATACGACGTCTGCCAAGTATAAGTTGGCATATGGCAAAAAATTGAACAAAAATTGTAAATAGTTTTTGTTCTGAAATCTTGTTTTTGACATTTTTTTATGTTATGTGGCACCCCTATTGGAATCCCAACTTATACTGTACGTTATTGACATCAAACAAACTTGTGTGATAGCGTCGTACGCGTGGAATAATATAGGAGCACGCGAATCTGGTTCGGTGACGCGTAAGACAGCGTTGCGAATGACAAGTGTGTTTGTAAGCACACAAATTGTATAGGCCAGATCCTGTTCAGCGTTATATGCGTGATATACATCGTATACGAAGGATGAGTATATTGATACCTTTAGTTTAATTGTACCATATACACTAAATGCTAAAACATTGAATGTATTAAATGTACGAAATTGAATATTATAATTGACACCGAAAACGACAGACGAAGGGTGTTGTACAAAAGTTAATAATTTGTTGTATAATGTATGTAATTCTAGTTTAATCGTCTTTATATTAATATTTGTAATTGTAATGAAAGATCTCATTTTATTAATCGGTATTTTCTAACAAGGCGCTTTCATTAGATCATGATTAAGCCTACCTCACAAACTATATAAGACTAGTGTCTCGCGACGGCGATGTCTGCGCACGCGCCGGTGACGCAAACAAGTCTATACAAGATCTCAATTTGATGAAAATAAACTTTTGAAAAGACTGGGACGCTTTACTGAATGTTGTGGGATAGTAGTTTCTCTGAAGATATTACTTAAATTATGAGATAGTAGCATTTATATATGAGGGCGAGCTGTTACTATCATGAATACGAAGTTCCGCCTTCATAAGGCTGGACAATCATTTAGTACAAAATTCGTTACAAAAAGTATTATTTCCATAAAATCTAAATTCAGAAAGTATTAACTTAATTTCAAAAAGGTGCTATATAATTTTTTTGTGGATATAATCAGACACAATCATAATATTATGAAATTTGTTAAGGAGAAACTTTGTTGTATTTCTATATGTAAATTTGCCAATTATTTGTATATAATATTGGCACAATCCATGTTCTTCCGCGCCTCATTCTAGATTTAGTGAGTCAATTATACGTTAAAGTAATGTTACGTATAAGATAGTTACACATATTCAGTCAGCACTTGTTACTTCATTATTATATCCTACAATATTAAAATATTTAATAAATAATTTATTAAAACTCCGGCGATTCGCGAACGTTTGGTTTGAAAAATAACCGTTACCAATAAGAAATATTTAAAAATGGAAGGAAGGGTATAATAAAATATGATTCAATTTATGGTCAGATTAAAAAAAAATGCGTTCGTGAATCAAAAGAACAACTGATAATATGCATCGATGTTTGTTGTATTATATACTCTATTAATTAGACAGTTTCCAAATTACTTTCCAATACTTACGGTTGATTCCATCAATATTCATTATACGTAAAATTGAGGTACCTACACATTTGCTAAAGAAATAATTGTATTTATTAAAATATGGTGTACCACATAAAATTACATTTTCTTATTATTTCTGAAAGTAATTCGAAACAGACGTATATTGAACAAAAAAATCACATTACCCTTCTCACTAACATTTTGTGAAATATCCTTTAAAGATATTCACTGAAAAACTAGTATCAGGGTATTCATTTACGTTTTTTTTTTTTTTTAATATTTTTGGACATTCTCACACAATGTCATCTAGCCCAAATTAAGCTAATATAAGCTTGTGTTATGGGATCTAGACGACTGATAAACATACTTTTATATTTCTAAATACATATTATATATAGAAAATACCCAAACTCCGAAACAAACATTTGTGGATCACACAAATAATTTGAATCGACCCGGAATCGAACCTGGGACCTCAGGGGCGGCAGTCGCATACTCATACCACTGAGCCACCGAGGCAGTCGTTTGATAGACGTTTATTATCTTATATAGTACACTCATATTATTAAACCATTATTTCTCAGCATGCCACGTTTACACATGGTTGTCCACAAAAAAAAGAAAATAGACACTATACATTTTGTGTTAATCATAATATGGATACGACGATGCCTGTCGTGTGACGATGTTGGATTATCTGTAAAAAATATTTACTTACTACTGTTTGACCAACCATGAGTAAACGCTACCCATAAAAGAAATTTCTGCGGTTTCCAACCTTTATAAATACATAGACTTATTTAAATAACCGACTTTTAAAAAAAAGAAGGTTATGTCTTAAGGATTCTTCACTTTGTTCGCACCAACTCTTAGTGTGATTGAAAAATGTTATAAGTGTTAATATAGTGACAATAGTTGTTATATAATGGAATAAACAATGTTATATTAATATTGCCATCTTTAAGAAAGGCCAGTAGTCGGTTAGTAGGATATGTTACGGACAGTGCCCTCACCAAGTTCACTGACACAAAATGATTGTGCCATCCTTAACAGATTTTCAATATTTTAGTATTCCACAGATTATAAAATTCTAAAATTAAAAAAAACACGTAACGAAAACTATAGATATTTTTTTAATCATTGGAACATAAGTAACATAACATGGATATTCCAGAACCAACTTATAATGTACACTTTCCATTTAAATAGCGTACGAGAACAGGAAAATTTGTGTCATTTAAATTAATAGATAACTATAAAAAAATGTTAAACAAATATCGCAAAAAATATATAGGTATGTATATTTTATTGTATAGCGGAATGACTACTATTCAGATTTATTGTAAATGAAAAATGTTATAGATCGAAATATGTTAATTAAGTTGACTGTTTGTAAAAAGAAGAGAAAATATTATGTATAATTGAATATTTGCTAGAAGTTCGTTTTATTTCATCTCCCTGCTATCTGACGATCCTGAGCATCAGGAACTACATCATGGTTAAAGGGACGGGCAAACTCATCCTTCACATGCGACGTACACCACGCAGTATGACATCTGAACAGGATCCGGCCTAACACACTGGTCATTCACCACACTGTCTCACGCGTCACCGCTCCAGACTCGCGTGTTCCCATGCTATCCCACGCGTACGACGCTGTCACACACGTTTAAAGTGCTATAGCGCGTAGATAATGTAAACGTCAGACGTCGTAAGACGTTGGACCAGTGTGTCGCTGTTTCCCACGCCGCGTAGCATACGTCGTATGTGAAGGACCAGTGTGTTTTAAGCTTTAAACTATCATCAGATATCATTGCAGTAGATACCTACCAGGATTTCCTAATAGGCGCAGTACGATTATCCACTACATATATTATATAAAACCAGCCAAGTGCGTGTCGGGCCACGCATAGAATATGGTTCCGTAGTCAAACCTCTACAGTTCCTGAACTAACAGAGTTATCGGATCCGTTATAGTTTTCCTTGAAAGTTCATTACATGGACTACCCCTATCACAAATATTTTCAGATTTTTCGAGCCAGCCGTATAGATTTGAGGGGCGCTATGTTTTACCAATTTTTTTATATATATTTAGCTCGACAAATTGACGCCACGACGTCTGGCGATTGTGGGCGACTCTCACAGTACACAAATACTATAGAGTGGCCCTTCACTTGACGAACTCGTAATGTGACAGAACCCAGGGTTAAATGTAGGAGGAAACACGTGCGCAGGCAGGGTGTTCCAAGCCACTGTCGTTCGGCAAAGAAACGAACGTTTATAAAACGCTCGGTTCGCGAAGACGGTTTCCACAGTATGAGAGTGACGATTACGAGGCCAAGTGGCAAGTGGCCACCTACCGATCAACAGCCGAGGCTCAGGTCAAGTAAAACTTCATAAAGTTAGAGGTTCCACTATTATGTTAAACCAATAAACTAGTCAAAAGTAGGCGTGTTATATCCCTCTGCTTACGGCACCTATTCAATACGACAAATAAGATCACCAAATATGTCTTACATAATTTTATTCCAAATTGGTCACAACCTAACTAATACTTAAAAACTGGAGAGCATTTATAAATAATAAATAAAACTAATTATATTGTTCATATATCAGAGTTCAGATCAAGCTTCACTTTCTCACCGGGCTTGAAGGCGGGCATCCCGAGGTACGGACACGTCGCACAACGGAATGCATCGCCGAGATAACACTGAAATGATTATAAAATTCTCGAATAATAAATATAAAATACTACATACTTTCCATCCACCAAAAACTTCAGGCACCAAAAACTTCGGGCCCCAAAACTGTCACCTACAGACGAAGCAACTCCTGAATCGCAGCAAGCTAGCCGGTTAGGAGTTTTATTGCCAGGTTCTTTCTCACGGTTCTACCTATTGCTTTGCGAATCTGACTCTGAGAATTGGCAGTTGGTCATTATGCGTATTGGTCATGTTGTGTATTCGTCGTTAAGTGTATTGGTCGTTCTGCATATATGTAAATCTGAGGATTGGCCGTTGGTCATTATGTGTATTGGTCGTTTTGCATTTAATGTTTATTGGTCGTTTGGGGTCTAACTAAATGAGTAGACCAAATAGGCAGTAGCAAATGGGTTACGAAGGATGCAATTTTTCATACAAATGGTTTACAAAAAACTCGGTCATTGAACTGTGTAACATGTATGTACGAGAATGACAGTATATGTGATCATGTCATCGACTACATAAAAAAACCAGCCAAGTGCGAGTCGGACACGCGCACAAAGGATTCCGTACCAAAAAGAAAAAAAAATACGTTTGTTTTATGGGAGCCCCTTAAATAGTTATTATATTCTGTTCTTTATTATTTGTTGTTATAGAGGCAACAGAAATACATCATCTGTAAAAATCTCAACTTTCTAACTATCACGGTTCGTGAGATAAATCTCAAGACAGACAGAGACGGACAGACAGTCTCTAATAAAATTAAAGCACCTTTTGAAAGGAAGTAAGTACTCACACTTCCACAGGAAGATTTCGGCGTATCCTTAGTTTCCCCACGTAGCTCTTCAGCTAAACCGCACGAACAATCAGCGCAAGCCTTTCTTTTGCCAGTCGTAGAACACACTGGAAACATCCAATTTCAGGTTATATAACAATTGGTATATGTACAGTTGTTTTTTCTTTGACAAAATGCACTAAACCATTTTTTTTGTTCATCAACTTCCATAATAAAGCCATCTAAGTAGTTTCAAACTAAGCAGACCTTAGAATATTTAAAAACTATAAGTAGATAGTTCAGTGTGTTTAGTACCAGTTCCTTACGTTAATTTGCTCGAAATACGTTTTCGTATTCCTCCATACATTTCACACCACCGCCCCTAGCGGTAACATTAGGGAACTGTGTGAAATGTATGGAGAATACGAAAACGTATTTCGAGCAAATTAACGTAAGGAACTGGTACTAAACACTCAGATAGATATTTTACTAAAATACCTTGTTTTGTAAGCTTAGTAATATAGTTAGACAACCACTATTATGGCCACCACAAGCCATATTATATACTAGCTGTTGCCTGCAGCTCCGCCTGCGTGTTACTATAGATCGATACAACTGTTTTTATTTATGACCCGATTGAAATAAAACAAACATTATATTTTAAGTTGAATAAACCTCATCGCATTACTAAAAACCGCATTCAAATCGTTAAGCCGTTTCTGAAATTAGCGTGTTCAAACAAACAGACAAAAATTCTAAAAACCATTGTTTTGGGTTCTATTGCTATTATTCATAAAGCCCCCCACAACCGTTTCTCTATTATATCATCGATGTACAGACACCGACCACTTACAATTTTATTATATGTATTGATTGCGGTGCCGGGGAGCACATTTGCCAGCATCCGTATGTCAGCAGGTGTACCACGTGCAATTGAGGATGACTTGGGCCCTGGAGATGTTGATAGAGCCCCTTAGCACCCTTAGCTTTTTGAAGAATATAAAAATAACTACTACCGTTCTCGATTTGACCTCGTATTGACCTTGACCTTGAGATCAGAGGTCAAAGGTCAAGTTTATCTTGGGGGGTTTTCGACTATGCTAAGTCGATTGGCGTTTACAGTGAGTCTCTAGCTCTTACCGTTCTCGAGTTGAAAGTTGTTCACGGACGGACGGATATTACTGTTGTAGAAGAGATTTTCGAAATTTTTGCGAAAACTAAAAAACATACCTACTTTAAAATTAAATGTTATTGTAGTAGAACAACTTACAAACGTGTATAAGAACTGGAAGTGTTGACCTTCAATGTATGAAATCATTATACAAATTTGGAACACAAAACCTCAACTTACGTGAGCCATTTGGAACACAAAACGTCAACGCGGTCGATGTTGTGGTTTTGCTATCACGATAACAAAATATGTAGAATGATGAATGATGATAACACTGACCCTTTGTAATTCCCATATTTATACAGATATTAGTAACATGTACTTATAAAAAAAAAATTGGCGAATTGGTCGAGACGTTCTCGTATTTAACTTGTAGCAGCATTAATTTTTATTTATATAGATAGACTATAAAAAGAGAGACTAATACACACATATCACGCCTATATCCCTGAAGAGGTAGGCAGAGGTGCATTACACACCCACAATTTGCCAGTATTTTTAGTCCCACTTAACAGGGGGCAAGCCTATTACCGTCACCGGGCACATTTATAATGGGTTATGTTCAAAATGCACGAATGAATTTAATAAATAGTAGCAGCTATATTCTAATTTTAAAATAAAAATAAAAATTTGAAACCCGTTGCCTTGCGATGAAATGTTGATGAAAGGCAATAAAGACTTACGTGTCAGCTGCTATGGCACAGCCGATTAAAAGTCCTGGTCGTCTCGGACTAATATGACTAATAAAAGCTGTATTATCTATATTTAAAATCCAAATGGTTGCACTACAGAACTTCAATATTATGGAAGTCAGATGACAGTTGCTTCACAGAAAATATAGAAGTTTAGCAACATCAGAGTTAAACTGGGAAAGCCGATCTCAACCGAATTGGGAAAAGGATCAGTGGATGATTATATACCTGAGTGCTATTTATCCCGGTAATTTTATTTGTTTTGGTCGAGGCTTTTATCCATAATGGGTGATGAGCCTCATCTTACCCTGAACAGTTTACAGCAAATAATCATTATTTACATATTTAATATTCAGGAATCATTAAATAATTGCCACAATAGGTCTGCTTTTTCTGACGAAGGAGAAGGCAACAGTCCCAAATGGTAATGTGTTGTGGAATCAAAAATACCACCTATACCGGCAGAGGTTGTATGAGCTACTCTTTATATTATTAGTAAGTTTGAAAAAAATTTGTATAGACTGCAAAGTTACTATTTATTGGTATGTAACATCTGTCCTGGCTCTTGAACTGTTAGGTTTGACTGGTAATGGCAATATGTTTGTCCCTGATTACATGATGCCAACAAAATTACTGGCTACTGCTACCCCTTCGAGGATTTAGTGGTGTATTCTTCTTCTTCTTCTACATACCTCTCAAAGATGTCTGATCTGGTTTCTTCAAATCCTCTTCATCCAAGAGCTGGCTCTCATCAATGGTCTCGTCGTCGCCGCCGTCACCGCCACCGCCCCATGCTGCTTCTACTGTGTCATTGATTTTCCACACCGCCGGTTTATTGTTTAACTTCAACGAGGCCTTTGAACCAACCTGGAATTGAAATTATGATAATCTATGTGAAAAAAGAAACAAGCTGTGACAAAAGTATAAGCTTTAGTGTAACCAATTAGAAATTACAAGAACAAACAGGATGTACTAAGGGAAGCCTTTACATGCAGTTGGAAGACTTTTATTTATTTATTTAGTTATATATATTTATTTATTTAGTTTACATAGTGACACTAATGAAAGTCAATAAAAATTACGCTAAATTTACTGCCAGATTCTCAAGGAACAAGCAGAGCCTGTGAGTTAGAATCTGGCAAGAGATATCACTTCCACATTTGATCAAAGAATATAGGGGTCTATCCCTTGAATGTCACAGAGGACGCAGACTAGTTTTTAATAATGCTTTTGATAGGTTTTATATTTTTTTCTGTCTAATACGCATATGAATGAAACGATTCAGTGGAATGTAATGCACTATTATAATTACGTTCCATAACAGATATGTCTCAGTGCAGTTTTGGAAGAATTCCAACTTTATGTACCAACTTACTTCAAAATTGGGCTTCTCAGCAATATAAACATCTTCAGAAGTCTTTGTGACGTTTACAAATCCATTTATTTTGAGTGTGCTACTTAAATCATTCTCATTTTTTAGCAACACTTTGCCACTTGGTTTGAGAAGTTTGACAATTAATGCTATCATACTATCTGTATGATTCACTTTGTATGGTGACAGCCAGTTTGATATTACTACTTCATATGAAGAATGTGGGCGAGATGCTGCAATATAAACACAGAATATATAGTAATATAATATCTAGAACATATTAGTCTCAAGGTAACAGGCAAATGTGCTTATGTGCTTTATCTAAGGGCCTCAAAAAAATTGGCTATTTTTCTTTTCAACTTTTTAGAATTTAGGGCTAGACTTGCAATTTCTAATGTAATTGTAAAAGTAGACAAAAAACGTAACTTATCCACAAAAGATTAAGGATTTCAGTAGAAGGCTAAGATATTTCATTTAACAACTTACATTCAGTTATCATTTCAGAGTTTTCTAGAACAACAGTTCCATTTTGAACCTTTCCTCTGATCTCCTCAACCAAGCTGCTGATAGCACTCTGGCCATCCTTGTTCCAAATAACTAACACATTATCACCAACTTTAATATTCTCCATTCTCAACACTTCTTTGCAAATTGCACTCGACTTTGTAAATTATATTAGAAAATCTTGGTTAAAAATCTTGGAAAAGCAACGAACTGGTAAGAAAATAATTGTTGGCTCGTGTTTTGTTTTAATATGATAGAAATCAAAGAGAATACAATACTACGTAAGAAATTAGCAGGCAAAATAGAATTATATATAGGTAACCAAAAAGGTTTGGTTTTAATGTCTCTGCGTTGAACCAAGGAGGTTACTTCTTCACTAATGAATGAATATGATTTGCAATGTGGTTAACTTAAAACCAGCCAACACACAGCAAGCCAATGCCAAATGTGGTGTTTGTGAATCTGTGTTCAAATTATTTCAATATGAAAAAAATAATTCTGCGTTGAATGACTTGCTTGAATGGAATGCAATAATGCAATGCAATACAAACAATACATTACTACATAATGTACATTATGTACTTTACTTTGAATAGGTACCTATCTCAGACTAGAAGAAGAATATAGACGGAACATGTAGAATGAACACGTGAAGCCAAATGACACTTTCAATGTGTGCGTGTGACTCCGATTTCCGTGTACCGATACCACTAACGGCGTGTGCGTAATGTTGCCAGCAAATGAAAAATCTCCAAAAAATCTTAGTGGACATATATGATGGATAATTAATATTTGTTATAGTAAATGTTATCTGCAATTATTTTATATCATTTACACAAATGATTATTATGATATGTGTCTAAAATGGGGAAGTGTTAAAATAAATGAAAACGTGATAAACACTGAGTAAACACACTTTAATTACTAGCTTTCAAAAAAATTCCCATAATTAAAATAATCCTTTTTAAGATGAATGAACAAAGCTCCATTCCAGTGTAAGTACAAGTTACAGTCAACAACAAAAGTTGATTAGCACAAAAATATTTATTATTTTTTTTTACATCCCAATGCATGTGCCACAGCAATGTACTAGTAATGTTAGAATCCCCAAGGACAAAGTTAATATATTTCGTGTTTTGTTTATGATTTTGTGATCGGTTTAACAGCTATAGTGATCAACAGATAAGAATTATTGGTTAAGCTACTTTTGTCGTTGACTATACATGAAGTAGATATCAATAGTCGTTAGGTTAAGACTAAGGCCTTTGTAGTGTTAGACTGAAATTAAAATACTGACACAGTAACATAAATAAATTGGATCAGAACACAGGCTGGGAGGTCAGACAGCAGTCAATTCCAAGATTGCCGAAATACCCAAGCCACGCATAGTAAGTAGATCCCGGACACAGATGTGATCGGGAGTTCGGGACTAACGCACGAATGATGATGATGATAATTAGAAACATCGAGCTTGTCAACATTGATGACACTGATTTTTTTTACTCAGTACTTTATAATTCCCATAAATATTGCAAAATATTTTGTGGAAATGATGAAAAAATTATGGCAACTCTGTATAGTATGGCGGAGGTTTTGTGTTCCTAGTTTGTGCAACTAAAATATTTAGAAAAATGTTATGAAATCTAATAAGAAATAGTTAATTACTTATGAAACTATAATCCAGCATTCTTCCTATGAATAGTTGAAGTGTTTTTACACCTTTTCACCACACAATACGGCATATTTATAATATTTTGTTCAACCGTGATCGCACGTGCGTACACACTCGCTGCTCACAAAGGAGTGCGAGCGGAATGGTATCCCATTGCTATATAGTATCCCTTTTGGCGGCTTCACTCGCTAGTTCTATTCGTTCCGTCTATGTTATTCTTTTAGTCTGAGGTACCTATATTTTTAAAATCAAAATACTCTATGATGGAATGGATGGAATCATGGAATGGATGATGGATGGAATTGAGTATTGATGGAAATTGGAATCCCAATTACGAAGCATTTTGTTTGACGTTTGACAATTGACATCCCTAGGGATGTCTCATTACTTTTAGTAAAACAGTACCCCAAACCCAGGTTGGTTTGCGTTGCAGTTGCGCAAAGAACTTCATTCCTGACGGGGGTCCCCTAAGGGTCAGTTCACACCAAGACGCGACGCGACGCGACGATGCTTGAAAAGGCCAGTGGTTTTGCGCTTCGCAGCGCGACGCCGCGAGATGCATCGCGGCGTCGCGAGGTGCATCGTGAAGTCGACAACAGCGCGACGTCTTGCTGCGCAGCGAGACACCGCGGGGCGCAGCGAAACGTATTTTAAGTTTTCACTCGAGCACTTGACCGAACTGAACCAATTCTAAACGAAGTCTGGACGGAAATAGTAGGCAAGTCGCGCCAGCGGCCTGCGCCTAGCGGCGGCGTCGCGCTGCGTCGCGCGGCATCACGAGACACAGCATTACTCTTGCACGCCCCGCGTACCGGCGATGCACCGCTGTGGCGCGATACGTCGCGCTGCGTCGCGAGACATCTCGAGGCGCAGTGCTGCGTGATGCAACGTATTCTGAATTGTCAAAATGAAATGTGTATCTTTTCGTGTTGCAAATAAAGTATATTTTGAGTTGCTCTATTAAAATTTGCGCGCATCGTCGCGTCACGTTGCGTCTCGGTGTGAACTGACCCTAACCACACATCTTTTTTTTTAGTACGCGGGCCAAGGTCACGGCCATCTCAACGTCCATTGCCGGTGTCTGGTGCGCACCTGCCCGCAGTGCTAGAAGTGCCCTGTGAAAAAATGTGAATTCATTATACTTAAATTTAAATAATAATTGTTAATACAGAAAAATTATCAATATAATTGAAAATAAATTCAAAATTTTATTTATGTAGAAAAATAATTCAGCAAGTTTTAACAGTAAGTGCAATAGTATTTATTAATTTCACAACATACAAAAAAAAGCAGATTGCCACCTTTGACAACAGTCGACGCAATTGAACACTTCACTATCTTGTCCTAAACCAAGCAGAGCTTGTATTGTACTATGAAAAATAAAAAAATTTCAACCTTAGATCAAACATACTATAAATATTGGATTCAGTACAAATACAGCGCGGAATCTTGGCACTCGAATACTATATAGGTAATTACGAGTATTACAAATACCATCTATAAAATAAACAAGATCGTACATTGATAGAAATAATTCGTAATAATTAACACAAAAGCATTAATGTACAGCGCCGTTGTCGCATCCCTCGAGAGTCAGCAAGCGGAATAGGAACTTATTACGTAAGCGGTTGAAGCGCGCAGGTGTGCAATTACCGAGGTGAAGTGGTGCCGTTTTTAAAGTGGCAATCTGCTTTTGATAGGCAGATAATCTAGGTATTTTTGATCTAAGTTTTCAACAAACTTTTCTAATTTTTTTCAAGTATTCATTTTTATGTGTGTTTAGTTAATATATCACTGAGCGGAGCGAAGCGGAGCTCTATCTTAGACGACAAGTGTAAATCGTTTGTGTGCCAACTCCTCCGAAACGGCTCAACCGATTTTGACCAAATTTAAAATGCTGGTCGACATCATACCCGGGAGTGCATATCTCTAAAATTATGAAAATAGAGCATAAAAAAAAAGAAAATTTGCTCCGCTCAACATTTGCAATTAGTAGCATGCATTGCATACCTAGTTTGTTAGATGAAAATTGAAAACGCAGTAATTCTGTGGATAGAAAACCCCTTAGCTTAATTTAACTTGATGATATTCAAGTATCGTTGTAACACGATACACTGGTACCGTTAGTTCCGCAGAACTCCGTGTCATAATATTATATTAGCTTGTAAGCCATAGCCTAGTTTAGTCTATGCTTAGATTATCTCAATATTGTCTTGTCTATGTTCACTTCCTTCTTTCCTCACTTTGTAACATGGCCGACTGAAATACACGACACGTATTATTACGAGCTCCTGTCTTTTATTCCAAAAACCAACAAACATCAGGTGTGGTGTTAACTGGCGTGTCTTAGGAAGAACTGGATCAACCAAAAGAAAAAAATGGACGAATCTTCAATGTCGTCGGGTCGCCTCAAGCACATGGACGTTCATGCATCCAACATGCCGCTCACGTGGAAAAATTGGATCACCAAATTCTTAGTAGCTAGTATAGATAGTATACATAACAGAAGTAGTCAACAGTCCAGTAGAAGTCATTCACAACATAGTCAGTCAAGAAATCAGTCAAGAAATCATAGTCACAGTCAACAATCAAGGTGTAATCCGCAGTCACAGGACCGTCAATCAAGAAATCATAGTCACAGTCAACAATCAAGGTACAATCCGCAGTCACAGGATCGTCAATCAAGAAGTCAGAGTCACAGTCAACAGTCAAGGTACAATCCTAACCAGTCATACAATACATCCCATTCATCGAGTTATAGCAGTCCCAATGGTTATAAAGGTAACAATCAGTCTATGAATAACTCAATGTGTCCAAAGTGTGGTCAAACACATCGTTTTAAATGTCCTGCTCTTGGTGCAAAATGTAATTTCTGTCAAAAACTTAATCATTATTCAAAGATGTGTAAGTCCAAGCAAAAATATGTTAATTATGTGCAAGAAGATTTTTCTAATGATGATCAAGCTTTTCTAGGTGCTGTTTATCAATGTAATTCTGTAAATTATAGTAACCAATGGTCAATAACCCTAAGTATCTGTAGTCAATCTGTCTGCTTACTTATTGACTCAGGTGCAGATGTGAATTTGATGTCTAAGAAAGCATTTGAAAAACTAGCGTTGCAAGAGATAAATCTTATACAAACACCATTTAACTTGACAACATTTACAGGTCAAAGTATACCTACAATCGGTTATTGTACATTACCATGTAAGTATAATGACAAATCATACAACTTGTGTTTCCATATTACACCGTTAGATTGCAAAAATATTCTGGGTAGACAGTCATGTCAACAGTTAAAAGTCATAAAAAGAATACAGTCAGTAACCTTTGATGAAAACATATCTAAACACAGTCCAAACTACACACTTAGTCAGCATAGCCAGAACAACAATTTACAGTCAATGTCAAGTCAGTCTAACAGTCAAAGTCAAGTCATATCACAGTCAATGTGTCACAAAGTCCCAGCAGAGTCAAACAGTCTGTCAATACTAAAGAAATATAGTAAGGTTTTTAATGGAATAGGAGCTCTTAAAAACTATGAATGTCATTTAACTCTCAACGAAAATGTCAAGCCGTCGGTAGACGCAAGTAGAAAAATTCCTTTTAAATTACAGGATAAAGTCAAGGCAGAACTTAATAAGTTAGAAGTCACTGGTATTATTGCTCGAGTTGATGAACCAACTGATTGGGTCAACTCTATGGTAATTGTCTCTAAAAAGGATGAAAGCATTAGATTATGTTTAGATCCACGTAAGTTAAATAAAGCTATTAAACGTTCACATTACCCATTTCCACATATTGATGAAATTAAAGCAGAACTAAATGGTTCATGTTATTTTTCAAATTTAGACGCTAAGTCAGGCTTTTGGAATCTTGTCTTAGATGAAGAATCATCCAAACTATGTACTTTTATAAGCCCCTATGGCAGATTTCGTTTTTTAAGGCTACCGTTTGGTGTCAATGCATCTCCAGAAATCTTTCATAAAGAAATGATTTCCCGGTTTGGTGACATACAAGGCATTAAAATAATGATGGACGACTTTCTTATACATGCTAAAACCATTCAAGAACATGATCAAATCCTAGAAAAAGTTCTTTGTCGTGCAAAAGATATAGGTCTAACATTTAATAGTAATAAATGTAACATTTGTCAAAGTGAAGTCAAGTATTTAGGTTTTATATTCAATAGAAATGGAGTGTCTGTAGATCCATCTAAAGTAAATTCAATTTGCAACATGCCACAGCCTAAGAATGTCACAGATGTCCAGAGATTCCTGGGCATGATTAATTTTCTTGGCTCATTCATAAAAAAATTATCAAAAGAAACATCAAACATAAGACAGTTACTTAATAAAAACACAATATGGTCATGGAATGACAGTCATGAGAAAGAATTCAATAAATTAAAGTCTCTAATTAGTTCTTCACCAGTCTTAACTTACTTTGATCCTCAAAAACCACTTACTTTGTCAGTAGATGCTTCAAAAGATGCTTTAGGTGCTGTCATCTTACATAATATTAGTCCTATAGCATATGGCTCAGCTTCTTTGACAAAGTCTCAACAAAATTACTCTCAGATTGAAAAGGAACTCCTAGCAATTTTATTTGGTTGTACTAAGTTCCATCAATACATTTTTGGTAACAAAGTCCTAGTGGAAACAGATCACAAACCTATTGTCTCTTTATTTAGTAAACCTTTATTTAATATTCCACCAAGATTGCAACGAATAATGCTTCGTTTGCAACCCTATGATCTTATCGTTACTTATAAACCAGGTAAATACTTATATGTCGCAGACACATTGTCCCGTGCTGCATTACCAGAAAATGCATTAGTAGAATTGGATGAAGATATTAAACTTCATGTTAATTTACTCACTGCTAATTTGTCACTTAGTCCTTTCAAGTTACAACAAATTGAACAAGCTACCAGGTCTGACCAAACTCTTCAAACTCTTATTAAATACTGTAAAAATGGATTTCCAAATTCAAAGCATAAAGTAGAAGATTGTATTAAACCTTTCTTTCCTGTTAAAGATGATATTCATTATGCTAATAACCTTTTATTTTTGTCAGATAGAGTTATTATACCTATTTCTTTACGAAAAGATTTCTTAAAACTATTACATGAAGGTCATCAAGGCTTGAATAGTTGTAGAAATTTGGCAAGACATACAATTTACTGGCCTAATATTAGTCAAGATATAGATAATTACATCAGTAATTGTGAAATTTGTCTCACTTTAAGAAAGAGTAACACTAAAGAAAGTCTATTACCACATGATTACAAATACATTCCTTGGCATAAGGTTGGTATAGATTTCTTTGAGTTCAACAAGCATACATACTTAATTGTAGTCGATTATTTCTCAAAATATGTTGAGATAGCAATTTTAAGTAATGGTTACAGTGCAGACCAAGTCATAATCAAGTTAAAATCAATATTTGCTCGTCATGGTATTCCCCAGATAATGGTCCACCGATGAATTCCAAATCTTTTCATGATTTCACACAAGATTGGAATATTCACCATGTCACTTCCAGTCCCTATCACAGCCGTTCAAATGGTATGGTAGAACGGACAGTAGGCATAATTAAAAATATGCTTAGAAAATGTTTACTTGATAATACTGATCCATATTTAGCATTACTGCAATATCGCAATACTCCCAAAAACAATTTATGTTCACCAGCACAACTTTCCATGTCACGTAGACTTCGTACAAAGCTACCTATAGTAGAAAAACTTTTAAAACCAAAATTGTGTAACTATAGACATCTTAAACAAGTCAATAATCAAAATTTACATAAGATGAAAGAGTATTACAACAAAAATTCCAAAGATCTTAAACCCTTGGTACCTCCAAGGGTTTAAGATCTTTATAGTATATGTCATGTTATGTTTCAAAAACATCCACAATCGTCTTGGTTTCCAGGTATTATACAACAAGTTGGTCCTGAACCTAGGTCGTATATCATAAAAAGTAAATTTGGTACATATCGTCGCAATAGACAATACATAACACTTAGACCAAAGTCTCAATATTCTTTTCAGTCACATAACACACAGACTAATAATTTTCACACTCAACCAGTCAGTTCCAATCAAACTTATATCAGTTATACTCCTTGTTATACATATGATTACTCTAAAATTTCTCATAGTCAATCTCCTCAACGTACTAGCAGTCAACCAATTAAGAAATATTCTAGTTCAGGAAGAGAGATAAGGCAACCACAACGTCTTATAGACACAGTCTTATAAACATTATTTCGTATTCATTGTCATGTATTTAGTTATAAGTAATTAATTAGTAAACTAAAATGTTGTAAACCATTGTTTGTTTACATTTAGAAACAATCGTCAAATTGACAACGTCAAATTATGTCAACTGTCAGAATCTTTTAAAACGTCAAATTGTCTCGTGTCAAAACACTAAAATGCGTTTTGTTATTTTTATATAAGAATCTAAAATATAAGTTATAATAAAGTAACTTAAAGGGAAGATGTCATAATATTATATTAGCTTGTAAGCCATAGCCTAGTTTAGTCTATGCTTAGATTATATCAATATTGTCTTGTCTATGTTCACTTCCTTCTTTCCTCACTTTGTAACATGGCCGACTGAAATACACGACACGTATTATTACGAGCTCCTGTCTTTTATTCCAAAAACCAACAAACACTCCGGTAGGTAGGTGGATCAAACGCCAACCTTAATAGCGCGATCTAGAAATTATGAATACGATATGAAGCAAAAAATCGATGTTGTCGGTATTGGTCATCATAGCAGGTGAGAGCATTCCCCCAGTTTAGGAAAGGCCGTGGGTTCGAGTCCTACCGATATTTATAATTTCTTTCAGAATATTTTAAGAATAGTTTAAGGAAACTCATTGCTTTGAAATACAAAAAGATATTCAAGTACCAGCCTAAACTGGAGTAAGTGTCAACCACGGAGTTGAAATAGAGGTATTAACTAAATTACAGTATGTACCTAAATAATAGTAATTATCATAACATATTAGAGAATAATTATAATTAGATCAAACTAATAAAAAAAAATTTATGTGCGTAGAAATAATATATTTATTTTATGCTACTGTTAAAAAATGCATACAAAAATATTCTTAACGGGTGACCACTTCCCATCACTAATACAAGACACGCAGAAGTCCGCGAACCTATGAAAAACTACGTTTCAACAAACGCATCGTAAATATTATAGGTGTATCATTGACATCGTTGATTATATTTTAACTAAATCTTGGTAGAAACTATAATTCTGGAAAATTAATAAAAATTGTCTAACTTAATTTATAACTGGTTGTGTTCTTTAAAAGCTTGTTGACAAATTGTTAATAGATGAAACATTTTAGTGGAAAAATATTGCGTGTAACAGATCGTGAAACATGTTTGACGGAATGAAAATGAATGAATGAAAATAAATGGTGTTGTCTTGTCAATGAGGGCAACCTGAGACGGTAATAAAATATACAATTGTAAACAATAAACAAACATGAAGTAGATTCGATTACCTATTTAACCTATAGGGCATAATATATTGTACATGATGTTTTACGAGTCATTCCTATCAGGAATATGGGCATCTATAGGTAGCACACTGGGCAAATTAACAGGAACTGTGACCGTTGTAGTAAGTTTCTTTATCTTATCTTATTTCTCGATGTCGTATTCGTATCGTATAATGATCTTCCATACAATGATAGATAGACTAATAGTTCTTCTGCTCGTGCCATCGAATCGATATTTTTTGGGCTTAAGTACCTATATTGTCTTGGTCCAGTGCTCTGCGACGCGAATCTCATTTGGCCTTGACTCGTACAAGGTTGTCTAAAGTAGGTACCTACCCGACTGAGCAACCCAGGACCCAGACACGACATGCGACTCATGGTATGTGGTGACAAGCCACATTCTTCACTGGTAGAGTCAATGTACCAATGCCAACTGGAGTTTGGACAGATTTATCTTTCGATCTGCCAAACTGGGTAGGTACGCAGTCTATTGAGCCTATCAATCACAGACATCAATATAAAACCGTAAGAGTATTTTATCGATGTCTGTGCTATCAATAGTTATTTGTAAGGCAATGGTAATAGTTATTTGTAAGGTAATGGCAATGCAGGCTATACAACTAAATAAAATGTTGAATGGAGTCAGGCGTTACCTGGCGAAAGTCCATGATAAAACAAACTGTTCTCTTTGAAGCAGTCTTGATAATGCCTCGTGAGTAGGTGAAACATATGTCGACGTTTATAATGTCTTCTCTATTTAGCGAAATCATTGCAATTATCTAAAAATTCAACATCATATTTTCCATTGTTTTAAATAAAATGTGCCTGTGGGCGTACCCAGGTTCTGACATGCATGGGGCAAGTCAGTAGCGAGTGAGTGACAAACACCGACACGAAATCGGGAACTATCACCCAGTACACACCGGCGCGGGTCCCAGTGACCACGCACTCAGGTGTTTGGGAGCCTTTCTATCCGGCTTCCACCTAACTACACACCCGAAACCCATCAAATTCTCCTCTCGAGGTGGAGTTCGCTAACATGCGCGGAGTCAAACCTCGATCCTCGATGCCGTCCACTATCACCTTACTTGAGACGGCACGCCCAGCTGCAGTATTTCTCGCCGAGATAAAATACGCCGCTCTGATGACACGTTTTAACTGTGTTACCTGGGCTATATTATTGAGGAGCAATTTCATGATAAAGCCGGGGTGTGGATGTACGTTAGAGCCCTTTACACTCTGTCCTTTGGATTTACGTGGATCATAGATACCAGACAGGTCAGATCACGCACCCGCTTTGGATCTACTGCTGACGAGTCGCCCAGCCTAGAGACGGTATGTCTCTATGAAACCCACTGGGTACCTCCAACCACTGTGTGGCCCACCCTGGCTTGCAGGTGTCACCTCTTTCACGTGATGTGCAAATGACAAGTTTGCAGACTGGAACGGTCTTCATCCGGCGTCTCCTGGAGCTAGCGCTATTCGGTGGGCGCGGCGAAGGTCGGATAGCGTCTCGGCCGCTAATTTCGCAAGAAGAAAATAATATTTGTTTGTATAAGAAACGAAAATATTTCATGTTTTTCTTTCTGTCCAGATCAAATATGGTTCTATGCATAAGATATTGGCCGTATGTAACATAAAAGACTTATATTGGACGAAAGTAAACAAGGTTAAGGTTTGCCAAAACAATAAAATTTTATCGTAAAAGGCCCAAGTGCGGCGACTAGCTTTTATATTGGTACATATTTGAAATATTATTTACCGGCACAAAAATAAGGCAAGAGGAGATAGGTACTATGGACATGTCTGCATTGAAATAAATACCAACTTTGTAATGCTTTATGGGCCGGCCGCTTATGGGCTGGCGGGTGCCGCGCGAAGTTTAGGTATTTAGTGCTACTCTCACAATGATCTAGGCACACGCACACATTGTGTCAAAAAATAAGGAACACTTGTGCCAAGTTTAGTGAAGATCGGATAAAAAATATGGCCGCTAACCCGAAACACACATGAGAGGTACGGACAGACGAAAGCAAAATTGTCCAGTCACGAAATGTGGACGCTTCGCTCATGTGAAAGTTTGTAACTTTGCTTGCCAAGCAGTCATAGGAATATAATACAATTTTGCATATTCATAAGCACAATACGTTTAGAAAGGCTATAGACCCGTAATGGGGTCAGCCACCTTATGATTGACGTGTTTTTTTATTTGCATTAAGGTGACTAGTGATTCAGAAATAGGATCAAAATAGCGGATGTAATTTCGGATAATAACGGGCATAAACTCTTTTTAAACGACTGTCTTTTTAAACGACTGTCCGATGAGGTTTGTGATACAGATATAGCAGTAGATATGTATATTTTAGCCACTCGGTTATTTGGTTACATGCATAGCCAAACGTGTGGAAATCGTTTAAATAGAGTTTATGCCCGTTATTATCCGAAATTACATCCGCTATTTGATCCTATTTCTGAATCACTAGTCATCTTAATGCAAATAAAAAAACACGTCAATCATAAGGTGGCTGACCCCATTACGGGTCTATAGCCTTTCTACTGAAACTATTTATTCCCCACAGGGTGACAGCTATTTAATATGGGGTAGTTTACTGGTGGCAATGGTGATGGCCAACACTTGGGGCTGTAGACATTACCTGCGATCACTCGACGCTGCATCCAACTCGGTAGCACCTACTGTCATATCAGCCGCTTCCAGTTATGTACTTTCTGTAAGTAAAAGTAGTGGTTAAAGTATACCTAGCAAACATTAAAGTATACCTAGCAAACATTAAAGTATACCTAGCAAACATTAAAGTATACCTAGCAAACATTAAAGTATACCTAGCAAACATTAAAGTATACCTAGCAAACATTAAAAATATTTGCCATTTCAAGTCAAAGTTCAAAAGTATGCTCTTATGCACTGGTATTACATACGTCCCACTAAATAGAGTCTCTGCAATCTGAACATCAGCATACAGTCAAGTTAAAAGAATGCACTTTTGAACCTTGACTGTACACACTCGAATATTAAAATATCGTCTTATTTGTAATAACATTAGGGTTTCTTTTTCTACCACAGGGGATACTTGGTATACTGGTGTTCGAAGAGGCTTCATCGGTTCGGTGGTGGGCAGGAACTATGATGATCGTGTTCGGACTAGCTTTAGTAGCACGTCCGCGAGATAGGGTTAAGGCTGAATAAAGATTACACACAAATTACAAATCGTATAACAAATTTTAATTTTTTTATTTTTTTTATTCTTTATTGTACAGATTTACAAAACACAAAACAAACAATAACAATATGTACAAAGGCGTGCTTAAGCCAGTAATGGCTTTTCTTCCAGCAGACCTTAGAGGTATAGAGGAGATAAATAATACTAAAGAGAGAAGAGGAAAGTGTAAACACGTACACATACAAAATTACATATAATACAAGAAGAAAATTTAACTAATAAATGTAATACATATAACAGAAATCAAATACATACACATAAGAACTTAATAATATAAGACTAAAGCTAAATACCTACATGCTACATACAGATGTAAATATACTTACTAAATAAGAAGGAGATAATATGATACAAATGAAAGTCAAAAGAATAATTATGGAAAATCATAGTTGGGAGAGGAAATGCTCCTTTACCCTTTTCTTAAAAATGTCCAATGAACGACTAGCACGGATATCATGTGGTAGTAAGTTCCATAATCTGACAGCCTGAATTGTAAACGAATTGTCATAACAACTAGAGGCATGAGCAGGAGTTCGAAGAAGTAGGGATGAGGAAACACGACATGCTTTGTCTCTAGGCACCAAATACTCAAAACGCTCACGCAGATAGGCAGGAGAATTAGGATTGTGAAGGATAGTATAGAGAAGAGAAAGGATATGAGCTTTACGACGTTGCCGAATAGGAAGCCACCCCAATCTATGCCGGAATTCAGATACGTGATCGTATTTACGAAGGCCATAGACGAAGCGGATTCCCAGATTCTGCAAGCGCTCAAGCTTATTGACAAGCTCCTCCGATGCATCTAGGAAACAGACATCAGCATAGTCTAACAATGATAGAAGAAGAGATTGCGCAAGAGTCACTTTAGTTTGAAAAGGTAAGAGTTTCTGAAGAGATTTTAGAGATTGAAATGAGTAGTACACCCTCCTACTTATCTCAGCAATTTGTACTTCCCATGAAAGATACGAATCTATATGAAGACCCAAATTCCTGGCACTGTTAGAGTACTCGATAGGCTCAGAATTAAATATAACTGAAGGCAAAGACTAATGTCAAATTAATAAGGGTATCCAACAAATGGTATGCGTCTGCTGAAAGACTGATGAGGTTCTGTCAAATGTAGACGGTATTTATTACGTGCAGAGTTCCCGAGAACAGTAGATACCGACATATTACAGCAGCGCTAGAACACCCAGCGTCAACTCCAGATACTAATAATATCGCAGAAAATTTAAAAATATTGGTGTCAATTAGGTCAAGTTGTCGAGATTTTCTGCGATATTATTGGTTGAATAAGCCGACACTGCCATGCTCTTAGGGCTGGGCCTGATAAAATTTCCAGCGAATAATTAGATAATAGCTGGTGCCATTAGTTCCCCCCCTAATGGTTTAGCTGATTAATATATGACGATAACTTTTTCCTGCCGATTGTAATAAAACAATGTCTATAATGTTGCCCGGAGCTAAGCTTTGTCGAAAATCCGTTCGGTATCCTTCGAAAGTAATGTGTAAGCCACAGTCCTTTTATACCGCTCGATCGTATAGATAATTAAGTAAGTTACAAGAGAATTGTATGTATATATTTATTAATAAAATATTTAAGTACAAATGTATTTACAAAAAGAATACTGTAACTAAATTAATTTATCTAGTTAAAGAAGAATATTTGTATATTTACATAGCTATATCTTAAATAAACCAACTATGTTAACATTTTTTCAGATATTTTTAATCAACCTTACCATTCATATTCATATTTATTTAATCTTAGAACACAGGTACCTACATAATTATTTTATCCAAGATGTCACACGATATTAAAGCAAAAACAAGCGCTTTAAATTATAACTAGTTATCCCGGCGAACTTTGTATCGCCTCAAATATAAAAAAAAAAAAAATTATAAACCTTCCCTAAACTTCTACGAATATTTTAATATTTCATGCAAATGTATGTATTATTAATTATAATTGAAAAACGCGACGGACGGACAGACACAAATTGTCGTATTAAATATTTAGATAATACCCGTACTTGTACTTTACAAGAATTTCATAGGAATATTCATTGTATCATAAAAGCACTCTTTAGTAAATGTCATGAAATTATTATTACAAAGTCACTACAAGTCTACAAGAAATACAATGTCAACCTTAGGTACTACTCGTAGTACTAACCGTCGTCGGTCCCGGTTGTCATACGAACATTATCATTATGGCAATCGTTAGGGGTAGTTGGAGCCATAAATCAAAAATCCGACCGGTCTAATTACAGAACTTCAATTACGCCCATGGGTTGTGGAGGTCAGATGGCAGTCGCTTCACGTGAAATATCGAAGTTCAGCCAAATCGCAGTTAGACTGGAAAGTCGCCTCAACTGCGTTGGGAAAAGGTTCGGTGGATGACCTTTAGGTACTAGCAATTCATTAATTTACCTACCTGATTTCTTGTAAAACACTTCCTTGTACTAGGTACATACATAATTATAAGCACTTTTGTTTCGTGGCAGGAGTTGGCAGAAGCATATTATTCGCCCACTTATATACGAGTATATTTGATAGTTCCACATATTATGCGGCAAATCTGCCGCTACCCGCGCATATTTAGGCACGCCAGGGCTTTGTCTGTTGATCGGCAGGTGCACCACTTACAGGTGAGGATGAAGATCTTGGTGACACCTCTATGCAGCTATGTAATATGTGTAGCAGACTTTGATGCTTAAATAATATTGAAATATTTTTGAACATTCTCACACAACGTCATCTCAATTAAGCTAATATAAGCTTGTGCTATTTTTAACTTTGTGCACAAATAATGCACAAAGGCGGACTTAATGCCATGGGCACTATCTACCAGTCAACCTTCGGATGATGCAGAGAGAGTTAGTAAGTAGTAGGTGCTCAGAATTAGTAAGAATTGGGATCTAGACGACTGATACATAATAGGAAACACCCAAACTCCGAAACAAGCATTTGTAGATCACACAAATATTTGATTCGACCAGGAATCCTCAGGGACGGCAGTCGCATACACATACCACCGCGCCATCGAGACAAAATAAGTAAGCACGTGTTAACAAGTTTTTTCATTATTTGTGTGGTTATTCCGCCTAACTGCCCATCAGAGTCAGCACCGCAATCACCAACAGATACAGGCTGATAGGGATGTGGCATGTACCTAACGATAAAATGTGCTACATTACAATAGGGTAGATGCCTACAACTAAAATAAATAATTTAAATATAATCCCAAATTATCTTTATTTTAAATCATCAATTGAATCACTATAATAGTTACGGATTTGATGCTACATAATAGTGACGTCATTGTTTTTCATACTTTCTATGAGTTTTGACATTGAGTCGTTTTGATATTAATAAAAAGAAGACGATTTGATTTGACAGTCGCCTACTCTATCAAGGCAATCATTAATGCCATTGGCATTAGGAAAAAAATCAGGGTTTCAGGTTCATTGATTTGTTGCGTCAGTGGTGCTCGTGGTCTAGAAGTAACTGATAATGTTAACAAATTGCAAAGGTTAAGCAACATCTAGTCAGGCCGATCTTAGGATGGGTGACCATTTCTTAAGACACAGACCCCTCCGTGCCTCGGAGAGCACGTTAAGCCGTCTGTCCCGGTTGTCATTCAAACATCTATGGCAGTCGTTAGGGGTAGTTGGAGCCCTAAAGCAAAAATCCGACCGGCCTATCTACAGAACTTAGATATCGTCCATGGGTTGTGGAGGTCAGATGGCAGTCGCTTCACGGAAAATATCGAAGTTCAGCCGAATCGCAGTTAGACTGAAAAGCCGACCCCAACTGCGCAGGGAAAAGTTTCGGTGGATGATAAAAATAAAGAATTAAAAATAAAGAAAAAAAATAAATAAAGAATTAAAAATAAAGAAAGATTAAAAATAAAGAAAGGATATAAGAGGTATACCAAAATTGATGTACTTAATTTTTGTAACATCTATTTGTTTTGTGGTTTAGCTTTAAAGTAACTTTACTTTAAACCTTTTCTGCCCATAGATTCTAATAAATATCATCGTATATTGGAGGTAATTCGATTAAGGCTTGATCTTCCCAGTAATTTCGTTCTGATTGAAATAAATCTGCACTTAATGAAATTACTTTTTATATCGATATATTTCAATCGATGTAAAAACGTCCCTACCCGGTTTTATAGACGCAATGACGCCAGCCGAGTTGTGGAACGGTCGACACGGCACGGCAGTAGGCCAGCAGTGGCGCGCCACGAGCTCGGGACGCCGCACGTGTCCTTTTATGCTCTTATCATACAAACTTGCCGTACCTAACTCGATTCACATACAAAACGATCGATACAAATCGCAACAAAATATACAACGGTCACTATACCACAGATAAAACTGTATTTGTCGATATTAGAACGTCCAATATTTTTATGTAACCGATTTTAGATAACAACGTCGCGTCGATATCGCGTGCACCACCGGCGTCAACAATGTAGTCATAGTGACGCGATCATGTTGACAGTTTGACAGTTTAAATGTGACGCTAAAATACTGTTGATTTTTGTAAATAATTATGTTATTTATGTGTGTTAGTTGTTGTAATTGTTATAATGACAACAATAGTAAAATTTTCATCTAAATAGTTTTGTATAGTTAAAGAAAATGGGGAATGGAATGAATAAGGTAAGTTGTAGTTATTTTAATTAGGTATTTGAACTTGTTAAAATTGTTTTGAGGTTAGGAATGCTTGTTCGTATTGTGTGCGAGTCTGAGCGGTGAAAGTTACGTAATGTGTCGTAGAGGCTCGTAGCAGTTGTAGCTTGTAGCCGTAGCGGATCAAAATATTGAATGTTTTTGTTCAGTATTTGCGTAGACACAATTTGTCTCGATAAGTAAATAAAATAATAATAAATAAACACCTACTGTCTATTATTAAATGTAAGAGTTATTATAAAGAAATTAAAATAAGTTATTAAATTAAGTAAATACTAAACTGTCGCTGTTCTTTATTGTCGCATAGTTATTATGATCTGATTATTATTGCGAGATCACCTAAAATATTTATTATTCTATTTTTTTTTATTACTAGTTGATGCTCACAACTTTTTCCGCATGGAACAGTTATCTAATTACCACGGGAATATAATAATATTTCCTGGATAAAAATGGAGCCTAAGGATAATCATATTTTTTTTGGTAATGAAGAAGCTATTAAAATCCCTACAATATGTAATATCATTGCCCTACATAAATATAATATTTAAAGTAATGTTAACCTTTACATCTACCTCTAGGGCTGTAACACTGAATTTTTAAGCGCAATCCTATTCATCTGAGCTCAGATATAGAACGTGTTTTGATGACATATGAACAACAAGATACTTTTTGTTCTGAACCTTTTTGCAAGCTCTTACAGCTCGGGATGGCAACGTTGTGTTTTGATATAGTTTTAAAGTTTTCAATGATATAGTTGGAATTATGGGGTCCTGCACATGTTGCACCTGCTGACAGAAAGCTCTCTCTCTCTCGCTCTCTCTCTCTCCAAAGTCCTCCGAAACAGTAATAAGTTTAGGTACATACCTACGTGATGTAAATTAAATGAGAGACTACACAACCCTGTGTACCCCTTCGGGCATAAATTAATTATTCGTGTGTGTACTACCGGATGCCCGCGACTCCTGCGGCATGAAATAGTTTTTTCGATCCCAAATACCTTATAACATTACAAAGTTTGTTTATGGTCGTTAACAAAGATTTGTAAAGATCGTTTATCGGATTCGTATATTTTTTGTACATTTGTCCGCGACATAAATTATTGCATGCCTACTATGGCGAATCTAAACCTTCAGTACATAGGCATAGATTCGCCATATTTCGCACGCTTATAACATCATATGTAACCCATATTTGCAGTGATAAATAAATAAATAAATAATAAATTAATTTGGTAATGTTCTGAGCATCTTTCTTACAATACGTCTTCTATTCTTAAACTAGAAAAAAAAACTTTTCAGTAACCTACGGAAGTAGAAATACATCTATATTTATAACCAGCTGTCCCGGCGAACTTCGTACCGCATTAGTTTTTCTAATGTTCCAAAGAACCTTCTCGTGATAATAATGAACACAACAAAAAAAGAATTAGCGAATTCGGTCCGGCCGTTCTCAAGCCATTATATAAATGGGATTTGAAAACTTTTGAAACTAATGCTCGGACTGCAGAGATTATATTTAGTAGTACCTAACATCTGTCCTGCCTGTTGAAATGGTTATGTATTGTTTATAGAGCCCGGTAACGGCAAAAGGCTTGCTTCCTGTTACTTTTTTTGACCAACAAAATTACTGGCAAAGTGTGGGTGTGTGCACCTCTGCCTACCCCATCGAGAATATAGTTCTTTATTTACCGCTCCGCTTACGTCCATTGCCGGGCGTCTCCGGTACGCACCAGGGGGTATTTCCAGTGGCGCCCGGCGGACTTTGGCGAACCGCTAAGGAATGGAATTCCCTTCCAGGCGTCATTGTTCCCCGATACATATACATAATCTTGGGATTTTCAAGGCAAGAGGCATTATTTGAGTTTGCGTGCTTCATCTGAGACCGCATCGTTACTTAACATCAGGTAAGATTGCGGTCAAACGCACTCAAATTTATTCATAAAAAAAAACCCTGCGTGGCTTCTTCGGGGGTTTATATTACAATACAATAAACTACAATAAAATGTATTGTATACCAATACAAAACAAATAACAAAACAATCCAGATTTGAATATGTACAAATGGCGGCCTTATCACTAAAAAGTGATATCTTACAGGCAACCTTTGGATGGAAAGGTAGAACGAATAGAAATTTAAGAAAAGGGGATAGGCATTGGTGTTTATAAACAAAATGAATAAAGTTTCTTGGGAAAAATGTTGGGAAGCATGGTTTCCACGCCTAGCGGGGATATAGGTCTGATGTATGTCTGTAAACCCATTTTCCTACGGCTAACGCCGGACACCATATTACTCATAGCACAAACTCCGCTTAGATTGAGACTGTTGAAATATCGTATACTTATTTACTTTTTAAAGACATAAAGTGATTAAAAATAGACAGTATGTCACCGCCCATCCGCTGATCGTTTATTAAGTCAAGTACGAAATGTAGGTGAACTGTGATATATACATAATGTAGCACCACCGACGCCAAGCCTCAGTTCATCATTAGGAATTCAAGCGGAACTTGAGTGGCTTCAGTCTTCATTAATTTAGAAGATAATACCTACGGAAGGATCACGTGGAAACGATTTTATTTATTTATTTTATTTTTTATTTTATTTTATTTGGGATAACAACAGCCATTTTACAATCGTGTATACAAACAGAAATTACTAGACACTGACCAATAACAGCTATCCACTTCTATACTAGATTAAAAAGGTACCTAGATACAAAACAGGCTGATATGTACTAACAACATAATTTTTATACATAATATCAATATTAATACCTACCTATGAGACTACAAAAAGTTGCAAACGTATACAATAACCTCCGCTAACAGAACCATTAGTAGTTAATAATGACAACAACATGCGAGTGCGTCGTGAACTCGTGAATAAAATAGATACGAGAGGCAAGAACAGGTTTTGACGGATACGATACCGAAATAATCTTATGACTGCTTTAAGCCCCTAGGGATCCATCGAGGGAATACCCAGGTCTTTAACCCTTTACCGCACACCTTTATTTTTTAAATCAGTGTTTTTATTTAAGAAATTTTATTTATTATTTTTATATATATACATAGTTGTACGAAAATGAAAGTGGGTTTGCGTGTTCTGTCGAAATAATGTTAGTTGGTGCGTGACGTGCAACATATTTTACTAAGTAACTACTCGTATTATTGTTAATGTGTTAGCGTGTGTTAGGCAGGTACCTACCAGTGTATTTTGATAATGTATCTATTTGAATGTAGATTCAGACAGTACCCTTTTGGCCGCGGCCGCACCCACGTCCGTTGCCGGGCGTCTCTGGCTCACACGCAGAAGGTATTTCCAGTGACGCCCGGTGTCAGACAGTAGCTATGAGTAGAGTTAGACAGAACTAAAGCGAAAGTAGATACCTACATCAATACGAAGGTATTTCAAACGGTAGGTACAACAATTTTAAGGGTTCCGTACCCAAAGAGTAAAACGGTAACCCTATTACTGACACTTTTCTGGCCGTCCGTCCGTCTGTCTTGCGCTGTATCTCATGAACCATGATAGTTAGAAAGTTAAAATTTTCACAGATGATGTGCTTGCCACGTATTTCCTGCCACACATACGTCACTCATAAGTGTCAAACCAAACCACACTGTCAGTTATTGTGACACGACCGTGTCACTTACGTCAATTTTACGTCTGTGGCCGTCGTGACCGCAGATAAGTTATATTTTTCTTTGTGTAACGTTGAGGGTAAAGTTGTGATATACTAATAAACAGAAATACTAATAAACAGAATATAACAAATACTTTAGGAGGTCCCGATACAACGAACGTGATTTTTGGAGTTTACTCCTTAAGAATCGATTTTCATATATAAGGCGCCCGGTATGAGAAAAATCCGAGGGGTAAAACCTACTAACAAGTAACGAAAATCGTGTCACGTTTTTGGTGCGCACCTCTAGTGCGCAACTTTCTAATTTGTTATGGTTAGATACTCGTACTTAAGGAGTAAACTCCAGTCGTGCGTCGGAGCTGACACACACACTTTTTTTTTGCCGTTTTCGTACGGAACTCTTTGCGCGCGAGTCCGACTTGCATTTCGCCGGATTTTTAATTAAACCGAATCTTAGCTAAATTATTTACCAGTAGCAAAACGTAAGCAACCTGTTGTTAAATTCTGGCAAATTACCCAATGCTTGGAAACGGCAATAGGCTTGCCACCTAAGTGACTGGCGATATGTGGGTGTATCAAACGCCTATGTCTAACCCTTCAGGGATAACTACGTAATTTTATGTGTATGATAATTATGTAAGCATTAGGCCCACTTGCGTGTCAGCTCGGGTTAGATAATTAAATGTAGGGTTAGTTAAATCGGTATTAAGTAGTTATCTTTTTAATTCTAATCATGTCTTGCACGATAGAAAATATCATAGGGTTAACAAACCCAGAGTTAACATAGAATATCTATAACACGTTAATGATTGAACAAAGAATGAACCGTGTATGTCTATCTCTTTTGTACTACAGTCTGCGTATGACTTTTTCTTACACGAATGAACGCAATACGACATCAGAGTGCATTTTAATTTTATCACATTATGTTTGCGTGTTGGTGGCCATAGTTATATTTGTGTCACTTTTCACATATTATCTGTATTGACCATAGATATGGCAGAGAAGCGAACGGCATCCCAAGTCTGGTAGGTACGCATTTGACAGCAGCTAACCTGACCATAGGCGAATTAATCCTTTGAAATTGGTGGGTTAAAAATTTATTAATTTAACCCTAGGTTTACATACCTATAACTCTTGATTTAACTCAGTGTTAGGGGATAACTCAGGGATAGGCACATTAACCCAGGTTCGCGCAAGTAGGCCTTATAGTTTAGAGATCTCGTGGGTTGTACTTCTGAATCGAATCTATTAAGATATCAAATTACCCCTCGTAGGTACTGAAAGCCGTGTTGAAAACCAATATCGTATAATGTATTTCTCCAGAATTCAAATCCAAACTTGAAAACTATCGCGTTCCGTAACTAATAGAATATATTTAAGTAGGTTCTGGAAATATATTTTGATGTCAAAGGTAAATGTGTATGTGTAACTTCGACATTCAATCTTCGACGAAATATGGGTATATTTGGGACAAAAAATAACTATAGGTACATAAAATACACGTCAAAAATTGCCATAACAACCGACTTCAAATTACCGATATGGGACCAAATAATTGTCAGAATGGGACCAAATTGAAAAACACTTGGGAAGTAATAGAACTCATTAAAAAAAATCAAAATCGCTTCAACCAGTCCAAAGATATGAGGTAACAAACAAAATGAAATAATAAAAAAAACAAATAGTTAAATTGAGCACCACCTCCTTTTTGGAAGTCGGTTGAAAATAAGCTTTTAAAGTCAATTAAGCGACGGGAAATTATTATCCTTCGCGCCCAATCGATGTATTTTTTTCTTTATTGGGACATTTAACAGTTACACATTATGATTTAATATATCTTAACACAATGTTAAACACTTGGGTAAACTTATAACCCACACTAACACTTATTACACACACACGTTCACGAATATGGCAGAAAAAAAGAAAACGAAAAAAAATTTCACGATTTTGCCAGTCACCCTTGCGCAGTATTAAAACAGTAGGACGGAAAATATCACTTAAATTATTCCTACGAAACAATAACCTACTCGTACTAGGCTGACACACTTTACTTTTAACAACTGTACCCACTTTTAACTTTCTAAACCATCGATTAACTTAGCGCAATGACGATAGCTATGACGTCAGCAGCCTCCCCTTCGGTAATAATGAGCGACTAGATTTACTTACCTACTGTCAACTAATAAATCTTATTTTAGTACTTACTATTAATGGACATGTTTAGTTAATTGTCTATTGGCTGA
The DNA here is from genome assembly GCA_963556515.1 of Nudaria mundana. Taxonomy (NCBI): domain Eukaryota; kingdom Metazoa; phylum Arthropoda; class Insecta; order Lepidoptera; family Erebidae; genus Nudaria; species Nudaria mundana. Next base: position 13,341,757 of record OY748304.1, read on the forward strand.
TAGCATATTACTTGATATAGTAACGACAAATGAAAATGCAGTTCTCGGGTTTGCGTCACATTTCATTCATCGTCTGTCTCTTAAACCTAAACTACTATACCGATATTCATGTTCACTAATGGATAAAGTGGTTCTCGAGGAAGATTTCAGTATTAATTTGTAATGGGCGAACTCGTGGGCGTCCGTAATCACGCAAGTTTGATTATGATCCACCAGTGTTTACGATCTTACGGTGACATATACATGGGGCACACCAAAAGTTTTGCACTTCTAGCTAATCGGAACTATTTGAATTTCGAATGTTATATTTTTTTAAACTTTGCAACCTTCTTAGTAATAAAAAAAACAATTGGCGGGAAATCATTTGTCTATTGTTTTTATCACACATCAAAGTTCTACGTATGCAACAAAAATACGAGAAACGTTGGTAATAAAATGATCGCGTTTTTTTCTCAGATACGGGTCCCATCTGTACAATTCCACTTGAAGATTAAAAGAGTGTTAATGCCGAGTGGTATTCTACCATTTGTTTACCTAGGGTATTAGAAAAAGTTCGCGAAAGACGACCCAAAGGCCGCGTTCTCCTACATCATGACAACGCTTCTTCACACACGGCCAACAAAACAAAGTCATTTTTAGCTTCCGAAAAAGTACAACTCGTCACCCTTCCTGCGCATAGCCCCGACCTAGTACCCTGTGATTTCTGTATTTTCCCCAAAATCAAAGATTTGATGAGAGGTTTCACTTTTACCAACTCCGAAAAGTCAGTGATAGCGTTTAATCAGCACGTAGAAAACATGCCTTCAGATCTGTGGTCCTCCTGTTTTAAAAAACGGTTCGATCGCAGGAAAAAATGTTTAAAATGTAAAGGAGAGTATTTTAAAAAGCAATAAACATAATATTTTGGTTTTAACATGTTGTTTTTTTAAGTTATGCAAAACTTATAATGTGACCTACGTATATTCGCTAAAGAAGAGGCTGGATGGATTTAGGAAGGCTTGGAGGGGGCCTAAGTGAAAAATTTAAAACATTTTAAGCTTGCGAAAAAAGAACTTGGTAAATTTTAACCTTCCGTAATCTTCTGTATTTGAGATTACGAATATCGGTCTTCACATACTGACCTGAATTCATCCCCAAAACAAGCACTTTTAGTATGTGTGGATTTTGCTATTATAAAATACTCTGCAAGATTTTGTATTGCTTTAAAAGGCACTCGACCTAATTTCTAGGGATCTACAGCCGCGGTAATTACTGTCAGGTTGGAAGACTCAAGTGTAAATTGTTAGTTTGGCTTTATTGATGAATCTTTTTATATTTTACCGATATTCTCAACCTCCTTGGGCAAATTCCTGTAATTTCACAGACAAAGATAGTCTTCACTTTATTTAACCTACTGCGACTGAATGGCTCGAATTTTTGGGTCGAATTTTTTATAGATCATAGTGTGATAATATTATTTTAGATACCTTTTATTTTAAATCAGTACCTACAATAACGTACCAACATATAAACATGAGTCAAATATTTAATTTAATTATTATCTTTCTGTATGAGTTTGCTTAAACTACTCTTAAAATATTAAGATAGAAATTATTGGTTGGTGGCGTAATGGAAAGACCGTGGGTTCGAGTCCTGCTGATGACATCAGTTTTTGTGATTTATTTATAATTTCTATCTTAATATTTTAAGTATTATCATCAGTCATCAGTGGCTTCCCCAGTGGCCTGATAACATTGATTTTTGGAGTCTACTCCTTAAGAATCGATTTTCATATATAAGGCGCCCGGTATGAGAAAAATCCGAGGGGTAAAACCTACTAACAAGTAACGAAAATCGTGTCACGTTTTTGGTACGCACCTCTAGTGCGCAACTTTCTAATTTGTTAGTGTTAGATACTCGTACTTAAGGAGTAAACTCCAGTCGTGCGTCGGAGGTGACACACACACTTTTTTTGCGATTAGGTACCTATGAATAATTGAAAACAGAGTTTAAGCGAACATCGCCGCTTTCAAATTCAAGCGATCTTTGCTACTTTTTATATACCGATCGATGATAGGACTTCGTTGGAACCGGTTACGAGAAAACCCTTTCACACGGACGAAGCGCCAGTTGTAAATAAATACCTTTAAACATTCAATGAAATATCAAAAAACAGCTTATAAAATGCAACGTTGCCAGTCTTAAACTTAATTAACTGGCCTTCTTTAATACTTTATTTATTATGCATTTTCCTTATCTGGTTATTTCAATGGAAACTAGTATAACATGACCAGGTTAACTCTTGTCATTGCATGACATTAGTTAACCTGGTTATTATTATATCGATCCGATAAAACATTTTAAAAGAAACTATGTCAAATCCGATGGTTGGTTCAATGCAATATTATTAACTGAAGCCTGTGTAATGGTGCCACAAAAGGCCTATTATTTTTATTGGTATAATATAAAAGTGACTTTTGTGCATTATATAGATAGATACATACACGCCTATATCTACGAGGGGGTAAGCAGATAAGTATTGCACACACCCATATTTTAGGCTTACCCTATTGGGTAAGCCTACTTTCCAGTCGAAGAGCAGGCCTCGCCGACATGTAAAAAATTTTTTTTGTCCATCAAATAAAACGTAGTTACTATGAATTTTTTAATCTAAGAACATTGACGAATTTCGCGGAGAAAAAAAAAAAGTATATACATATAATATATATACAAAAAAGAAATATACAAAATAATAATCATATATATACAAAAAAAAATAAGTATATACATATAGCAGCTTATCTAGTACTCACATCACAAGCTCTGCTTAGTTTGAGACTAGATGGAGGATAATTGTATTAACATATTTATTTATTTATATTTATTTTCACTGACTAATATAATATATAGGTAAGTTAAGGCTATATTTATAAATAGAAAAAATACTACCAGTACTTACTACGAAACTTTCCCGGTACAAAACGAACTGCCATTTAAAAACAATGTCCCTTACATATCCAATTCCTTTTTTTCCTATTTCACGCAGTAGGTACTCAACAAGTCCCAACTGGCTCAAACCCTGCATTATAAACCGGACGCAGTCAATCTCTCAATACCGCTTTCTCAATAACTGTTTGCTGGCCTTTTGTGCCTGAGCTTTTCCCCAACGTGGAATGAATTTTTGAATTCTTTTGTGAGATTGTTAGGTTGCTAGCCAATACGTCCAGCTCCGCCCGTGTGGAATAGCTTACCTACCTACTTCTTTCTTGCAATCTTATTTTGATGAATCCTACATGTTGCCCTGAGTTCACCTTCGTTATCTGTGAAAATCGCAGGCAAATCCGTTCAGTATTATCAGAGATTAGTGTTTACACACCGATAAGACAGACAGGTATACTAGGTATACCTATATATAGATACTCGTAAATCTGGCAAAGTGGGAGTCGGACTCACGCACAATTGGTTTTCGTTCCATCTACACTACTATTATAAAGAGGAAAGATTTGTATTTTGGTGTGTATGTTTGTAATGAATAAACTCAAAAACAACTGAGCCGATTTCAAAAATTCTTTCACCATTGGAAAGCTACATTCACCCTCAGTAACATATGCTACTTTTTATCCCGGTAATGTGGTTCACGGGAAAGTAAATCACGCGGACGGAGCTGCGGTGATCAGCTAGTTATAAATAAAACGGTAAATAAAACGCTTGTTGTATGGAAGTTTGTTGTATCTTAAATATTTATTATATTACGTTTTTAGTATTTAGTTATAGCGACAACAGAAATAATTACATTATCTGTTTAAAAGTAGGCTCCAATCACAAATTAATGTTAATGTTTTTATTTTCTGAAACAAATAAATAAATCTATGAATATTTCATCGGTCGAACTATTACGGTTTATGAGACTTATCGTTTTCGTATCACTTTTTAATGGTCGCCTTAAAGTATTTGCGGGACGTCCCGGGTACGCACTCGTAAGGACAACCTAAGGCGCCGGCTTTTGGGAACCCTGTACTAGGTACAGAAAAATATACTGATCCTACCTACGACTACCTTATTTGAATGTAATACTGACCAATTTCCAGTAACAAAGTAATAGTGACCTACTACGTGACGAGTCATTTAATACATTATTCATGAGCTCAGCTCCGAACTAACTGTACACTGTTCCGAGTGAAAATGAGCTTGTTATATTTTCTTTTTTTTAACATAACCTCAGGTCCTTTAACTTGTAATTTTGTTATTCATAGGTACATAATAATAAAGGGGCAAGCCAATTACTAATGTTGGTGAAAGCAAAAAGAAAAGTAAAGGTTGTTAATTTTAACACAATTCAACGTTTACAAGTGGGGTGCCACCATCATCGCGGCGGTGACACCGATCATGGACGATTGGCCGCAGAGGCACCATGGTGACCTCACGTATAGTGCGACGGAGGTCGTTACCGGGCATGGATGCTTCGGTAGCTATCTGTTTCGCATCCATCGTGAGGTCACACCCCGGTGTCAACACTGCGAGGTTTCCGACGACGACACCACACTCCACACGTTGGTGGAGTGCTCAGCGTGGGCGAGTCAGCCATGGTCTCCAGCGGGAGTAGGTGGAACGCGGCCGTGTCCTTCTGCGAGCAAGTCATGCTCGCGAAGGAGGCGGCCGAGAGGGAGAGGGAGGGTACCCTCCTCACCGAGTTCCGTGGTCAGCGGCGAGGGCGCCGCAGACTCATCTACGCCCAATACCATCGACCTCCATGATCGGGGCCTGAGGACGGCGGGATCGCCTCCCGCCGTCCTTACAGAAGCAGGCTAGAAGGGTTGCGTGCTCACTGACGCGGGATAAAACCCTACCCCAACGACGCGGGATTTTCATCCCGACCTAACCCCCGCAGAGACCACAGAGGTGGTCAAAGTCCGCCGGGCGCCACTCGGAAATACGTTCTGCTTGTAACCAGAGACGCCCGGCAACGGACGTTAGAGCGGCCGTGTAATCAAAACAAAAATATGTTTTCTATATCTCAAATATTATGTATTTAATTCGCTAAACGAAAAGTCATTTTAGCGAATATGAAAGATAAATATTTGAGGAATGTCAGAAGCAAACTCATTGCTTTCAAATACAAAAACACATAGATCTATAGGTACTTATTGTGTTATATGATTTCTTCTTTATCGCAATCGATAATCGAATGTCCAATCCCCATGTCGAGTACTCGATAAATAATACAGTGTTCCATTTCATCCGCAGGTGCTACCCGGTCTATACGTCGGGAACTACCGGGACTCAAAGGACACAGTTCAGTTAGATAAATACAAGATTACACATATACTGTCGATACACGATGCAGCTAGAAGATTACACTCCGTAAGTCTTTTGTGCTTTACGCAAAATAGGTATACCTATATTATTCAGTATAGTACTCACCTAGGTATATGTTTACTTATTACCTACGTGTCTAGAAAACGCCATTGGATCTAGTCTCAAACTAAGCAGAGCTTGCTCTATGACAACTGGATTATTTGATACAACTGTGTGTTTGATACACGAAAGTGACCTCTCGGCTATAATTGCCGCAATCATATACTAAGTATTAATACCTACGTTGCATCGTCGCAGATCATGGGCAATTGTAGACGACATTCGAGAGCGCATATGTTGCCCCATAATGGCCAATTGTTTATAGGCCGCAATAGACTTAGGATCCCGCCTTGCTTTGTTCGTTTACACTAAACAAAGTTAAACCACTTTACAGATTTCACTGAAATTTGTTACACAAAGAGTTAGGTCACTTATAAATTATAAATAACTTATAAATTAGCAGCCGGCGGTAAATGTTACCACCGGCCGCTACTGGAAATACCTTCTGGAGTTTACCAGAGATGCCCGGCAATGGACGTAAGAGCATCGGCGCTTGCGTGGACTTAAAAAAAACTTATACATTTACTATAAGTGAATTAAGTAAAATAATAAAATAAAAACAAAGCAAAATATCTATCTTATACTCAAACAATACCGCGTTTAATTCAGTCTCCTTCTACTTACTCCAGTTTAATCCGTCGATTCAGAATTGAAAGTCAGATTCCCATTGAGAAAATGTCGTTTAATATCGTCATACATTTAGCGACTTTGCGATGAAGCAACTCAAGCGAAATCAAACCGAGCTTGATTAAGATAAGGTGACTCCAGCTTAAAAATCTTTAAAGGTAAATATTAATACACGTCTTCTACTATTTTGTATTGGAAGTAATATTTCTTGCTAAGTAAGTATACAACCGTAGCTTATCAGATAACTACAACCTATCCGGTGGCTCAGCTAAGGCGAAGGAGAAACACCGTGAAGCTTTAGTGGGTAGTCCGGCCCGATTTCCATCTCAAGGGCCTGGAGTCCCACACGAAGCCGTCCCGCTGACCCCGCAGCGGTAAGGCGAAGTGCATAAATGCATTCCTAAATAAGTAAAAAAAAATACGTAGAGTATGTAGAATTTTAAATTGCATATTGTTTTTGAAACATGGAATGAAACATGAACAATTTTTATTAATATATATTATACCTATAAGAGGTATATTAACAAACAGTATAACTGTTATTCTAAAATGTTTCTTGAGTCGTCTAAGCTGCATTTGCTGATACACAGATGATGCTCTGGTAAATATACCCAAAGAGCCCGAAAAACAGCCGTTGACGCGTGAAATGAAATGATTTATTTATATGTATAGGTCATTAAATGGCCCTTACAAACGTCAGTAAGTTCTTAAAATATAAATTATTATTGCTTCTATATTTACATGTACTGCCAGATTTGCAAATCAATAGGTAGAACCGAGAGAAAGAACCTGACATTAAAACTCACGGCACTCCCGGCGTGATGCGAAGGCTAAGAGAAATAGGGATTCATTTATATATGGAGGTTATCATCTAGTCAAACGTAAAACAACAGACAAACTTCAACCACTAAACCTTGTCTATATATAGAGAAAACTAGACTTGTAATAAAATTAAAGGAAAAATCGTAAAAAAAACATCGCCTTTCATTTTTTCCTCAACAAAAAGAAACTTACAATCAAGATCGCTGTGTCGGAAAAAAGTCGAAAAAATTCTAGCAATAGATTAAATCTTTACGTCTCCCTTTTCCGTAGTCGACAACAAAGTCGTATTTCATCACTGTACCATTCTTGATAATGGTACCGTTAATAAAACGCAAATAGTACTCTTTTATCGACTTCCAAAATAGATGGATATCAATTCTTATAAAATAAAATGTGATATGATATAAATGTTATTATAGGCAAGCGGCAAACCCCCGAAAAAGTGCGTAGAAATTAAAATAACTGACCAATCACTAAAAATGTGATTGCGCCTATACAAGTTTGTACTTTTTGTAAACCTTGGACCAAGAGGAGTCAATTGGTAAGAAAACAAAATCTATTCCCGTGGGCTATTAATTGTTATCAACATATCAATTTGTAAACTGATAAAAAGTTGGTTTTTATATTGGATAATGATTTCTAAGGGTAAAACGGGCAAAATAAGACACTTAACTCTTGTGGTTTTTTCTAAAAAATGCGTTTTAAAGAAGTTACAACCATTTTAAAGCGCAAAAATGGTCAAATTCAAATTTTTTTATCTCGGCAAGTTTTGATCAGGTATTTTTTTATATAATAAACTGTTTACGAGAAAAATCTAAAAACGTGAAAATTTACTTTAACCTTGAATAACTTTTTTAGCACAAGTCGGATCGATGGGAACTTTTGATATTTCATTTATAATGATGTACTTAATACCTGCATCACTTTGCAACTATACGAGTTAATGCAACCTTACAATTTTGTTCCGAATATTTTAACTGGATAACTCTGTTAGCTACCTGATTTGAGATTTCTTTTTGAAATGTAGGGGTAGGACTCGGTAAAAAAAAGCTACTTACGAAAAATGAGCTTGCTGTTAATCAATATTTTTCAATGTTCTACGGCCCATGTACTATATTCTCACACATCTGTATTTTATTTATAAAAAATATACATAGGTACTTAGTAACTGAGTTCAATATCAGTTTGGTACACTATAAATATGAATAAATAAATAGGTAGGTTTTGTTATTATTTTAGTTAAAACGTTACTATATACGTTATATATTTGTTAAAACGTAACTACTTTCTAGAGACTGGCGAAATGTGGTCGCTCTAACCGTTTCTGTCTACCTTTTCGGGTAAATACTTGATTTTGTATAGTGAAGTGGTAGTTGGGAGGTATTGAAACGATCGTAGTAACAGTATGTGATGGATTTTATTATCGAAATGTATTCGTGACGAGTATAATATATATTTGTAGTAGGTACTTACTTTTAATTTATCGCTTGCATCTTATTGGCGAGTTCAATTGGTAGCTTATGGCGTATACGCAGGTGGAAACTGATAGAAGCTTGTAGAAGCTTGTAGAAGGGACTAGAACCGCCTTCGCGTATGACATGACATCAGAGGTGGTGCTTCGTTTAGTCTACTTGCCTTCTCGCTCTACAAGTACTTAAGGTATAAGTACGAGTATAACCACCAAATAAGTCGTATAACTCAAAATATATAGCATAGCATCACGCCTTTTCCCCCGAAGGGGTAGGCAGAGGTGTGCAAACACACCCACATCTCGCCAGCTATGTTAGGTCCCATGTAATTTTGTAATTTAACGGGCACAAGTTCCAGACTCTGGGATAATTATCTGGATAAAATTCTAAAGAGAATTATACATTATCCACCAGACCCGGGAATCGAACCCGAGACCTCGAGTGTGGCAGTCCGTACATAGTACCATTGTGCCACCGAGGTAGTCCGAAAATATATATGTATATGTATATACAGTTGAATTGAAAATTCTAACTGCTTCGGTGGCTTTCGACTCCGGAGTCTCGGGTGCGATTCCTGGGTCGAATCAGATTTTTGTGTGATCCACAAATGTTTGTTTCGGAGTATGGGTGTTTTCTATGTTTAATATGTATGTATTTAGAAATATATAAGTATGTTTATCAGTTGTCTAGATCCCATAGCAGCTTAGTTTAGGCTAGACGACGTTGTGTGAGAATGTCAAAAAAAAACAATTTTAAATAGCACTTACGAATGACTGTACCCTATAGTTCTATGTTCCCACACGTACTTAAGACCTCTAGCCAATTTGCAGTTGTGGCGTGAATTACGTAAAACACGTATTGTGCATTATCTTAAACCCGCGTTAACTACAAACTATATTATGTAGACTGATGTAGACTCCGCTACGGTGTGCTACGTACGTGCTACGAATTTGTAGAACTCATGACTATTATTAAAATAGGATACATACTATGTCATACATACATACATATGGTCACGCCTCTTTCCCATGGGGGTAGGCAGAGACTATGAAATACCACTTGCTACCATCCTGGCATACTTTTTGGTCATACATATAACATACTAGGTTAATAATGGTTATTTTTAAAACTATGATGAACTAGCTGTCGCCCGCGGCTCTGCCCGCGTAGAATGGTTTTCCTGGTCCCGATTGAAAACATCTTTTTTTTTCAAACGACTTCCAAAAAAGGAGGAGGTTCTAAATTCGACTGTATGATTTTTTCTTTTTTTTTTAGTACTTTTTTTAGGGTTCCGTAGTTTCTGAACCCTTATAGTTTCGCCATGTCTGTCCGTCTGTCTGTGCTAATGGTTGGTTTCCTCTTAAACGATGTGTACTAGAAACATGAAACTTTGCATGGAAATGTATATTACTTCTTTAAACTTTCGCGTTTTGTACACATTATAAACTTAAGACTAACGGGTCTTTTACGCGATTATTGAGATATATACATACCTCTTTATTACCCGACGTTTCGGCCCTGTTACAAGAGCCGTGGTCATGGGTGGACTGGCTTCAGCTCATCGTCGTCTTCGTGAAGTGCGGGTTTGTTCAACTACCCTCACTTCGTTGTCACTACGTGTTCTATTAACTATTGTGTTCGGAGAGCCACTACGGCATACCACACTGATAGTATCAGCACGCGGGCGTTCGGTGAGGTGGCTAGTACATTTGCTGATCACCGGATTCCACGACGTCGATAGTCGATATCCATTTTAAGCCACTTGAACTCCATACACCGGAACATCCGGTTTACTCGTGAAATGGAGTTGGACAGATCATTGGCTTTTCTCGATGTCAAAGTAACAGTGAGAGAGAGTGGTTCTCTCGGACACACTGTGTACCGCAAACCCACACACACGGACAAGTACCTACCTGAATGCCGGTTCACATCATCATCCGCGACACTTGAGATCCGTTGCGGTGTCGTTGGTAAGTCGAGCCTATGATCTTTGCGACCCTGAACACTTACAGAAAGAGCTCGCTCATGTTCAGGAAGTGTTGAAGCAGAACGGGTATCAGGGACATACACAACACCGTGAAAGGAACAAGGTACAACCCTTGGGAGTAAGCAGAGCACCAGCATTTATGCCGTACGTGAAAGGAGTGACGGACAAAATTGGAACAGTACTACAAAGATACTCCATTAAGACTGTATATAGGCCACACTCCAAAGTCGTAAACCACCTGCGAACCCCTAAAGATACCATTCCTCTACAGACACCAGGTGTTTATAAGGTAGACTGCAGCTGTGGTAGTTCATACATCGGACAGACCAAACGCACTATCGCTGAGAGGGTCAAAGAACACATCGCAGCTGTAAAAAACCGCCAAATAAACAAGTCTGCGATTGCCGAGCATTTGTTGGAATCGGGTCCCAACCACTGGATTGAACTCCACAAGCCACAAGTCCTATCCACTGACGGACACTATTACTCCAGGATAGTGCGGGAAGCCGTCGAAATAAAAAAGTATCCCAACTTTAACCGGGAAGATGGATATCGACTATCGACGTCGTGGAATCCGGTGATCAGCAAATGTACTCGCCGCCTCACCGAACGCCCGCGTGCTGATACTATCAGTGTGGTATGCCGTAGTGGCTCTCCGAACACAATAGTTAATAGAACACGTAGTGACAACGAAGTGAGGGTAGTTGAACAAACCCGCACTTCACGAAGACGACGATGAGCTGAAGCCAGTCCACCCGAGACCACGGCTCTTGTAACAGGGCCGAAACGTCGGGTAATAAAGAGGTATGTATATATCTCAATAATCGCGTAAAAGACCCGTTAGTCTTAAGTTTATGAAATGTATATTTATTACCAAGATAAATTGCTAAAAGAAAATTTTCCTACTTCTACTATTTCCTAAGTAGTCTCATTACAATTTGGTCTATCCCGACAATTATTTGGTCCCATTTCAATTTGGTCCCATCCCGACAATTATTTGGTCCCATTTCGGTAATTTGAAGTCGGTTGTTGTGTAAATTTTTGACGTGTAATTTTAAATGTATAACGTACGTCGCCGTGCGCCAGAGCGTAAGAATAACACCAGGGTGACAATCTACTAAAAGAGTAGTAATTCGAAGTAAGTGTTTTCTTAGTGACTGTGTTAACACTAGTATCTCTGATAGAAATACGAAAGCTCTAGCCTAAAGCGAAAAAAATCACAACTAATTTATTATCCAGGGAGCTTCCCCAACAAAAAATGTACACAGTTGTATGGTTTTTGTACAATTGTACGAATTTATGGCTCTGTTGCCATCCTGTAGCTCGTCTCTCCGCAAAAGTATAAAAAACATAAACTGTTTATTTAATGACAGTTCGTTTTCATTGTTCGCACAAAGCGGACGTCTCGTTTACTTCACCTCATAACACTCATTTTTATATAACAGATGTTTTACGACTAGCACTTGTGTTGTTGGGAATTCCCACTCTTACCATGGTGAAAACCGCATTAAAATCCGTTTCGTAGTTTTAAAGTTCTAAGTATACAAAGGAACGGACAGACATTGTTTTATACCATGTTATGATTTTGATTTCATATCGAAATCAAAGAAAGATTTGTTGGTAATCGAGAAACTCTGAAACTAATCACACACACACATATCACGCCCATACCCCGAAGGGGTAGGCAGAGGTGCATTACACACCCACAACTTGCCAGTATTTCTAATCCCACGTAATAGAAGGCAAGCCTATTGCCGTCACCGGGCACACAACCTGACCCAAGTTGAAATGTTGATGAAAGGCAACAAAATCTTACGTGCCAGCCGCTATGGCACTATGAAACTAATCAGCTGATTTTAATAATTCTTTCACCATTAGGAAGTTATTTTATTACACACCTATATCTCCGAGGGGGTAAGCAGAGAGTTACCGGGCACCCTAGCTAGACAATATAAATCCCATAACCAATTACAAAATCCGAACCCGAATTACAACAACCAGGACCGTTGTTACCTAGACCGATCAGAAAAGAGTGACATCGACTTTTTATTACAAAGTTATTTTCGCATAGGCTTTACAAGTGTAATTGCGAATCTGGCATTTTTAAAACCGACGTTTATAACTTAGTGACCAACATGACTATTTATATTATTTGACTTTGACACCATTTACAATATTTGTAGTCTAGGCGAAATAATAGTATCCCTTGTCTTAGAGTAGTAGAGTTCTGGTCAGTTGGCAGTACGCTCCTGACAAGGAAACAGTCACTGGTACGAGGCCGGGCCAAGACTATTGTTAGATTAATAGCAACTTTTCTTTTCTTCACGTAATTCATGCGTCACATTTGTTTGGTCATCGCCCGCTCAAGGTCAAAGCTTTGAATATTCATCAAGAAGGCTGACACAGTTTCAATATGCAAATTAACGCCTGTAACTTCGGACGCAAATAATGCAGGATTTGATGTTTCAATTCCCCGAATACGAAGTTTACCGTCCATTTAATATTTTTATTACATTTAACTTTTTATCTGAACTGCCAAAGCAGGTTATTTTTCCATCGCGCTCTATGGCTGATTTTTTAAATAGAACTTTTGACTTGGAAACAGATGTAAGATAGACATCCCAGGAATATATTCCCGTGGGAAACGGGAAACTTTACTGAGAACGTAGGTACCTAAACTGTTGTAATTATCATGAGAAAACTTTTTTATTGTTATAGGTAGGTATGAATGTCTTTACTTTCAAAACCCATTTTTGCGAACATTTACAAAAACACATCTTTATCTTAGAAGTGGGAGACACAGACGTTCATTACGCAGACATTTCAAGAGTAATTTTTTTTTTGGATATTCTAACTACGTCAACTAGCCCAAATTAAGCGAATATAAGCTTGTGCTATAGGATCTAGACTACTGATAAACATACTTAAATACTTCTAAATACATACATATTATATATAGAAAATACCCAAACTCCGAAACAAACATTTGTGGATCACACAAATAATTATAACTATCGCTGAGAGGGTCAAAGAACACATCGCAGCTGTAAAAAACCGCCAAATAAACAAGTCTGCGATTGCCGAGCATTTGTTGGAATCGGGTCCCAACCACTGGATTGAACTCCACAAGCCACAAGTCCTATCCACTGACGGACACTATTACTCCAGGATAGTGCGGGAAGCCGTCGAAATAAAAAAGTATCCCAACTTTAACCGGGAAGATGGATATCGACTATCGACGTCGTGGAATCCGGTGATCAGCAAATGTACTCGCCGCCTCACCGAACGCCCGCGTGCTGATACTATCAGTGTGGTATGCCGTAGTGGCTCTCCGAACACAATAGTTAATAGAACACGTAGTGACAACGAAGTGAGGGTAGTTGAACAAACCCGCACTTCACGAAGACGACGATGAGCTGAAGCCAGTCCACCCGAGACCACGGCTCTTGTAACAGGGCCGAAACGTCGGGTAATAAAGAGGTATGTATATATCTCAATAATCGCGTAAAAGACCCGTTAGTCTTAAGTTTATGAAATGTATATTTATTACCAAGATAAATTGCTAAAAGAAAATTTTCCTACTTCTACTATTTCCTAAGTAGTCTCATTAGAATTTGGTCTATCCCGACAATTATTTGGTCCCATTTCAATTTGGTCCCATCCCGACAATTATTTGGTCCCATTTCGGTAATTTGAAGTCGGTTGTTGTGTAAATTTTTGACGTGTAATTTTAAATGTATAACGTACGTCGCCGTGCGCCAGAGCGTAAGAATAACACCAGGGTGACAATCTACTAAAAGAGTAGTAATTCGAAGTAACTGTTTTCTTAGTGACTGTGTTAACACTAGTATCTCTGATAGAAATACGAAAGCTCTAGCCTAAAGCGAAAAAAATCACAACTAATTTATTATCCAGGGAGCTTCCCCAACAAAAAATGTACACAGTTGTATGGTTTTTGTACAATTGTACGAATTTATGGCTCTGTTGCCATCCTGTAGCTCGTCTCTCCGCAAAAGTATAAAAAACATAAACTGTTTATTTAATGACAGTTCGTTTTCATTGTTCGCACAAAGCGGACGTCTCGTTTACTTCACCTCATAACACTCATTTTATCATATCTAATTATCATGAGAAAACTTTTTTATTGTTATAGGTAGGTATGAATGTCTTTACTTTCAAAACCCATTTTTGCGAACATTTACAAAAACACATCTTTATCTTAGAAGTGGGAGACACAGACGTTCATTACGCAGACATTTCAAGAGTAATTTTTTTTTTGGATATTCTAACTACGTCAACTAGCCCAAATTAAGCGAATATAAGCTTGTGCTATAGGATCTAGACTACTGATAAACATACTTAAATACTTCTAAATACATACATATTATATATAGAAAATACCCAAACTCCGAAACAAACATTTGTGGATCACACAAATAATTTGATTCGACCCGGAATCGAACCTGGGACCTTAAGGACGGCAGTCGCCTACTCATACCACTGTGCCACCGAGGCAGTTAGATCACTTTATTGGTCCTGTAATGCATTTATCCGGTATCCGGTAATCCAATGTCAGTGCCGGCAATAGACTAACGAGTATTGCCGATTCGTGGCACTGACATTTTTTTTATATTTACCAGAGCTTTATCCGTGGAGGGTGACTTTCAATATTAGAGAAAGAGTATTGAAAAAGATAACGCAAGAATAAAATATCATGAAATACCTTTACGAGTACATATACGAAATTTGGCAACAACATCGCGACGTATTTTTTAATACAGAGCACAAAAGGATTCCATAATCATATTTTTATGATGCTACATTAGAGGGAAATCCCACAATATCCCGAGTTATATGATTTATTATGTCTGTGGCGAGTTTTCCTCGTGGAACGTGGGTGAAGTTTCAATTATTCAACCATTCGACTTTGCCTTCTACAACCTGGCCACTGATGTTGTTACAAACAAAAATTGAATAACAAATTATCTGTTGAAAAATTTCTCTTTGGTTTTGTGGTTTTAATCCTACTGTTTTGTTTGTAATTAAACAGACTTTTGTTATTTTTCTGTTAATTTTTGACGTGGTGTTGTATTAAAAGGTAGACCTACGTAGATGACTTTAATAGCACCAGATTTTTGATATTCGTGATTTTGATTAGTAAGTCTAAAAACAAATTACTGAAAGCGATCAAATAAAAAGAGATTCGGAGTCTTTTCGTCTTGTTTGATTGTTTATTCGATTGTCATGTAAATAGGTTTTATGACGTTTGGCACAGAATAAGTTTGTGGGGTAGGGACTAGGCACCTATATAGACGAGACTATATAGGTTACTGATATACCCAGAAGGTGAAGATGGGAATTAGAATCATGAAAACTATTCCACTTGGCCGGAGTCACGGGCATTAGCTAGTATACCTACCTATAAAAAACTCGACGCTAGAAAGTTTTAGATATCTAGAACTTTTAGTTGTGAATATTGTATTCGTGATGGTATGATTTAGTTTCACTTTATGTAGGTTGCCCGCGTGTCTGAATGTACTCGTAATTTTAGATTTTATAGGTATAATATAAATGTTCTAGAATTCAGTTTTAGTACAATACCTAGACTATAGTTAGATTTATGACAAGTTTAGACATTGATACAAGACTTGTATTTTACGTAATGAAATATCATTATCTATTTACGTAGAATTATGTATAATAGTGGTCCGACTCCTCCCTCCGCGCAATTTTAAAGGAGTACAAAGTTTTGGCTTCTCGTACCTATTAATATAAATATTATGTACCTACTTTACTAGGCTTTACTGAACTATGCGTGTTTATTGACCGAGCGAGCTAAGCGTCTACATGTCTAGCCCATTAGGTTGGTACAGTCACGAGCATAAATATGTTACTATAGACAGATCGGCAATTTTATCTGATCGTTCACATACAGCATATTAAAGATACGATGTTAACTTTCAAAGTAATCTGATACCTCTTGGAGAGTAAAAATATCTGACGTTTAATAATTCTGTTTCTGTTAGCAATTTGAATTAGTTCGTCCCATCTCTTTCATCAAATTTTATTTACTTATCTCTTTCATATCGTGCATGACGTCACTGACATGTCATTTGTTTTGAATGAAATTTTGAAACGTAGAATGTTAAATATGTTACTGTGTGTAAACGATAGTACAAACCAATTCAAAATATCCAAGAGATATCAGATTACTTTGGACGTTAAGACGCCACCTGACCCTAACTTCTAAGGAAGTCACCTTTATTGACCTAAATATCAAAATCTAGGTCTAGGAGACTGATTTTTTATACAAGTAACTTTGAAGATTAAATGCTCAAGATGAAAACACGATTACTGAAAAAATGCTCAATAGTTTTTTTATTACAAATAACCTTGTTTTAATCACATTTTAACTTAGATCTTTTAAGTTTGCTATATTTTCTTTAATATTTTTTAATTTCTAAAAAGGCATTGATTAAACCTACATTTGCTCAACATACTGTTTTCATAATCAATATAGTTCGTCTTTAATTCATAGTTATTATTTTGTCGCTTACGTTAAATTTTCGAGAACGCTATCCTTCACTCGAGCGATAGCGGGAGCGGGGTTAGCGGTAGCGAATTAGGCGAATTGATTAGGGTCAGGTGCCTTCTTAACATCGTCACTTTAATATGCTGTACGTAGGTCACACTATAAGTTTTGCGTAACTTAAAAAAAACAACATGTTAAAACCAAAATATTATGTTT
The DNA here is from genome assembly GCA_963556515.1 of Nudaria mundana. Taxonomy (NCBI): domain Eukaryota; kingdom Metazoa; phylum Arthropoda; class Insecta; order Lepidoptera; family Erebidae; genus Nudaria; species Nudaria mundana. The sequence goes on from OY748304.1 coordinate 13,358,804, forward strand.
ATTGCTTTTCAAAATACTCTCCTTTACATTTTGAACATTTTTTCATGCGATCGAACCATTTTTTAAAACAGGATGATCACAGATCTGAAGGCATGTTTTCTACGTGCTGATTGAACGCTATCTATTATTATATATATTCACTTTTACCAACTCCGAAGAGGCAGACTTCGGAGTTGGTAAAAGTGAAACCTCTCATCAAATCTTTGATTTTGGGGAAAATACAGAAATCACAGGGTGCTAGGTCGGGGCTATGCGCAGGATGGGTGATGAGTTGTACTTTTTCGGAAGCTAAAAATGACTTTGTTTTGTTGACCGTGTGTTAAGAAGCGTTGTCATGATGTAGGAGGACGCGGCTTTTGGGTCGTCTTTCGCGAACTTTTTCTAAAACCCTGGGTAAACAAATAGTAGAATACCACTCGGCATTAACACTCTTTTGATCTTCAAGTGGAATTGTACAGATGGGACCCGTAGCTGAGAAAAACACGCGTTAATTTTTTTACCAACGTTTCTCGCCTGCCTCACTTTTGTTGGCTTGTTCTCATTTTCAAACACCCATTCACAAGATTGCTGTTTTTTTTTTCGGGTTCAAAACAATAAATCCACGTTTTGTCTCCTGTGACAATGTCTTAAACAGCGTTAGAATGTCCGTGGTCGTACTTCAGTAGCATCTGTGAGCACCATTCCACGCGAACCCGCTTCTGCTCCGCTGTCAGTTCATGAGGGATCTAACGACAACAAAGTTTCCGAACTTACAATTCTTCGTGTAAAATTTTCTGGATTTGACTCATACCAATCCCCAATAGTCCTCGAATTGTCTCATAGCTAATCCGCGGGTTTTTTTTCAATTAACCGCTTAATTTTCGTTGACGGCAGTTGAAGGCCGCCCTTCACGAAATTCGTCGTGTAAAGAAACTCGACCTCTTTCAAATTCAGCAAACCATCGCCTCACGGTGCTCAAACAAGGTGCTTCTCTCCTCGAAGCCGATAAAAAAACTACTATTAAAAAGATAAAAACTGTGTTATATAAGAAAATCTAATAAAATAAATCAATATGCTCACGTTTCTACAAAAAGAAGTGAAATCCCACCAAAAACATTCTGTAAAAAACTAGCCAAGTCTCAATGGAGCTGCTTGTTTATCTCTAAAAAGTAATGAAATTGAACATCTTAATACGTTAGTGTGTACAAGTCAATTTTTTTACATGTAATGTTATATTTGTTGTAACTACCTATGTTAGTTAAGCGAGATAATAGCCCATACTGGTATTGATAATTGGACGCTAGTGTCTCATTTTAGGCTGTTGTTGATTATGCAACACATGCATTCAGCATTGACAATGCTGTCTTCTGCTCTCTTCTTTTTGGAGCGTCAAATCGACCACCGATCTAACATAAAATAGAGGTACAGACGGACTTCTATCAATGATTAGAAGTCCGTCTGTACTAGAAATATTTTTTTATACTGTTTGTTTCAGGCTCGCCTATACATAAGTATTATTGAAATACGCAGCTTTATCAAGCCTACAATTGACTGGTTATTGAATCAACGTTTTCCAAGTGGCAATTTTCCATCGTCAATGGGTAGCGGTTCTGCGACAGATTGGTGCAATGGTGTCATGGAGCACCTGGTTTTGTACCTTTGTGTACCCTTCAACGGCCAAGTCACACAACATTAACTATAATAATAAAGAAATCGCAGTAAGGAACCTTAAACTTGGCACGACTTTGTCTAGATTTCATTACTTTTTAGAGATAAACAAGCAGCTCCATTGAGACTTGGCTAGTTTTTTACAGAATGTTTTTGGTGGGATTCCATTTTCGTTGCATACGTAGAACTTTGATGTGTGATAAAAAACAATTGACAAATGATTTCCCGCCAATTCTGTTTTTTTATTACTAAGAAGGTTGCAACGTTTAAAAAAATATAACATTCGAAATTCAAATAGTTCCGATCAGCTAGAAGTGCAAAACTTTTAGTGTGCCCCATGTATATGAACTATCAGATAAAATTGCCGATCTGTCCATAGTAACATATTTATGCTCGTGACTGTACGGTCAATTTGGCTGTCGTCTGTCTGTCTGCAGCGTGTTCCAGGCTAGCGGCCACATTTATTATCCGATCTCCAAGAAACTGGCACAAGTTTTCCTAAAACAACACTCAAAAGCTTTTTTAACTGTAAAAAGCCCAAATCATATTTTAATGTTTAATGACTCTTCTACTGTTCAACCCGTGTAAAGTCGGGGCCAACCACTAAACTGTATACCTACGTATACAGGATGAATTTTTCAAGAGGGCTTAGAATTTTAGGGCTTAGAATTTTAGGGCTTAGAATTTTATTAAAATTCTAAGTTTTCCTTAAATTTGCCGTATATCATTACTTCCCAGAATTTGATCCTTAACAGCAACACTATCGTATGGTGTAATAATAAAGGGTGTGATTTTTTTTCTAAATCAATGGGTTCGATTCCCAGCTAGGATTATAGGTTTTTAAAAAATCTAATGATGAGATTTTAAGTTTCATCAAAATCGGGCTCGTGACTTCTTTGAGCATTTTTCGCTATTCCTTATAGTTCCGGATTTGGCCATCCAAGCCCACTTGAAAAATTCACCTGTATACCTACATCAGTGGACTAGTCCCGCAAGAGCACAGAAAGTTATTTGAAATAATTGAATTGTCCTACTACATGTAGGTACTTCAACTTTACTAGATACGACAACAGTAGGTAACGAAATTGACTTAACGGTGTCGTAAAATATCATCAATGTGTGTCCGAGTCCAATCAAATTACTGCCACTGGTCGACATAGTAGGTACATATTATATTAAGGTATGTTCCATATGCCGACAGACGAACCTAATTACGTTATAGAGGTACCTTTATTCTGATGCTGTGAGAAATAAAAGAAATGAATCAACTTATATTACGTGGATGCGATTAGAATTGTTCTGTTTGATTCGATCTCTGAGCCGGAGAGCTTAGCTCTGAGACGTACCTTTTTTTTTTTTTTTTTAGTTCCGCGACCAAGGCCGCGGCCGCTTTAACGTCCGTTGCCGGGGCGTCTCTGGTTACAAGCAGAACGTATTTCCAGTGGCGCCCGGCGGACTTTGACCACCTCTGTGGTCTCTGCGGGGGGTTGGGTCGGGATGAGAATCCCGCGTCGTTGGGGTAGGGTTTTATCCCGCGTCAATGAGTGAATCTGGTTGCGTGCTATGGGGCAAAGGCTCCGCAGCACGCAACCCTTCTAGCCTGCTTCTGTAAGGACGACGGGTGGCGATCCCGCCGTCCTCAGGCCCCGATCATGGAGGTCGATGGTCTTGGGCGTAGATGAGTCTGCGGCGGCCTCGCCGCTGACTACGGAACTCGGCGGGGAGGGCACGCTCCCTCTCCCTCTCGGCCGCCTCCTTCGCGAGCACGACTTGCTCGCAGAAGGACACGGCAGCGTTCCACCTACTCCCGCTGGAGACCATGGCTTGAAGCATGGTCTCCAGCGAGAGGGTATCCACGCCCAGACCCACTACGAGGTCCCGGCGCTGACTCGCCCACGCTGAGCACTCCACCAACGTGTGGAGTGCGGTGTCGTCGTCGGAAACCTCGCAGTGTTGACACCGGGGTGTGACCTCACGATGGATGCGAAACAGATAGCTACCGAAGCATCCATGCCCGGTAACGATCTGCGTCGCACGATACGTCAGGTCACCATGCTGCCTCTGCAGCCAATCGTCCATGATCGGTCTCACCGCCGCGATGATGGTGGCACCCCACTTGGGTTGCTCAAGTCGCACCCTCCATGACTCCATGAGATCCTGGCGGAGTTGGGACCGCCGGTCATCGATTTCTCGAGACGCAGGCCTGTGGTCCCGCTCCAGCGCCTCCTTGCGCCATTGGAACAATGACGCAAGGGCTATCGCTTCCAGGTCCCATGGAGGGGTCCCGGCTAGGAGACATGCAGCCTCTCCGGAGATCGTGCGGAAGCCCCTTATTGTTTTGACGGCCAAGGTCCTCAATGGTCTGTTAAGGAGCGTTGAGTTGTTGGCCGTCAACCGCGCCGCCCATACGGGAGCCCCGTATAGGGCCATACTCCGCACGATCCCCAGGTACAGTCTCCTGCAGGAAGCGTTGGGTCCCTTTAGGTTGGGCATCAGTCGCGAAAGCGCGACCGATGCCTGTGTCACCTTGGGGACCAAACTTCGGAAATGTGGTCCGAAGTTCCATCGGCTATCAAGTACGATCCCTAGATACTTCATCGAGGGCTTGATGCCGATGCTAACGCCTCCCACATTTATGCTGGAACCTTCAGGTGGACCGTTCCGAGGTCTGTGAAAACACAGAACCTCGGACTTGTGCAAGGCCACCTCCAGTCCCAGCCGCCGTATCCGACCCACGACTTGAGCAACACCCGTCGTGACCTTGAGTGCTGCCTCCTGGTACGTTGCACCCCGCGCCGTGACGAGGGTATCGTCGGCGTAGCACGTTACGCCGACGCCCTCAGGCAACGCACCCCGCAGCACCCAGTCGTAGCCGATGTTCCACAGAAGCGGCCCCAGGACCGACCCCTGCGGAACACCGCACGACACATCTCGCCGAGCTGGCCCGAGCCAGCTGGGGAAAGCTATGGCCCTCTCCGAGAGATAGGCCCCGACAATACGACGGAGGTAGAGAGGCGTTTCGTGATACACGAGCGCCTCCCTAACGCAGCTCCATGGCAAGGTGTTGAACGCGTTGGCGATGTCAAGAGACACCGCCACCACCACCTTGCCCTGTGAGACTGCTTCCTCCGTCAGGCTCTTGACGCGCATGATCGCGCTCACGGTGGAGCGTCCCCGACGGAAACCGTACTGGTTGTCCGCCAGGTCTGGCCCCACCGTCGAGAGATGCTCGACGAGGCGTTCCGCGATAATTCGCTCAAAGAGCTTACACACCTCGTCGAGCAACACGATCGGCCGGTATCCGGACGGTGAGTCCACCGGCCGCCCCGCCTTACGAATCAGGACCAGTTTCCCCGTCCTCCACACCTTGGGAAACTGGCCCCTTTCGAGGCATGCGCTAAAGAGCCCCATCAGTCTGAGACGTACCTAACGTAAAATATTGATAACATTTTCGATAGCTGTGGTATTGGTAGGTCAGAAGATAAGAGTCTTCCCCTAAAAAGAAACCGGTGAAGGTTAAAATGTATCTAAGTAAGATTTTATCGCTTTTTCGATTTATTTTGCAAAATATTTTCAAGAACTTTCTGTTATCCAAATATTTATAAAGGACAATGGGCATTCCTGGCCCATGACGGCCATCAATGAAAGGGATGCATTTTAGAACAAAAAAGTTATAGGAAAAATACTATTTTAATCGATGTTATTTGTTCTGTTTTTGTCCAGACAGTTAAACATTTTTGAAATATGTAATGTTTATGTTTATTTATGTCATTTTATAGTTTATCATGACAATTTAATGTGAATTTTTTTTTTATTTAAATTTTATGAAACCTTTAATTTTAATGTACCTTATAAAACACGCGTCAAATAAAAATTAACCAAATCGGTGAAGCCGTTCTAGAGTTTTGCGCTCAGCAATATTCTTATTTATTTATATAATAGGATAATCAACCCATGATAACTTTTTATCCAAACAAGTTACAGAAATAATCTTTTGTGTGCCTATTGTATACATAATTGCGTACTTAAAAATATATAGTATGGCTGTGAGCCGAGCGCTATACATTTTTGCCCACTGTTTAGTTTTTATAGCTCAAATTCATCTTAGTCCCTGAGATAAGCGCGTTCAAACATATTGCTTTGGCTTTGATTATATATATGTCATATATATATATTTTATATATGACATATATGTAATCAAAGAGTATAGGTTATATTATACATACTTACCTAGTAGAAATAGATTCATGGAAAAAGTTAGAAATGTTAGCTTTCATGTTTTATTACGTACCTACTTAATGTTTCAACTGTTTTCATCATTTCGCTCAATTTCAAGTTAATACTTCATGGATAAGTTTTTATAGTTAACGTGGCGTGTGTTCTGTCCCTAACCTAACCTCATAACCGCAATCTACTTTTATTACACCCGTGAGGGTCACACCTGTAACATAAAGTTTTGCTACAAACTCTCTAGAGAACTCACTTCGAGTTAGAGTTCACACTGTAATTGCACAATTAATATCTAAGTTGTCTTTAAACTAAACTTATGTTAGCTCGAAGTTATGCGTTGTATGATTTATTTAGATCCTATTATAAGTTTACAGTATCCCCCAGGGGTGAACAGAGATGTTTACCCCTTGTATGTTTTCTATGTATTATTATGAAGGTATGATAAATAGATAAAAACTCTTTATTGGACACCAACATAATAATAAACAAACAAAGTAAATAATTTATAGCAATTACATGTAGTACACATGTACAATAGGTGGCCTTATCGCTTAAAGCGATCTCTTCCAGGCAACCTTTGGATAGACTGGAATGTGGTTACGTACATGTTGGTGATGGTGCAATTACGAGAGTAAATTGAGTACAAGTATAAAAAGGAAATTGTACATAAGTAATTCGGTAAACAAAAACATTCTATTGAGCCGTAGATGACAAATAATGGTCTTTCACTTTCGTTCTAAAAGAGTTTATCGTTTGAGCCCGTTTAATATCCACATGTAGTGCATTCCACAGTCGTATGGCTTTAATAGTGAACGATTTCTCAGTGAAGATGGTACTGTGGATTAGTATCTGTAACCTCAAATTCTCGGATGACCGCAAGGATTTCATATGTGTGTCACAGAGGAAGTTAAAGTGTTTCTTGAAATAGGTGGGAGTAGAAGGATTGAACAAAATGTTATAAAGTAAGGCTAAAATATGTGTATTCCTGCGAAGACGAATGGGGAGCCACTTGAGTTTGTTACGAAATTCAGATACGTGATCATATTTGCGCAAGCCAAATATGAATCTAATACAAAGGTCTTGAAGTCGCTCAAGTTTATCCAGTTGCTCTTCGGTAAGATCAGGATAGCTGACATCGGCGTAATCTAAAATAGGAAGAAGGAGAGAATGGACAAGAGCAGTTTTAGTGGAGATTGGTAGGAAATTTCGCAGTCGTCTCAAAGATCCCGCTACGGCAAAGAGTTTGCGTCTGGTTTCCTGAAGCTGAAGTCCCCATGAGAACGTCTGGTCTATGTGAATACTCAGGTTCTTTGCACTGCTATTCACTGGTAATGGAGATCCTGCAAAAACTATATGTGGTAACTGTGACCAGTCAACTTTGACAACCAACCTTTGACTGCCAATAAGGATTATTTCTTTTATTTTTGTCTTGTTTGGGTTCACAGAAAGACAATAATTTATGCTCCACTCAGAGATCCGTTTCAGGTCCATATTCATTGCACAAAAGGCCTTTGTCAATTGATTTGAAGGAGCTTGTGAATAAATCTGCAAATCATCAGCGTAAAGGTGATAGGACGAAACTAGTTTATCTATATTTCTATTTCTAAATAGGTATGTACCTATTTAGAAATATATAAGTACTAGATGTTGTCCGCAGCTCCACACACGTGAAATAGTTTTAAAGTAACCTATTATCTTTTCCGTTCCTTAAACTATTCCAATGCCAATTTTCATCCCAATCCGTCCAGTCGTTTGTCCAGTCCATGTAGAAATAGACACTTTCGGATTTAAAATATTAGTATGGATTTTAAAATATTAGTATTTATCAGTTGTCTAGATCCCATAGCACAAGCATATAGCTTAGTTTGGACTAGATGACGTTGTATGAGAATGTCCAGTCATATTTATTTATTAAGCTGTCAGTCGCTTTGTTGGTCTCACTTAGCTAGGTAATTATCAATAGTTTGCATTATCATCATCATTCGCCGAGCCTTTTCCCAACTAAAGTTGGGGTCGGCTTTCCAGTCTAACTGCGATTCGGCTGAACATCGATATTTTCCGTGAAGTGACTGCCATCTGACCTCCACAACCCATGGGCGACATTGAAGTTCTGTAGTTAGACCGGTCGGATTTTTGATTTAGGGCTCCAACTACCCCTAACGACTGCCATAGATGTTTGTATGACAACCGGGACCGACGGCTTAACGTGCTCTCCGAGGCACGGAAGGGTCTCAGTGTCTTAAGAAATGGTCACCCATCCTAAGACCGGCCTGACTCGATGTTGCTTAACCTTTGCAATGTGTTAACATTGTCGGTTACCACTAGACCACGAGTTTGCATTATCATCTTAGTTATAATCTCCTTTGCATACGAAGCCGTTAATTTTGCAAACCAGGACAACTAAAAACAACTACAGAAAGGTCTATCTTTGATACGAGTAGCTACCATTCCGGCGGATCTTATTGCTCTTTACAAACAATACTTTATCGTAGATCTAATTTGGAATGCTAAAGGCTCCTTGAACATCTCCGAATGAGATGAATGAACATCTCCGGGGCCCAAGACGACGTCACGTGCAAGTGGTGCACCTTCAGATCAATGGTAATCATATACTTAAGTGGCCGGTTGGCGGCAATAGGTTCGACATCTAGCAACCAGCAGGACTTTCTTCAGGGCAACATAAGCTTTGTTGTATCAAAATCGGATGGCAAGTTATCGTCATATAAGCTATGCCACGAGGCCGGAGCTGAGGACGTCAGTTAGTATAGAATATACTCATATCTATATACATATATAGAAGTCTTAGAAACATTATATCGTAAATAAATACAGTATACTTACAAACCCAATTACTTAAAAAGTCGTGAAGGTGCTTTTACGAGTGAATTTCCTGTTTTGATCCGATAAGTAAACCTTCTCAGCCTTTTTCGAAATAAGTAAGTTCATAATCAACTTTCGAATAAGCTTCATGATCTGGGTATCGAGTTATCTGAGTAGGTTACTGTTATTTTGGTTCACAAAATAAATAGTGGTGTTAACAAACAAACTAACTATATTTATAGGGGAAAATAATTTACGGTCGATCTGAGGTCGGGAAGTGGAAGGGGGTGAGTTTTTAAGGGTTAAAAACGGTTTATCTCGATTTCCGGCAAAACTACAAGGCCTATGTAAAGACTTGAGCAACCCAAGGGGGGTGCCACCATCATCGCGGCGGTGAGACTGATCATGGACGATTGGCTGCAGAGGCAGCATGGTGACCTCACGTACCGTGCGACGCAGATCGTTGCCGGGCATGGATGCTTCGGTAGCTATCTGTTTCGCATGCATCGTGAGGGCACACCCCGGTGTCAACACTGCGAGGTTTCCGACGACGACACCGCACTCCACACGTTGGTGGAGTGCTCAGCGTGGGCGAGTCAGCGCCGGGACCTCGTAGTGGGTCTGGGCGTGGATACCCTCTCGCTGGGGACCATGCTTCAAGCCATGGTATCCAGCGGGAGTAGGTGGAACGCGGCCGTGTCCTTCTGCGAGCAAGTCATGCTCGCGAAGGAGGCGGCCGGGAGGGAGAGGGAGCGTACCCTCCCCGCCGAGTTCCGTAGTCGGTGGCAAGGCCACCCCACACTACGCGACTACGCCCAAGACTATCGTCCTCCATGATCGGGGCCTGAGGACGGCGGGATCGCCACCCACCGTCCTTACAGAAGCAGGCTAGAAGGGTTGCGTGCTGCGGGGCCTTTGCCCCATAGCACGCAACCAGATTCACTCACTGACGCGGGATAAAACCCGACCCCAATGACGCGGGATTCTCGTCCCGACCAAACACCCGCAGAGACCACAGAGGTGGTCAAAGTCCGCCGGGCGCCACTGGACATACCCTCTGCTAGTAACCAGAGACGCCCGGCAACGGACGTTAGTGCGGCCGCGGCCTTGGGCCGCGGAATTAAAAAAAAAAAAAAAAAGGCCTATGGAAAAAAAGGTATAACAAAGTTGTAGGTAATAAAGAGACCTACAACTTTTGCATTTGCACTTTTTTCACATAACGTCCAAATTTTTGTGCAAAACAATTATTTTTTTCACAAAATTTGGTGAAATCTTACCTTTTTATGTCCCAAAGACTCAAAAGATTGAAAATTAGGGTGTTTTTTTTTTCAAATTGAAGTCAAAATAGGGTGAAAAAATTAATATTTCAAATCAAAAAAAATACAGTTTCGTGAAAAAAAAAGTATTTTGCATAAGATAAAAATAAAAAACCACTAACCTGTATGGGTTGTGTAGATCCAAATTTGGATTGACCTCGTCCAACTGTGATATTAAATCCAAATGGACGTCTGCGGCACACCATCCAAATATCGTCAGTGGTTACCTTAAGACGCTAATGGGATTGCGAAAGCAGTACCTACCTACTACTAATAAATGCAGCAAACTTTTATGAGTATATTTGTTTGCAGGACAAACACTACCTCTGCATAATGGCATCAGATTCTCCGGAACAGAACTTGACGCAGTACTTCAGTTTATGCAACGACTTCATTCACGCGGCGAGATTGAGAGACGGGAATGTTTTAATACATTGGTATGTAACAATAAATAAATATTATGTTAGGACAATGCACACAACGCCATCTAGTCTCAAACTAAGCAGAGCTTGTGATATGAGTACTAGATAAATTGATATAAATATCAATTTATATATATAATAATATAAATAATATGAATTAACTTATACAGGGTGAATTTTTCAAGTGGGCTTGGATGGCCAAATCCGGATCTATAAGGAATAGCGAAAAATGCTCAAAGGAGTCACGAGGGATCGAACCCATTGATTTAGAAAAAAAAATACACCCTTTATTATTACACCATACGTGACACGTACACGATACTGTTGCTGTTAAGGATCAAATTCTGGGAAGTAATGATAGTATATCATTACTTCCCAGAATTTGATTTAAAATTTTATGAAAATTCTAAGTTTTACTTAAATTTGCCGTATATCATTTCTTCTCAGAATTTGATCCTTAACAGCAACACTATCGTATGGTGTAATAATAAAGGATGTAATTTTTTTTCTAAATCAATGGGTTCGATTCCCAGCTAGGATTATAGGTTTTTAAAAAATCTAATGATGAGTTAATACTATCAGGCGTTACTTTTCGGAAGTCCATAGTTAAATAAAATAAATCTAACTACTTTGCAATATTCCGCCACATGCAAATTACCCAACTCTCGTATTTATTCATGCACAAGTCCGCCCTCCAAACCCACTTAGGCCGAAAGAATAGAGACCGATTCGGTCGCCGTGCGCCGAGCCATCAACATCTCCTGATGATGGTTGGGGGCGAAACACGTGTCGAGGTTTTTTTATTATTTTTTGCACGATAACACAACTCTCATATTTATTCTATTTTCAAAATTATTTCTCTATTCTTTCGGCCTAAGTGGGTTTGGAGGGCGGACTTGTGCATGAATAAATACGAGAGTTGGATAATTTGCATGTGGCGGAATATTGCAAAGTAGTTAGATTTATTTTATTCTAATGATGAGGTTTTAAGTTTCATCAAAATCGGGCTCGTGACTCCTTTGAGCATTTTTCGCTATTACTTATAGTTCCGGATTTGGCCATCCAAGCCCACTTGAAAAATTCAGCCTTAGCCTAGCCGAGCTTAAAGAACCCAGGGTTATATGTAGGAGGAAACACGTGCACAGGCAGGGCGTTCTATCCACTGTGTGTCTCTGCCCGGCACGCGTTGTTCGGGATCGGAAGGAAGAGGGTGGGATCAGATTGAAGAGCTCTTCAGAACAGGTTACGTCACCCGCAGTGGAGGTCACTAAGGGGTGCTGCACACGGCTAAGATACTATAATATTTTAACTTAAGATACAATATCGCTCGCCATACAATTCAATGGACTATCCCACACGACGAAGATAATAAATAAAATTTCATATTTTCGTATCTTAAGATAAATTTTTATGGTATAATAGAGAATATCTATTATATTCTCTATTATACCATAAAAATTTATCTTAGAAGATATAATAGAGAAACTGTTGTAGGGGGGCTTTATGAACGCAATAAAACCCAAAACAATGGTTTTTAGAACTTTTGTCTGTTTGTCTGAATGTTTGAACATGCTAATCTCAGAAACGGCTTAACCGATTTGAATTTTTGATTTTAATTTGCGGTTTGGTTTTCAATCGTTTCATAAATAAAAAAGTTATGTAGATCTAAAGTAACACGCAGGCGAAGCTGCGGGTAACAGCTAGTAAGAAATAAATGTATACTAGTTATCCCAGCGAACTTTGTATCGCCTCAAATATTAAAAAAATATATATATATATAAAGTATACACGCTGATTTTATCACCGTCAGCAGTCGAAAGGGTTCGCTCTCGGAATAATATTTAGATTCCTTTTTTAACATCTAAATTACTGTACTGATAATAATAAAAAAATTGTTATTTCTGTAATTCTTCTCACTCGATCAAGTTTAACATTAGTAGCAGTACGATATTTCATTGATGAATTGACGCGGTCGGGCGCGCTCGCCACTCGCCAGGCCGCACGTCTCGCACACACACATCCATCCTTCGAGCGCTTCTAAGTACCGCGCAAATCATGTGTTAGGGAGCAATGACCCCGCGCAGCCAATATGGCCGGTATCACTACGAAACATACCTACTTGAACATAAAGTACACACTCCAATTTCTCCTTCGTACTTTACACGGGCTTAGGACCGTCTGTAATACCTACTTTATTATTAAGGATAGTGAGTTAATGACTTTTGAACTATGTAATAATAATAATAAAAATACACTGAACTACAACTAACTGCGAGGAGGTATTTCAGGCGTATTTAAAAAATTGGAGCTATTTACAAATAAAATCAAACTTACATACCTATTTACAGTTTATTTACACTAATTTACAGTTCTCTATACCGAAGTGGCTCGATATGGAGTCCATTCCTTTCGATACACAAACGAGAACGTTTCAATTGATTGTCTTTCAACTTGTTCAATGTGTCTCTATCACTTTTCACAATATCAAAAGCGTCCACTATCGCACTGCGGAGTTCTTCGCGGGTTTGATACTCTCTGGTATAAACGAGTCTTTTAGTTTCGGACCACAAATAAAAGTCCATGGGTGTCAAGTCCAGGCTCCTAGGCGGCCAAGCTACAGGACCACCGCAACCTATCCACCGTTCACCAAATTCACTGTCCAAGTAGTCGCGTACTACACGTGCGTAATGAGCCGGACAGCCATCGTGCTGGTAGTACAAGCCTCGTAAATACGTTAGAGGCACGTTCTCTAATAATTCAGAAACTACGTTACGTAGCATTTCTAGGTATGAACTACCAGTGAGATGACCTTCAATAAAAACGGGCCCTAATAATTGGTCGCCTAACCTGTGGTTAGCAATGGCATACAATTGTACCATTGCTAAATACTCCACGTTCGAATATTCGTACTGACGACTCATTTTACTCACTGACACACACGATTACGCAACAGACGCCGGCGCTGTCACGAGGTTTACTGGACAGGCGAGCCGCAGTGTCGCCGCTAGGAGGATTCGGAGGGTACGCTGAGGTGGGGGCCGGAGGCGGCGCACGCTTGCTCTGTGCCAGCGCATTGTTGAATGAAAACGAACTGTACCGTAACTATCGTTGTAAAACTTAAGTATTTAAGAGAGTGAGTCCCCTACAACGGGTTCTCATTTGATGTCTAGAAACTAAATTTTTTTTTTAGATTTCTAAAAAAAATGCGTTTGTTTTTCAAAGTAATGCTGCCAGTTGGTTCAAAAATTATTCCGAAAGCGAACCCTTGCGTACTGCTGACGGTGATAAAATCAGAGTGTATAATATATATATATATATATATATATATATATACCGGGTGTTACGTAAGGGTTATATCAACCCGAAGCCAACACCACCAGCTGGTCGACCAGAACCCGTTTCGATATGTAGCGACCGCCACAGAAGAAAAAAAAGTTCATAAAAAAAAAACATTATTACCAAATAAAATACACACTTGTTTAACAACACTAGAACTAAAATCAGTTGCTTCGGTCATCGACATCAAAATAGGTACAAATAATGCGCGCCTGTGAAAAGCCTTCCGTCTTACTCCTGGTAGGAACATTTTGTCTCTGTTTCGCATCAAACAATGCCGCACGAAGCGCTATTCGGCGTCGGTCGGCGTTTGAAGTTTCCTAGAATTTTATTTAAAATCATTTAGCAATGTCACAGGTCAGTTCAGTTGCATTTTTTGCTTTGTGCAGTGAGGTAGCTAAATAGTTGTTTAGTGTGTTAATTTGTGAGTTGGGTCACGTTGTGTGTGATAGTGATTGTGTTGTGTAGTAATGGCTCTGAGTAACGAAGAGTATTACGAAAGGATGCTTTGTGTAGGAGCATCAGAAGGCAATTTGAGCGCTGCCCGGGAGTTGTACCTACCGTGAGTTTTGATACCTAAAAATACTGTGTACGCAGTCGAGTCGAAACCGCATTTAGCAATTTACATTTAGCATTTGGTAAGATTTTTCTAAAATTGGAGACAGAGATTATACTATCACTTGCATGTGGTGCACCTGTCGAACCACGGACGAGGATCTGGGGAAACATAACTATGTGTTGGTCAAAATTTTATTTACATAAACAAAAATAATCCTTTAAGGACGCCCACACTACCGCGACGCCCGCCAAGGGCATTGTACATACGTACCACGCGCTCATTGTCTAGTTGTAGCTACGTCAAGCCGTAGCGTTGGGACACGTTTGTTTTGATTTGAAATATCTTTTTAAACTTTTTGATGAACTTTTTTTCTTCTTTGGCGGTCGCCATATATCGAAACGGGTTATGGTCGACTAGCTGACGATGCTGGCTTCGGGTTGATATAACTCTTTCGTAACATCCTGTATATACACGAATATTTTTTGACTACCATAAAAATTTCAGGGGCTCATCTGGAACGTATTTCAATATACATGGAATAATACAAATACCCAACCATACAAAAAAAAACAAAGTTATTAACGTTTTTAAAATCTCAAAATACGTGCATCACGCATGGACACCACCATTTTATTTTACGCACGATGTTTGATCGTAAATAGGTACCTATCATATCAATGAACTTTGCAACATTGTTGTAACACTCGAACGAAATATCCCGATAGCGGCCGAGCGGATGCGAGACGCCACAGTCTTCAAGGTTAAACAAAACTACGATTATTGTATGGTTAAGTACCTAGTTAAAATATTCATCATAGGAGTTTGATTTTTGTGACAGTAATTTTTTAGTAGCTAACTGAGTAAAACCGTAGTAACTGTTTAACGTAATTTCGCAATGAAATCAAAGTACCTATAATACCTAATTACTAAAATTTATTTTACGAATCCATTACGCAATTACTAAAGTAAGGTATTAAAGGGTTAAGTACCTAGGTAAAGAGGTTTAAATTACTTACCTATCTAGCAGATAAAACATGATAGGTAGGTACCTAGGTACTGTTTCGTTAAGTAGGTAATTTTAAATTTAAATAGGTACCTAATTACTATAATTTATTTTACGATTCTATATCCCCCCATATCCGCAATTACTTTTATTAAAGGGCAATTATTAAAGGGTTAACTACCTAGGTAAAGAGGTCAAATTACTTACCTATCTAGCAGATTAATCGAAGGCGTCAATTTATCCTTTGTCAGAGGTCCTCACGGGTGTTGGGTTCACTGACACACACTCTACGTTTCACTTCACTCCACATGAAAAAGTCCATTGGGGTCAGATCCGGGGACCGAGCGGGCCACGCAACCGCACCCCGTCCAATCCACCTGCCTTCAAAAGCGTGCGCGCATCGAGACGTCACAACCGGAACTGCATTTATGATTGAAATTAAATTAAAACTGAAGGTCATTTGGCATGTGTTTTCAAAGGGCGGTGCGGTACGTGGGGAGGCGGGGTGCACGCGCTTCCGATTGTAGAATGAATGAAAGACAATCTAATGAGTAAATATAGTGTATACACGAATATTTTTTAATTACCAGAAAATAATCAGGTAAGTGATAGGTATTCGATACTAAACCCATCCATGCTATAAAAAAAAAAAAAAGTAGTTTTGTATATTTTTCCCGAAAACCACCTTTTTTTTTTTTATTTTTTTTAATTCCGCGGTCCAATGCCGCGGCCTCTCTAACGTCCGTTGCCGGGCGTCTCTGGTTACTAGCAGAGGGTACCTACCTATCATGTTTTATCTGCTAGATAGGTAGGTAATTTAAACCTCTTTACCTAGGTACTTAACCCTTTAATACCTTACTTTAGTAATTGCGTAATGGATTCGTAAAATAAATTTTAGTAATTAGGTATTATAGGTACTTTGATTTCATTTCGAAATTACGTTAAACAGTTACTACGGTTTTACTCAGTTCATCCAAACTTATCTTAAAAAGCTATTAAAAAATTACTGTCACAAAAATCAAACTCCTATGATGAACATTTTAACTAAGTAGTTAACCATACAATAATCGTAGTTTTGTTTGACCTTGAAGACTGTGGCGTCTCGCATCCGCTCGGCCGCTATCGGGATATTTCGTTCGAGTGTTACAACAATGTTGCAAAGTTCATTGATATAATATTAAATACTAGCTGTCCCGGCGAACACGTACCACTTGATGTTACGTTTAAACCTTCTCTGAGTTTTCACAAATATTTCAACACTTCAATCAGCCAAATCGGCCCACCCGTTCTCGAGTTTAAGCGAGACAAATGACCGGCGATTCATTTTTATTTATATAGATTTAAGAACAGTCAAAGCAAACTCTTTGCTTTTAAATACAGAAATATATTGTAAAATACATTTCAAAAGTAACCTTGTCTATGGATAAAATCGACTTGCTTTTAAAGATATTTTATTTCTCTTTGTTGGCAACACCTCGTCTCAGGTGGTGCTTATTTCATTTACCACGAAAAATGAGTTATCAATTTCCCTAATGTTTACCAAAATTTCACCTCTGGCTCGTATTTTGTAGCTCCTAACGACGGCCGTAACTTCACCTTATTTTTTCGTAACATTGCTGTAGTGTAGAGTATATATTCTAACAGCAGTATAATAGTTGTTGTTTTATATTAAGGTTACAGTATATTTTGAACAAAAAGTCATTCATGTAGGACTGTTTTACTTATTTTACACTGACCGGTGTTGCCTTATGGCATGATCAGAGACTTTACGACTTAGATAAGTAAAACTGGGATCGACGGAGCTTTTTTTATGGTAACCCTGAGGTCTCTATCAAAATTGAGCTCTGTAGGAGTTTTGGTAATTAGATCACTATTTTTGTAAGTACCTAGCTTACTTGACGGGGCTCATAGGCTTGTGTTTCTACAAATCAGATTGCAGGAAAAAAGTATCGTCATACCTATAGGCTGTTCCATGCGGACGACAGGCATCAGCTATCTATTATATTAGTATCAAACTTAGTTGACTGACATTGAAAACGTTCCTTTCAATCTATATTACTATAAGCATTCCACCGTCTCGCCTTTCTCGGTAAAGTGCCACTTGCATCTCATCTCTCGGGCTCAATCCTACGCTGACGTCATAACCGCACTCTGCTTCGAGATCGTAGACTTTATACTGGATAATTGAAAAGAGTTCTGTTTACGGTTTCTTGCCCTTAAAGAATAGTTATGGTCGTTAGTTGCAGCATCTTGGCGGTTTGAAACGTGAGCCTATATTCTTCGCGGAGGTAGAGGTGATTTTGTAAGATCTATCTCTTTCAGCTTAGCAGGGATGTCTCGCAGTGTGACGGTAGCTGTAGCTTACATAATGTCCGTGACATCGCTCAATTGGCGCGAGGGTCTCAAAGTGGTGAGAGCTGGACGCGCGGTTGCCAACCCTAACCTTGGATTCCAAAGACAACTTCAAGAGTTCGAAACTTATAAACTTATTGAGGTAAGACCTTGCCTACTGAACTGAACTATTTTCTTTTATCAAATGTTTTGTTCTATTTAATAGGTAGGTACCTACTGGCTGCAAAAACTACTACAAACTATTAGATTCCTATTACTGTTACCGATTCGACTATGCAGTAAGCTTACAGTTAGCGTGCATTCGTTGGAGCTGCACGGTTGGTTAGCAGTTTTGTTACAGTCGTATTAAACAAATTTGCTGTGCTGAATTTCCGGCTGTCTTTCCAGAGCCTTACTTACCGGATACGTATCGCAGTTTAATCTCAAGAATATCATTTTCCTTTTATATTTATATGTACCATGACATTTCTATATCCAGGCCAATGGAATGTTTCCGGAATGGAAAACCATTCGGAAATACCAATAATTTGCTAACACAGCAGAGTTTTTACGTAAACTCCCAGTAAACATAATATCAATAATGATTTAAGCTGCCATCCGACCGTAGGACCCGGCGTATCATAAATCAATGTTATTTGAATACAATAACAATACAGTAAGTAAAACTGTTTCAAAACAATAAGTTATCCAATACATCATTCAGCACTTGTTATTGTTTTCGAGACAGAATATTTTCTGGCCATTTTGGCAATTTCTGATGTTTTTAATAAAGTGGAAGTATTGTGATCGTGTGAAAAAATGATGTAGCGATATTGAGTTTCTCATGATCCCTGAGCTCCCCTGAGTCGAAAACAGCCTAGTGATTTCTGTAAAATGTATGTGTGTACGTACGAAGAGCTACAGCCTGAACCATTCGATCGATTTCGCTAAAATTTAGCACGAACGTGTATTTTAATAGAGGGGAGAAAAGCTGCACAATAAACATACATACATACATATGGTCACGCCTCTTTCCCATTGGGGTAGGCAGAGACTATGGAATTCCACTTGCTACGGTCCTGGCATACTTCTTTCGCTTCTTCCACTTTCATAACTATCTTCATGCACGCTCTCCGGTTCTGGGTGCTCTTGACCTGGCCTTTGTTCAAAACATCTCCGATTTGGTCGAAGTACGTTCGCCTAGGTCGACCCTTACCTGCCTGTCCATTCACGCCCGCCTTATGTATCTGTTTCGTCAATCTTCTTTCATCCATCCTTTCTACGTGCCCGAACCATCTAAGCATCCCTTTTTCTATCTTACTCACTACATCTTCTGATACACCGCAAAGTTCTCGTATCTCACTGTTCCTCACTTTCTCAACCAATGTCACCCCAGTCATACTTCTCAAACTTCTCATTTCCACTGCATTTATTTTACTTTCATGCTTCTTCTGCCAAACCCAACATTCACTTCCATACATAAGTGTAGGGACCAGCACTCCTCTATGAACAGCCAGCCTAGCCCTCCGGGAAATCTTCTGACTGTTCATAAAGTTATGCAGAGCCCCATTCACTTGATTTCCTGCCATAACTCTTCTTTCAATGTCGTCGTCACATCTTCCATCCCTTGTAAACTTGGACCCTAAATACACAAACTCTTTCACTTGCTCCACTCTTTCCCCTTCAATAACAATCGCACAGTTCGACATGCTTTCGTCTCGTTCAAATACCATTACTTTCGTCTTACTTGCGTTCACTTTCATTTCCTTCCTTTTCAAAGAGTCATTCAAAATATCAACCATCACCTGCAACTCCTCCGCCGATGACGCAAGTATTACCTGGTCATCAGCATATAAGAGGCACTTGATGGTCAATTCATCCATTCTTAAACCATACACACTCGCTTTCAGATCTTTCAGACAGTTATCCATGTATAGGTTAAACAACATTGGTGACGCTACACAGCCCTGCCTGACGCCTCGTTCGATACCGAACCAGTCCGTGTAAGTCCCGTTTATGCGGACACAAGCACTGGAACCCTCATAAAGTGATTGCAGTGCTCGTATTAGATTGCTGCTTACTCCATACATGGACAGCGCTGACCACAATTCGCTCCTCACCACTCTATCATAGGCCTTCTCTAAGTCTACAAAAGCGCAGTAGACCTTTTGTCTTTTTGCCAGGAACTTTTCGGCAATGCTGCGTAAAGAGAAGACCTGATCCATGCATCCTCTTCCTTTCCTAAATCCAGCTTGCACATCCCACATTTTGTCATCAGTGTCATTCGTCAATCTAGTAATCAGAACCCTTGCATATAACTTGCCGACGACGCTGAGCAGACTTATCCCGCGGTAGTTTTTGCAGTCTCGCTGTGACCCTTTCCCTTTGTACAGCGGCACAATGACGGCTTTGCACCAGTCTCCTGGTACACTACCGCTTCTCCAACAAAGGTTAAAAAGGCGGTACAGCTGACTTGATACTACGCCTTGTGCTGCTTTCAGCATCTCGGTCGAGATCCTGTCATATCCTGCTGCCTTTCCAGCTTTCATGCCATTCAGTGCATCCATAATCTCTTTCACACTTATTTCATTCTCCTCTTCATTCCCACTTTTATTCTTGTCCTCTATACGAGATTCCACTTGCGCATCCTCTTTCTCAAACAGACTTTCAAAATATTCCTTCCATCTCTTTAAAACACTTTCTTCCCCAATCAGAGAGCTTCCATCGTGGTTTCTGACTTTGTCCAGTTGCGAGGATTGGATAGTGCCCCTGGCTGTTCTTATAGACTTCCAGAAAAGTTTAACATTTTCCTGGAAGTTGTCAGATAACCTCCTATCAAATTCATCCCTTTCATTCTCTTTCTCTTTAGCTATCACCTTCTTTACTTCTCTTTTACGCTTCTTGTATTCCTCTTTTGCTATTGAGACATCCTCATCTGTCGCCTTATTCATTCTGTGATTGGCTTTGATTGCCAACCAGTCCAGCCACGCTTTCTTCTTGCCCGCTACAACCATTTGTGCCTCTACACTCATTCTTTTGACCATACGTCCTTTTTTCCTTTTGCTGACACCACATACTTTCACAGCTACTTGCACAAGTCCTTCCTTTAACTGCACCCATAACTTTTCAATATCATCTTCTCCATCCATATTCTCATACTTCTCTCTCAAGCTATTTCGAAATTCTTCTCTTTTATTCCTTTCTTGCAAACTTTCTACTTTTATCCGTTCAAGCTCGGTCCCAGACTCATGGGCGTAGTGTCGCCACCGTTTAAATAAACCTCTTAACCGGCTTACAACCATATAGTGGTCTGTGTCGACAC
Organism: Nudaria mundana; assembly: GCA_963556515.1. Classification (NCBI taxonomy): domain Eukaryota; kingdom Metazoa; phylum Arthropoda; class Insecta; order Lepidoptera; family Erebidae; genus Nudaria; species Nudaria mundana. The sequence goes on from OY748304.1 coordinate 13,379,790, forward strand.
CAGTGCCACGATAAGCCCGGGTATCCATCACTGTCTTTCTCAATCTGTCGTCCACAATCACAAAATCTATCATACTTCTCTGTTCTCCTTCTTGTCTAGTATACATGTGGATATCTTTGTGGTTAAACAGAGTGTTTGTTACCACAAGATTCCACTCCAAACATACTTCAAGCAAACTTTTTCCATTCTCAGTCACTCTATCGAAACCAAACTTACCCAAAACACTTTCATATCCATCACGCTCCACTCCCACCCGACTATTAAAATCCCCTAACATTATGATTCTTTCATTCGGCTTGCATTTACCCAAGGTATCTTTCATGCTGTCCCAAAACACCTGCCTTTCACTCTGTGCTTGGTTGGACCGGTCCCACTGCGCATCCTGTGGGGCATAAACTCCCACTACAAAGATGCGCGAAAGACCGACCTTCAGCCTCATCCACAGTAGCCTTGGGCTTACACATTCGAAGTCAATCAAACACTCATTCATTCTAGCAGAAAGGATAATTCCAACACCTTGACTGGCCCGACTAGTGTCAGCCACCCCTGACCAAAAAGCTGTAAATGGCCCATGTGTGGTTGTGTCACACCCTTTCCGCTTAGTCTCGTTCACACACAAAACATCCAGTCGTCTTTCACTCATCAACTTACACATTTCCCCCATTTTATCATTCATACCTCCTCTTACATTGATCGTCGCAAAGCGGCTTTCCATAGCCCACTTTTCGCCTACCCTGGGACTGAGACGTGATGGGTGGCGAACCACATCGCCGTCCTTCTTCTTTAAAATCAGTACCATATTTAATTTTGTTCCCACGATCAGCTAGGGAAACAAAGGTCCACCCAGACAGAGCCCCGCAAGTCTGAGTAAGGTTAGCCGTCATCTGGGGTCACCGGGTCCCAGGGCAATTTTTTTTTTTGTTTTTTTTTTTTTTTTTTTTTTTTTTTTTTTTTTTTTTTTTTTTTTGGTTTTTTTTTTTTTTTTTTTTAAAATAAACAGGTTTTATTTATTCTCAAAAATGGCTCCAACGATTTTTTGTAGATTTTCATAAACCATGGAGCATAGAGTGGAGTTAGGTAGGTACGGGTACCTATGAATTTTTGAAATTTTGAAATGCAATTTTGACTTATCATATCTTTTAGGAGAGAAGACGACTGAAAGAACGTTACCCTTCATTGGCATTAACGGATAGAGATATGACTGAGTGTGGACATATGTTAGATTCTTACCAGACTATGTTGAACCAGCGAACGATATGCGAAGGAAAATGTTCCATGGGCCGGCAATGTCCCACTGGTAAGTAACCTAGTATATGTATGCTAGTAGATGTAGTAGGTAGGTATGTTCATGCATATTTAGGTATCTTTTAATAATAATCTGCTAATATGCCATAAGATTTCAGGTAATTCAAGAACTGCAGAAACTTTCCGATAGTCCTAATAACACTGTCATTATTAAAACAGAACACATACCCACAATACATGGATAGTTAATTTAATTCATTTTCTATTTAGAACTCTTTCACACTTTCGTTTGTCCAACGTCGGCATTCGGCCATTCGTTAGTAATGAAATGAAATGAATTGATTTATTTATTTGTATAGGTCACTAAATGGCTCTTACAAACGTCAGTAATTACTTAAAATAAAAAAATGTCATTGCTTCTATATTTACATGTACTGCCAGATTCGCAAAGCAATAAGTAGAACCGAGAGAAAGAACCTGACAATAAAACTCTCGGTCACTCTTTTTCAATAATTGACTCATTTACACATTTTCTTAAGACTAAATGTGGACGAATGTACATTGGTCTCGTGTCAAAATCAAAAAGCGAGTATAATGCAACAAAAAAAAATTATAGTCACCTAAGTACAAAATATGCTACAGTTACTGCATTTTAGGAGGCGCCTGCACCATACTTAAGCCAATAGGTATGCCTAAAAGATTGTGGTGCGCTTGGCGTCCACGCGACGATTACTCTGCATTTTCAATACTTCGCACAGCGCCGTCACACGCAGCGCCCGCCGGAGTCCTAGGTACTCATGTACCTACCATATTGTTATCAAACACCTACTTTGGACAAACGTGTAAAAAGGTTCTAAAAGGCTTTGCATATCTCTATTTTTCTATATTTTTTATAAAATGACTACTCGCATCGAACAATCTCAGGACGGTCAGCTAACATGCATTGTTACCTTTAGTCACAATCATTGTGTTTTATTACAAATTCTTCGATGCATCTTTACAATCGCACTGTAAAAGTGTAAACCCGCTTTTGTAGTAATCTCCCTGAGTTACTTCCCCCGCACCATTTATTGTAAAATGCACTGCAATCACGCGTTTGAATTGATACTAACGCGCGTTTCATGTGCGTATCGTTACAGACGTAGGTAGCTATAAATCTGATAAAAATTAGGTTGACAACGCACAGAGGACGCTCTTATGGAAACGCGTGCATAGTGTTTTAAGATATTAGAGGTCCAAGCCCACCTCACCTGCTGCAAGTGAGTGACTTTCAAAGATTGATTTTGTTTCCAAGATTAATTTTGCTGTCCAGTTTGCAGTTTTTCCTCGGACGAGGTTCTAGTAAACTTAAAAGTGCCCAGTTAGCAATATCTTCTCATGTACCAGCAAGGTTACTGGCAAAATGTGGGCGAATAATATAACTCTACCTACCCGTTTAGGGATACAGGCGTGATTATATGCAAGTGTGCAAAGGCCACGGTTTGTGTCAGATGCATTTATACCCTAGGAACTGATTTACGTGTTCTTCTCCAGATGAACAATGAAGATGCGCATCAAATGCAGAATAAGACACATAATATTCATTTTATCTTCACGCACGCTAAGTTTTACTGACACCATCCACTGTTTTGATTGTGACTTGCAAAGAAATGACTGTTTGACTTGTCAACATACTCATATGCATTGCTTTCGTATACTTAACCAAATTGTCACTTTTAAGGTAAACTTACCTGCAGGCAAACAAGTGACAGCTTAGTTTTATTTTAACCGTCGAATTGAAGAATGTTTATATATGCCCCGTTCCCATAACAAGCGCTATCTACACCTACATAGAGCACGCGTCAGCATGTGAACGTCCATACGGTGTAGGTATGACGTGTAAGTCGCTCGTTGTAAACTTGCGTTATGAAAACGCACGTTGAGCGCATGTCATGGGAACATAGCCTTATGCTAGGCAAATATGACGTGAAAACAGAAATACATAAACATAAGTTAGTTCTAGCGCACCAACGGCTGCAAAGAGTTTTGTAACTCTTTTTTAGGTTAAGTAGAAACTTCGTTAAAAGATTTTAAATAGAACTAAACATAAGATCTATATTTTTATCAAGCACAAAGGAAATAACACGCTGTGATGTTAACTTCCAGCACTAACAAAGTAGTCATGTGATACCTTAAAATCACTTTAATCGTGATCAAATGGATACCAGACACCATAGACAATTAACTGTGCATTTTGTTCTCACCAGCACAAATGTCTCCGTCTGTTGTTGTTTGCACATCACACACTCACTATAGCAATATCATTGCGTCTCTCACATCAGGGGTATGCAGAACAGGATCGAAGAGACAACCGCGGCAGCGGAAGCCGTCAATTTCTGCGGGGTCCGGAGATAACCCGAGCATGAAACGATCACCCTCCACACTTTCCACTACATCCACAGCGTCTGGCTACCGGCCGAGGTCGTCGCCTGCTGGACTATATAGTTATACTGGAGGTATGCTGTGTCAGCTCAGTTATTTCAGGGTTTAAACTGTTTAGTGGAGTTTACACCTAGAGCTGGTGTCATATAGGTATATGGGCAAACAGTGCACAGTAAAGTAGGCTGTAGGTATTATTTTAAGTGGAAATCTCTGCAGATGACATCGCGCAGTGAGATTCATTCAAGGTATTTTTGTTTACAATGGGCTTGAGATGTTATATTGTTATATTAGGTCTACTGCCTGTTTTGCTTAGTTTACCTATATTACTTAATTCTTCGGAATAAATTGATAATATTGCGAATTCTGTCACAATATTAAGGAAACTTATTTATTACATTGTAATTGTGTACATCAACAAATTGTCTTTTTACTCAATTTCCGTGTAGCACCGTCCCGGCCATCACGTTCCGCCTCAGGGCTCAGCATGACCCGCGTGATGGACGCATCGGGCGGAGGCTCGGCGGTAGCTGTGGGAGGCACGGAGTACTCCCGAAGACGAGCTGCCTCCGCACCCGCCACACCGGCGCTTTCACCTGCGTCTTCCCCGCCCGGCTCACCACATAGAGCACTTCATAGGTAATTATAGGCTTCGACTTTTAAACTTTCGGTCTTTATAATCTACCTCGGGTGATTAAAGTAGAACAAACCCCTAATATGTATGATATTAGGGGTTTGTTCTACTTCAATCACCATAATTTCAAGGGTATGAACACGAAACATGACGAAGTCATCACAATCATACTGTAAAGGGAGTTTTATTTTAAATGCACATTTTAATTTTGACAATCATTATTTTCACCATTAGGCCCGGCTGTGCTTGGGTGATACCTACGGTGAAGTGGGACCCCGACTCGATGTGACGTCACCTGTCATGGCTGCCGATGTTAATTCACAGGTTCATGTTATATTTTTGTTCGCTTATGTTAATCATCACAATTTTTTTTATTGCTTTTGACATGTTTAAAATTGAAAGGACGTAGGTACCTATCAACTGTCCCTCCAACGAAAAACCGATGTAATCTAAAAAGATTTGAACAGCAGGAAAAAAATAAATATCAGTTGTAGTAGGTAGGTACCGTTCGCGACGGATAAGCGGAGCTTTGCATTCGTGTGAGTGACCTCTTTTACACACACATGTGTGGTACACACAGCTACAAAAAGAGTTTTTACTCTACTTTTCGTGGTCACTCACACAAATGCAAAGCTCTGCTTACCCCTCGCGAACTGTACGTAGGTACACCTTTAAAACTAGTGGTTCTGTGAACCGTAGACTTCGGGAGCTTTGTTTAGAAAAGTCATTTTTCAATTTTCTTTATTACTCTTTAATTTTTCATCCAATCCAAAAAATATCATTCACGTGTTATTTAATGTAAGCAAGGAGTGTGTGTGTAAAGTTTCATGAAAATCGGTTGATAAATACGGCCGCAAACATGATCTGACAGAACCCGTAGATGTAGAGATGTAGAGGTACAGACGAAAGAAATTCTCCCTAGTCTGCAAGTTGAAACGGAGACTTCGGTCGCTTCGCTCCCTCAGTCAATTATAACTTTCCCTAAAAATGGATTTATATGGTCGGCCCACCAAATGATCCCCGAGTGCGCTTGTTTTAACCCCGCTAGACTACTTGTTGTGAGGTTAAGTTAAGAATGAAGTGTACAAAACAAGATAGGTACGACACCATTGAAGACCTAAAAGTAGTCGTTCAGACAATTTTAACGTAAATTCCCCATCTGAAGAAATCAATGCAAAAGTTCACTGTTGTATTGAATAAAATGGTAGTAAGTAGGTGCCTACTGTCGAATAAATACTAAAATAAATTAAAAGATATTAAAACAATGCATTTTATTAATTTTAGACATCATGTTTCACAGTAATATTTAATGCTTAAGACCTACCTACACAATCGATATCTAAATATAAATATTGTTTAAGTGTAAGTTTTTTTTAACTAATCTGTGATTGCAGTTTTGATATTTTTGTTTTGTTCGGTTTTGTGTACACTGTGCCGTTTATTTTAATTATTTTTGTAATGTGCCTCTCTGTGTATGAATAAATGCTTTTTCTTTATTTCTTTCTTTCTTCTTCTTTCATTTTTACTAAAATTGATGACATGGTTCCTAACAACAGATCTTCCTATTTCTTATAAGTTTCAGACTTACCCAAACAGAATGTTACACTTTGGTTGTATATCTGTTGTACCTACGTTCTTATTTCAGATCGCGTGCAGTACAACGGTGTTCGTAGCAGGCAATATTGCGACGTCCTACTCGTACATCCGCCCACAGAAGCACAACTTACTGTACTTTTATCCAGTGAGAGCCACGTCCTTAGAAATAATGCACTTTGATGTGTTCTTCAAATTTAATGACTTTGTAAACAACTACCTAATCAGTTTATCCAGGATTTTAATTGAATATACGATGGAAACTGTACGTTGCAGTACAAGATATCTTTTTCCTAGTTGTTAAAGTGCGTTAGGTTTTAGAAGAAAATTTAAAGGAAATGAAAGAGAAAGACCAAACGGAACATAATTGGCCCAACTGAAAAAGCTAGTCCGAGTGAGATTCAACCGGGAACTCAAGGAGCTGGCTAGACTTAGAGAAGAATGGAACGAAAATCTTCTGCAGACGAGTGTTAAGAAGAGGTTTTAGAAGGACAGAGATGTTTGTTGAAAATTAGGAACTAGCCCATATTCTGACATTGACAGATAGGATACTTTTTTAAGGTAATTAACTATGTGTATCCATGGGAATTGGCAAAGGGCAGCTGCCAACTATTGAACAAAATTATATGTATATTGAATCTAACGCACTCTACTTATTGTGCAAGTAATTAACGTCGAACTATTTGAAATAAAGAAACAAGGCGATGATATATTAAGGATTAACGAAAGACGTTGCAATTGGTCATAAAATCATTTGGCTAATATGAGATAGGTAGGTATGTATAGTTAGCGAGGCGGGGGCGTAAGCTGAGCTTCGCATTTACTTACGTGAACGTATAATGTGACCTGTTTTCACCACACATCTGTTACACAGCCTTTTTACTCTACTTTTCGTGATCACTCACACAAATGCAAAGCTCAGCTTAGGCCTCTCGAACTGTACCTACCTACTCATTATTGGAGAAATGGAGAGAACAAGAAGTACTTATTTGTTTATTACTGCAACGGACTGGTGAAATGGCCACGCATAGTCCCGATCAATTAAAAAAACTGTTGATATGATATAAAGTTAAGATGTCTGCATAGAAGGTATTTTGTGCAACGATGTTGTTGTCAAGGAGTGAAAAATAAAAAATAAAACGCGCAAAAGTATTGTAAGTTATACAATTTGACAGCGGTTTTATAAATTTAAAATTGTTAGTTGCCTTGGAAGCGTTTATCGTGATATATATTTAATTGTAATATAATAAATAGGCCATATAGATAAGTATTTTAATCGGCAACGAAATTGCTAGATAATCATTTCATGTGTGCAGATTTCAATTTAGAATATTGGGTTATTGTTTTTGATACTTGATAGCTTAAACTCAAGAGTTTAAACAGTTAACAGTCTTTACTGAAAATAAATCTTGGTACAGTCAGCGTGCCTACTTGGCTACACTCCGGGTGTCTACATTTATGACAAATGACCACAGACCACACAGACATAGAATATAATGTCGTCACTTCATCGCGATGGATATTTTTATATCTATAGCTACCTATATCTTGGGTCAATTATTGGGTATTTCATCCATCTAACACCCGATATACAACGAATGTCCACCTTTCAGTTTCTGGGCGTCCGCGTCCCACGCTACGCTAACCCATCCGCGGTTTCCACAACAGAACCTGTTCACTAAAGCGGTTGTTGGTCGGTCTATAGCCACTACGGCCTGCATTTGCGTTGAGAGCAAAATAACTCCAAGCATGACCCTTTCCGTAGCTCGCTGTACGATACCTAACTTGTGGACCAGTTTTACAGTTTAGCGGCGGACCGTAGGTCATAACAGGTACGACGCAGGTATTGGTCGAAGTACTTTGTATTGAGGCTCGGTGAAAATTGTCGATGTAAAGTTATTGTGTATCCAAGTAATATTCTGACAAACCCTAGGTGTATCTGCTATTGGATAAGAAGTTTCCTACGTAGGTTCCTTTTAGAAAGGAGCTTAAAGAGAGCAATAAAGATGATAGGTATGTATAGGTGTCTTATTGGTTTTAAGGATATTAAATTGAGGAATTTGGGTAACAGTACAAGGATAGTAATTAAACAGTAGTAAGTCACAGAGCTTTAGCCAATTTCTTAGGCAATTTACTGCTCAATGTTTATGAGTTCATCCTTAGCGAAGCTTAACTTCCAAAATCTTTGGCACCTTTGCGCACAATTTAAAGCACTACCTACTTAAATATAGTCCTACCTTCTTGATCACTGCAACTTGCTTACAAATAGAAATGGCTCCGTCCGCGAAGGTTATATCTACGTCATTATGTTTCATTCAAGTAAAACAATCTGTAATTACCTACCCACAAAAACAAAAGATTCTATTTTTTCTTTTTTTTTGTCGAGGCTTTTGTCCATAATGGGCATGTCAGCCTATAGGTAATAGAAAATGTTTTTGGTAATAATTTTATTTGAATTAAATGTAATAATGGTGCTGCGGTAGGAGACTTGAATACCTGGTCCAATCATAATTTAGAATACCAGAATAGAGCGTTATACTGGCCCATATCTCCATCTCCAACGGTACATAGTTATGATGGCCATTTTGTTAGGTACGTACCTTCAAAAGGGCCATCATACAGGACAAAAGTCAAAATTGCCAAGTTAACACAATAATTTTATTAATATTTAGCATTCACTAATAATATTTTAAGGTTGAACTATGTTGTGAATTTTTGCATATCTCTTTTTCTCATCCTTGTAAAGGCTTAGCCTGACTTAGAAAATTGTGATTTAGATGCCTTTAGCATGGTGGCATAACCATATTGATAATAAATAGATTTCATTATTATATTCTTACAAAATGCTGCCACTGTAGCTTTGTTATTAATTATATTATAAGCGTGTGCATATATGTCTGTAAATACTAAGGTATTAAAAATAATTTCGATTGAAATATGTTTCAATGGGTTCGACTCATATTGGCTTGGTTGTAAAGTACCTACTTTGCAAAATGTCTAGTTTGCTGAATGACTACATAGCAAAAGGTCCAAGGTGTAAAATGACTATTTAGCAAAAGGTAATATAAGACATCGTACGAATAATGCCGTCGAAGTATGGCATCGTCGTCATAATGCTAGAATAGCACCTAAGCCTAATTTCATTTCATTTTTATTTATGTTAAAGAAGGAAGCCAGACTGACTGCAACATTTAAAATTAAATAGTAGTATGTTTATTAACATCCGTAAAAGAAAAGATATAAATTTTGATATTAAATATAGACTTTGTTACGCAAATTTTATGCCGATCAGTTGTCAATGTACGAATTCCTCGTAAATATAACCTCGATTAAGGAATCTTGTTATTAATAAAATATTAAAACTTGTCTAATAATCTTTCCTTAATCGACGTTGTATTTACAGTAAAAGAATGACGTAAATGGAGGCAGTAGTTAGTACTTGTTACTTATAAACAAACAAACGGTGTCCTTAGTTGGTACTCGTATAATATCCAAATTTTAATTTCTGTAATATTTATTTCCAATTATAACCTTTACTATGATTTATTGATGCTTTATTATTGTTTTTGTAACCGGTGGCTTTCCGTGGTCCGAATATGATCGTACATTACGGGGACATCTGGACAGGAACCTGTTTACACCCGAACAATTATCGGAGCAGCTAAACTTCATTGCGGGCATTGTATCGAAACAGTTAACATTGCCTATCAAAAACGGCAATGGGGCGAACATATTGGATATTTACAAACTTATATACGCCAAAGCACGCCTTAATGACCAGTACCTACTGTTTGAACTACATATACCGTTACTTAGTGACGACGACTATAGCTTATATCATAGTATTCCTATATACAAACAACTCCCGGCGAACCAATGCCAAGCTGCAACAATATCAACAAAGTATATAGGAGTGAACTTTGTAAAAAACACCTACATACAAATGGAGCAGTCAGACATGGAGCAGTGTACAGCTATGAGTGTAGGTGACTATATTTGTCACGCCTACACTCCTATTCGCAACTTACATAGTTCAGCAGCATCGTGTGAAGCGACGATATTGAGTCAAAACGTAAACAAGGTGGCATGCAACTGGATATCACAACAGTGCACTGACCAATGGGTAAAATTACAAAAACCTAACATATGGCTATACACCTGTATTAATGAGTGTACGACTCGTATAGTATGCGAGAATCGAGTTACACAGACAACAATAACAAAGTCCGGGCTCCTTGCACTAGGTCAGGATTGTGTAATTCAACACAACGATGCTACTATTTACTCGCATAATGTTTTTAGTAGCAAAACAAATATTCAATACACTTTAGAAACACCTACCATCGACTCTCCAAACGACATATGGAATTCCTCAACGACGTTCCAAAACTCAAAGTTTGTGCTGTCCCGGCTGAACTTATCAGAAGAACACCGAGTTTTGGACAACAAGTTGGCAGCACAGAAGGAATTAGAGGTGCTACCGGCAGACATAAGTGTACACGACATCAACAATTATGCAATCAGCTCTTTGCTGGTAGGAGGAATCGTCGCGGCTGCTGTGGTATGGCGCTTCAGACGCTACATCCCTATGTGTCGGAAATCCAAGTCTCCAATCACCGACCGAACCACAAGTATCGAGCTGGAGGAGATCGCTACTTACGCGGAAATAGGAAGAGGACAAGGAGGTGGACAGGTGCAGACCAATCCTCGGCCGGCCCCAGAAACAAGATTTAAACTTTGATTAATTTTAACTTTATTTTATTTTAACTAACTTTTATTATGTATAACATTTAACTTGTATGGCTTTATGTTTTTATTGCTTTTGCTATTTTTAACTATTGTATACATAACTTGTAACTTTAACTATAGGTAATCTGCGTATGCACATTTATCTCTCCCTCGAGAGCATGTACGAGCCAATAATGCTCGTACAGCACTTTTCTACGGTATTAATAAATGCCGTAGTAAGCGAGGGAAAGTAGTCGTTACTTTACCGCCGCAACGCGCTAATTAGACATTATTTTACTGTGTACTCACGTAATTCTAAGTGCGACTCAGAACATCTATGTTGTCTCTGAACTGAACTTGAACGTTTAGCCACCTAGTCATTCTGCTCCCTAAACTTTACGCCATATAGACATTCTGCAACTTGGGCATTTTGTTATCTGGTCATTTTGCAATCAGAACGTTTTAAGACAAGTGGGTGGGCATTATGAGACTAACCCATTTCAATGAGTGAGAGACGGGGAGAGACAAAACGTAGAACTTTTTTTTTGTGCCAGTAACAGTAAGTTGAAGGGCTGAAATAATGTTAAATTTTTATTTTACATCATATAAGGGCGTGTCCACAAGTACCTACGAATAGTTCGCGAGGCCTAAGCAGAGCTTTGCATTTGTGTGAGTGATCACGAAAAGTAGAGCAAAAAAGCTGTGTGTACAACACATGTGAGTGTAAAATAAGTTATATTATACGTTCACGTACGTGCACTCGCACAAATGCAAAGCTCAGCTTACGCCTCACGGACTGTACCTAATGTAACATACTATGTAACACGCAATAAAAGAATTCCCATAGCAGGTATGGACGTCTTGCGACCGATAACCGTGCTCACACAGCGCTTGTACCAAGAGCATTAAAAGACTTAGTAATACTCATTGCGAATGGGACATGTACATGCCGTTAGATTAATATACGATCACCCGTTACAGATACATTATTTTATAAAAAGAGTAAATAACGTAATTCATCTATCGCATTTGTTACAAAGACAATATTTTCAGAAAAATTTAATGAATATTTTTTGTAAATAAAATTGACGGGGGCACGGCTGTGCCCCCAGATATGGATTGATTTTTGTGGAATATTTTAAAACTACAAAATGTTACTAAAATAGACATTTAAAAAAAAAGTACCTTATGTCCTTTACCTAACATACCTAGGTACCTACTGAGAAAAAAAGATTTATTGGTTCTCCGAATCCTAGGTCTTTAGGCATTCAATAAGTCATCAATTTTAAATATTTCATCAGAAAATCTTACTGTACCTTTAAATATTTTGATAATAAAAAACAATAGTTTCTAATTACAATGAAAAATGTGGTAGTTCTTTTAACAGTATTTATTTATTTTTTTAAATAAAATTCGAAACCAACAATATTTGTTTTTTTAAGTACCTAGTTACCTACACCCCCCATTCCTATTCTTATTAATTGTTCAACATCATAATCTCAGTTTTTATACTGTTCACGTTAAAATAACCCGGTCCCATGCGGGCTGCACTGACTCCCTGAAACGACAACCTTTGCACCAGTAAGGACGTCATCTTTTCTATATTTAATACAGTGTTGAATATCACTACATAGTACGAGTATAAAACAAAGTCGCTTCCGCTGTCTGTCTGTCCCTATGTATGCTTAGATCTTTAAAACTACGCAACGGATTTTGATGCGGTTTTTTTAATAGATAGAGTGATTCAACAGGAAGGTTTATATGTATAATACATGTATAATATATTTGAGTAGAACCGATAATTTCAGAGGTTTGTAATGTTGTGTCGTAAATAAACACATTTTTTTGCGCTTTCCTTGCAAACGCTGACGGAACCCTACGAGACAGATCAAAATAATGTACTATAGTATTGTAAACCATAGAAAGTTCTACAGAAAAGTCCGCGATAGCATATGTCTATCTCTTAAGGATAACTCACAGTAACCATTTTTATCTTTTATAAATGACAAAAAAAAATATGTGTCATTTGCCAAACTATTTTTAACAATGCAGTATTATTCCTTATCTAATTGTATACTTTACATACGTTGTGCATTTAATGTTGACGAAAATAGCTATTCGAACCATATCATTTCGATGAATGACTTATGAATGAGATATCTCGTGATAAAAAAAAATACGAGCGTGGCGACGCGGCCGGGCGGTGGCCAATGACGGCAGTGAACACAGCGATTTTAAGCAATTCAGCATAAATCCTTATCCATTTAAGTACCTTAAATACATTTTGCTGAAGGTTCGAAGAACAATAGTACTTATACCTATGATTGTTTGTTTTTTCAAATAATATTATACCCAATATGACTGGGTACCTTTCGACCAGAGATGCTACGTTGCCGTGGATGCGTTTGACATCCACCAATCATATTCATTTATCCACACAGCACAATTATTTTCATTGGTTCACAAACACATCTTCGCAGCATAGCTACATAGCACATCTCTGGTCGAAAGGTACACTAAAGTTGTCCACTCCACAGCCCACATAGTTAGTATAAACTATGATAGATGGCGCCTCTTGATAAAAACCGGCCAAGTGCATATCAGGCCACGCATTTCCGTTGTCACCAATAACAACCTTTATAACTCCTGAACTAACAGAGCTATCTATCTATCCGCTATAGTTTACCTTCAAATTTCAGTACATGGACCACCATCATGATTTCTTTCAGGTCCTTCACGCCAGTCGTTTAGATTTTAGACAGGGGGGACACCCTATTTTGGCATAACAATGGTCTTCAAAGCTAAATTTTTAAAGACCTTCCCTAACTTTTTGAGATATTTTGAACGGCATTCACAGATTTAGCAAAAGTTGAAAATTGAGTTGAAGTTGAGTTTCGAGTTGATTTATCGTATTTCCGTACGAAATGTATGGGAAACGTTTTTGGCGATTTCTGTCTTTCCTAGTACTCAATGCTAAAATGGTTCGATAGTCTTGATCCCCATATGAAATAGAATCGATTGGCACCAAAAAAAATATTTTGGACTTTTTGCTAAGATTTTTGCAAAATCTGTGAACGCAGTTCAAAATATCTCAAAAAGTTAGGGAAGGTCTCCTAAGAACGTTTTGCTGTAACTACAACGGTTAAGGTACAAAGGTAAGGTAAAAATACACCCTGTACCCCCAGGCGTCAAAGATCTCCTCCGCCTCGTCGCCGACTGGCAATGTTCCCAGAAGACTGGCAGCATTGTATGGCTATGCTTATTCTTTGAGCTAAATAGTAACCAGCCTTTTTCCGCGAGCGCTCGGACCCAGCGTCCCAGCGTCTCTAACCCAAATAATTATATTAATAGGTATTAATTTTTACCTACCTACGTAGTACTTAGGTAGGAGGTAAGTATAGTAAGCGTCAGAATAAAAAACACAGTATAGTTTTATCAATATCGTTATTTATTTATACATACAGTTAAAACTTGGAATTAAAACACTTCGTAATTAAAATATCCAACATTATGTATTAACATTTTCAACAGTCGAGGTTTTCAGAAACTATATACTTACCAATATCTATAGGTGCCCACATTTTACAGCTTTTAGAATTCCGAGAACAGTTCTTCCTTGCTAATGTTTTATTTTTTATATCAGATTGACGCCGCCCGCTTGATGGAAAGCCGTCGCGACGTCTGGCGATTGTGGGCGACTCTCACAGTACGCAATATGTACTACTATTAAGAGTGGCTCTCAACTAGTGATGTGCCTCTTCACACTCCGCTTGAAGAACCCTGGGTTGTAAGTAGGAGGAAATACGTACGCAGGCAGCGTGTCCCAGGCCTCCGATCGTTCTACAGAGGAACGATCTCTTGAAACGCAATACTTATCTTAAAAACTGAAGCTTTTGAATAATATTCGAAATAATAATTTTAATAACTCATTAGGCTTTGTGTTTACTACATGCCGTGTACTTACAAAAGGAATTAGATACGGAAATTACCTTATTCACATTTAATTGTAGAAATGTATGGATACTTAATTTATGAAAATAATATACCTATAGGAATATTTTAGAAATTTTATCTCGACTTTAGAAACGCTTATATTTCTATTTCACGAAGTCCGTCTGAATATGAACTAGCACAGCCAGAGCGTAGACTTCAGTCTATAACCAATGATATCGTAGAAAACTCCCAAAAATGTGTTAATTGGGTTGTGACCGAAATGTTCTGCGATAGCATTGGTTGAATAAATCGATCGACTCAAGTCGAGACTACCAAACCTACTCATAGCACTAATAGGGATGATGGGACGCAACTTGGGTCGCTAGTGCTAGTCCAGAACTTAGACCAACCGGTACAGTAGGGACCAAATTCCATACTCTGTCAGAATGGCAACTAAGTGGACTTCATGACATAGAACATCTATGCACCAAAGTATCATAAAACAACGATATTATAGAACCTATTTAATTATAATATAATTGTGATAAACCTAATAAATAGATCGGAAAACATCAAAAACAATAACCACTGCACAAACTTTAACTAGAAGTAGGTAGGTACTTAATTAAAACTATCACAAAAATAAATAAATATTACTTAATATAAACAGTTATAATCAATTCTAAGTTTAGGAGTTTTATACCACAAAGTATCAATTAAGGATTCCTATTATAAAACTTTTTCATGGTCAATCTATTAATTGCATTGGCAGTTGACATTAGGCCGCCACTTGTGTTAATATTGGGCGATGTCATTGCTAGAAAAGTCGACAACCATACTCTTGAGATTACAACAGAGCGTGGGTGAGTTTAGACCTGAACTAGAAACTACAAACTAGACTGTATTAGAGCATTGGCATCGTGTGACTCCATAGTTCCCTGATGATGGTATAAGAGCATGGCATCGGAAGCGTCTAATGATATCTGCTAATGCTACTTATATCATTATCAAACACTTCCAAGCGCAATGGTAAGGGGCAGGAATGGAGAATATTATATTTAGCATATTTATGGGACAAGTTATAGGTATTTATTGTCTAAATCGCAATATTTTTATTCTTCAATCAATTCGATTCTTGTTCGACAAGTTTCTCACTGTCATCTTTTGCCGTTAGCTGTCACTTTGAAGCAAAAAGTTTTTAATTATTGTATTTATTTATTGTAATAAGAAAAAAGCCGACTGAGTCTAGGTAGTGAGCATCAATTGAATCTAAATTCTGAAGCCTTAGCAATTTGGACGGCAAAGCAGTAGCGATGCATTTTAATAATGCATCGTATTATCTGCATGGTAACCACAATTTATATTAAACAGTAGGAATGTATACTCGATGAACTATGACTTATAAATATATTTATGATTAATTTTGACAGTGTACCTAAGAGTTTTTTTGCATTTGGCGCTGAGGAATTTTTGTGCGTGTGTATCAAGCAGTTGTCAAATAATTGTCAAAGTTACTATACTAGGTAAGCAGCTGCATTTATACTTATGCTGTAAAATTTTACATACAATAATAAAGTGAATTAAAGATTGATTTAAGTATAAAAAATATTGGGTGTGCGATTGAATTGACTTACAAATGGATACGATCTTCTCCTCGCAACTGTCAGAGATCCTAGTTAGGAAACTCTATCATCTACATTAAGTTTTCGAATAGGTAGGTACTAGTTTGATATCACGAATCATTACGGAACTGACATTTTGTATTGCCTAGGGGTTACCTTTATGGTGATTGGCTAATTTTCTAACGTCCTTACAGCTAGTTAAATTATTATATAATTATATTGAATAAGAATAATTCCTCTTTACCTGTACACTTCGTAATGTATCATTTGCTATTTCATTTATTTTACATAACTATACAATCTTAAGTCCTAAATCGCGCCAGTTTCGTTTTAGTAAAATTTATTATATGACATCGTTTTTACGTCTAATTTAATAACTCATCATTTTAATACATATTATAATATTTGTATGTAATTTAGAATTGCAACACTAAAGGTAGTAACGATAAAAAAAAGAATAAACGGACTTACCGTTTATTCTTTTTTTTATCGTTACTATTCACAAAAGGAGCACTAGGCACACGTTTGAATGCCAAGTGTATTTTACTAAAGTCAATAAATTATAAGTTTTATAGGTGGCTTCAATATGATTGATTTGATTATAAATAGTATTCCTTTTTTACCAGTTAATTAATTTTTTTAAGAATAAAAAAAAACTATTAATGGGTCATTAAAAATATTAGGTATTGACAAAAGCATTGTCAACTGCATAGTTCACTGTCGGCCACTGGAAATTCTTTCTAGTGCTAACCAGAGGCGCTCAGCAATCGATGTAGATGCGGCCGTTGCCTTGGGCCACAGAATTTAAAAAAAAGTGTATAGTTCATCTCGCTTAAATCACAACAAAAAATGCGAAATTCATATAGACTTCGACAAAATAAAATATCTAACCTGTTTGGAAGCTGTCGCTACCGCCAACATACATCACATACCACGGTCGTCTACCGTTAAACGAAAATAAAACAAAATAATAACTACAATGACAGATGTCAAAAAATATCAATTAATTTGTGACGGTTAGTTATTTTATTACAAATAAATTATCTCTCGTAGAATAGAAAATGATGTCACCCTATAACTCACGGCACAAAAGAACTCGACCGACGATTAAAATGCATTTTGATAAATAAAAATACCTATTGCTATCAATGTTAGTCAATAGATAAACAATCTTAACTCTTAATTATGTAAGTTTACTGATGCTGTTTGCATATCGCAAAACTAAGTAACTTTTATATAAAATTGAAAGTTATTTATACACTTTGTTTTCTTACACGTAACAAAATATTCCGCTATTCAGGTATATTTAAGCAACTATGAATGTTCTATGCTGTTCTATGCATACAAATTTAAAATACTCTACATGACATAAAAATATATTTCATTTACTTATTAGTTTTTATTAGATAATGTAATTATACTTAAAATAAGTTTTAAAAGTTATGTTATTATTCGATAAGCTTTGGAACAAAGAGATCGCTTTATCTTTAATATTTTCGAATATCGAACAAAAATTCTGAGTTATTGCAAGCTACAGTCCTCGAAGTGTAAGCTAAGCTTTGCATTTGTGTGAGTGCACGTACGTGAACGTATATTTGTGACCTGTTTTACACTCACACACAGCTCTTTTACTCTACTCTTCGTGACCACTCACACAAATGCAAAACTCAGCTTAGGCCTCTCGAACTGTACATAATTGTATTTATTTACTTTTCTCCTAATACCATAAATTTTACCCAACTACATTATATCAGATATTAGGCTCATTATTCTGTTTGCAAATGAATAGGTTTAGAGATTGGTGCATCGAGACGCAAAGAGCATTATTGAATAACAACACTAACTGTACCCACTCTTTATTTTATCAACAGTTCACTACCAATCTTTTGGAAATCAAAAAATTATGTTTACTAAATCTTTTAATTTGAACTATCGTAGTGTGAACCTTAGACTATTGAAATGAATATTATCGTTCGAAATCCACAATCAAAAAATTTTTTTTGAAAATGTATTGAACTCGAGGTCAAGTTATTTTATTTCTATACATTCACTGGAACTCATCGTCAGAGCTCAGAAGTGTGGTCTTCTCGTGATAGTTGGTAGCTTGACTAATGGTGGCGACACGTTGAGGTGGTGGACGCGGAGCTAGTGCTGCGCCTTCGTCAGATCGTTTACCGTTGCCGCCTTCACCAGCGCGCATCACTACATTAGTAAACATCATGTTAGTTACTCCATCACCAAAACCCATAGCTCAAGTGCGCTTATTTACCACCGTTCACCTGCTAGACCACCTGGGTGGACCGTGAGAAATATAAAATTTCCACCATGAGGTGGACCTCAAATGTATCAGGAATAATAACAACATAAGAGCCTTCAAGATTTTAAATTCTTTTAAATTCAGTGAAAACCGATTGAATGTTTGAACTCATTATTCCGAAAAAGTACCAGGCCATCATAACAGAATAGGAGGTTCTGGTTATGAATATGGATTTTTTTTCATTGTTTCATAACCAGTTATCAAACAATACATTTTTTCCATTTTCAAAACCAGAACCTCATATTCTGTTATGATCGCCTGGTACTTTTTCAGAATAATGAGTTCAAACATTCAATCGGTTTTCACTAAATTTAAAAGAATTGAAAAACCCAGGTGGTCCGTTGTAAAAAAAAACTTCCCACGGTCCACCCAGGTGGTCTCAGCAGGTGAACGGTGGTAAATAAGCGCTCAAGTGAACATACTACTAAATAGCTGGATAATAAGGTTAAGTCCCACCACCGCCAAAGGAATTGTTAATCTCTGATTACTTATCGCCCAGCAGCGATTGAATCCTCCTTCTTTTGACAACTAATAAGATTGGTTCCTCAAACTATTGATGGATTTTTTTAAACGGTACCTACTGATTCTGTGTTTCTGCGTGTAAACATTTCTCTAATATAAGTACAGTACATTTCACGTAAAAAGAACGCCGGAAGAGAGTGGGGTGTGTTTACAAATCGGTACTGTCGCTCTTACTGGCTGTTAGAACCTTATACATCCATAAATCGCCCATGAATGTCAGCGTTATTTTTATGTGACGCGACCTGTACTTACTTTTATTTAGGAAACTTTTTGCAGTGTCAGTGATCAGCGTAAGTGGGTGGTGCGGTGTAAAACTGAGTGCCACTCGTGGGTGCCACAAATTTTAGCTTTATGTGAACTGAGTGAGTTTATATTGTGTGGTGTAGGCTTGGTGTCATGGTAAGAAGTGGACGCGGACAGTGTCAGTGTTATTTAGGTAGCTGAAATGGGCCTCTTGCACCTAAGACTGAACAGCTGGGACTTTTAACGAGTTCGATGAAGCACGCTTACGCCTGGATGAGTTGCGACATTTCGCCCATAGGTAGGCTACTAACAGATTGGGACGTGATGTCGTAGTTTACGAATCACAACTTAAATATGTATGCTAGTTAGGTACCAATGATAAGTGCGTAGTCCTTTATATGTAGATATACTTACTTCTAAATGACATGTAACAGATACATTCGCGCAAATTCGTGCTGATGATATAAAATGATATTACAATTCCATTCAAAGCATACTGGCAAATAAATAATATGAAGCTATATGTACTAACATTCTTACCTTACCTTAAACACCGACGTCACCAATGATAATTTCCTTCGGAATATTTATCCTCTTGCATGTCTGACTTTGACTTTGAATTCATGTAGAACTATTTTGATATATCTTTTGGTGTTATAAGTGCCTACGCCAATACTAATAACTATTTTAATTTATTAATTACGAGAGACTGACAAGATTTTCTTTTAGTTATTATCTTGTAATTATAGTATTTCAGGAATAGTCCGAGACGCCCAGAACATTAATTGTCTGTGCCATAGCGGCTGGCACGTAATATTTTGTAGCCTTTCAACATTACATCGCAATTTTTTTTCAAAATTACATTATATCTATTATTTTTTATTAAATTCATTCGGTCATTTTGGACATAACCCATTATAAATGAGCCCGGTGACGGCAATAGGTTTGCCCCCTATTACGTAGGACAAAAAATACTGGCAAATTGTGGGTGTGGAATGCACCTCTGCCTACCCCTTCGGGGATATAGGCGTGATATTTGTGTGTGTGTGTATAGTATTTCTATATCAAGAAGTTCATTTGACTTTGAATGTTGTTAGGCGTAACTTGAGGACACAACCCGAATCGCCAGCGATCTTTGGCGCCTTAGTTTTGTCGACGTAATAACGTCACAATGTTAACCTGAGCGTCAATAATATTTACCGCTGGATCAGAGTTTCAGGTACTATTCCGTTGAAAGTAACAAATCTATATCTATGAAAATATCGCCTTCGGGAAATTAAACATTTACATCGTTATAACGGTTATAAGTTATGAAATGTTCTAAACATCAAAAGGAAAAATAAATATGAAAATAACATTAGAGTAGGTAATATTCTTTATTAATTAGTGAGAGTAGAAATACAAGTATTTTCAAAAATCAAAACTTAGTAGAAATGTAAAAAAAAATATTACTTACAACTTAATAACTATTTTAAAATAATATTATGATAACAATAGTTGAAGTGTGAAAAATACAAATGGGGCTTTACAAATATAATTATTTTTTTTTGTGGTCGTGGCTCTTGTAATCTAGGTTTGAATTAGAAAATGGTTGATTTGGTTATTGTATACGGCGCCCAAGGCAATAGGCTTCTCACATATTACGTGGGACCAAGAAAACTACTAGCGAAATGCCTACCCTAGGGGGGTAATTACCAGAGACGCCCGCAGCAATGGACATGGGAGAGGCCGCGTTCTCGCGGAATTAAAAAAAAAGGGGGGGTAATTATGTTTTTTTATGACATTTATTGAACATAACATCAAGCTGCGGTTTATTACAAAGCGTTGGCTACAATCGCGACATTTTGAACTAAATGCTGAACTTAAAATGCCATTCTTTGGTTTCGCAACGAAAGGCTTATTTCCATCTATTTCTAATACATCCAACACTGTGTCTAGTACCAGTTCCTTACGTTAATTGATTACGTTGCTCGAAATACGTTTTCGTATTCCTCCATACATTTCGCACAGTTCCCTGAAGTTACCGCTAGGGGCGTTGGTGTGAAATGTATGAGGAATACGAAAGTCCTGGCAATTTCTCTATGCGCGTGGTGCGGTATAGTGGCGTACGCGGCGTGGGTGCTCGGCCGTGCGGCTACGTCAATTGCCAAGCATCTCCGGTAGATACTGAAAGAATTCCCAGTGGCGCCCGTCGGACCTTGGCCACTTGTGTGGCCACTGTGTGGTGGTCGGGTGTTACCCCGCATCTTTAGGGTCGGGTTTTATCACGCGTCGGTGAGTGAAGGCGTGCATGGGGTGAAGCCCCACATCACGCAAATCTTCTAGCCTGCTTCTGTAAGGACGGTGGGTTGCTAATCCATCGTCCTCAGGCCCCGATCATGGAGGTCGATGGTCCTGGGCGTAGTCACGTCTGACTTCGGAACTCAGCGGGGAGGGTACGCTCCCTCACCCTACCGGCCGCCTCCTTCACGAGCATTACCTGCTCGCAGAAGGAAACGGCCGCGTTCCACTGACTCTCGCTAGAGACCATGGCTCGTAGCATGGTCTCCAGCGAGAGCGTATCTACGCCCAAGCCCACAACGAGGTCCCGGCGCTGACTCGCCCACGCTGAGCATTCCACCAACGTGTGGAATGCCGTGTCTTCGCCGGAAGCCTCACAGTGTTGACACGCAGGTGTGACTTAACGATGCATGCGAAACAGATACTCATCGAAGTTTCCGTGCCCGGTGATGATATGTGTCGCACGGTACGTGAGGTCACCGTGCTGCCTCTGCAGCCACTCCTCCATGATCGGTCTCACCGCCGCGATGGTGGTGGTTCCCCACTTTGGTTGCTTAAGTCGCACCTTCGTACGTATTTCGAACAAATTAACGTAAGGAACTCGTACTAGACACTCTGAATATTACATGATTTTTACGATTTTTTTCAGCTATTTCAAATTATGATTTAGGTATTTAATTTATAAAAAAATATACAGAACCGAAAAAGAATCAATTTTCTTAGGGGTTTATTTTCTAGCTTGAACTAAGGATCATATCCTGTGTACCAGAAAAAGTAACAAAGTAAAAAAAAAATCAAAATCACAGAAAAAAAAACATTTACATGTAGACACTATCTTACACAAAAAAAAGAAAGTATAGAATACACTAACAACTAAGGCAATGAATAGTCCGAATTATTATAAAGTGGGTACAATCAACTTTGTACTACCTAAGTTTAAAATTAATATTTGTTAAGTTAATATTTAAAGTTAGAGTAATAATTAATACACAATACTAAACACGTTCCTTAAATTAATAAACTATAGAATATGTATGCCTGTTTAAAAGTTATTTTTTATAAATGTTTACCAACATTAGCAACTTAACCCAATTTTTTTTGTAAAAAGTAAATATTATTTGATTATATTATTATGTCTCAAATTGATCAATGATCAGAAATTTAAGGAAAAACTGTTAAACTTTTTTTTTGGTTGTCTTAATTAGGGATTATCCTTCTATTAACTAACCTAGAAGACAATGCAAAAAATTAAAACAATATAGGTACTAAGTTTTGTTTTTGCAATTTATCGATAAGTATTATTATAAATAGGTAATGATAAAAGTAATGCTTTCGTAAAAATTCGTTATGCATTTCGGACTAGCCAAATACCTTCCACATAATAAACTTAATAAAAAAACTTAACTAATTAAGTGGGTATATGAAACCTAGCAACGAAAATCTGTTTAATTTGATGGTTTAGTAAATAAAATTCAAAACAAAAGAGACATTGGTCGACTTTATTAGATTTTTTTTTTAAACCACGGCCTAAGTCCATGTATATCCAGTGGCACCCAGAATGTTCCAGTGGCACCCGGTTCATTAGGTACAGAGCGCATAGGATGCATGTAGTTTAACACTTTTTTGTTCAGTACACATACATGACATGATATCAAAGAACAAAATTTAAAAAAATATACCAATATCTCAATATTAAACGTATTAAAACGACTTATTGTCTATTAACCTTCGGATTATAAAAGTAAGTAAAATGCATCATGTTATCCACAAGGTAGTGTCATTTCAATTTTGTTGATTAATTTGCACAGAAAAGGGTAGGATCTTGATACTTTTCTTTAGATAAGTTCAATATACCTCTATTAAAATATGTATGTAATTTTCGATTGCTCTAAATTTGCAGTAATACTAATGTGAAATTATTTTATTATGTAGGTACTTATAAGAAATATTTAACCTAAGATATATTAAGTAAGATTGTAACACGCTAAAAGTACAAATATAATTTTTAAAATGGTTTATTACCAATATTTCAATCTCGTAAGGCACTTTGTTAAAAATCTTTGCTGTATGAAAAAATAAACCCTTAAAAATATTATTTAACTACCCGCATGTCGTCAAAAGTTTACGCGCCAATATTGATAATTAGATGGGTTAAATTTAAAAAAAAATCTTATATCAATTCTGACCAAATACCGATTTCTTGATTGGACATAGAATTAAAAACCCAAGATAAAATCAAATTGGACGCCTTCCATGTTGTTAGTGATATTTTCCATGCTCGGATAAAATGTATGGGATTGTTAAATGTAGGTATATATATTATATGAAACAAATAGACAGCAATGCACTTCATGCAGAGCACAGCTATGGCAGAGTTTATAGTTTCTCATAAGGCAGGTGAGAAGTGACATCTGAAAGAAAATAAAACCAAAAAATAAAACCTAGCCTACTTCTTTAAATTTTATGAGGGTAGATCAACACTAGAATAGGCGCATAGAAAAAGTTTAAAAATCGAACTGACTCTGTACCTTTTTTTAATATTTCTTCCTTTACCCACCATTGCTTGTGTTTAAAAATAATAAACTAGTTGAATCTAAACTTACTGACATTATAATTAGCACTAAAAATTCATTACAGAAACTACAAATTACTAACTACTTTTGTTCATCTGTTCTATAAAAAATTATCTATTGGTAGACTTTTTGTGTTTTTTTCTGAGTTTAAAATAAAATCTAATGAACTATTAGTTCGATGAACCACATTAATTGTTCAAGACCAACATAACAAATACACACAACTACAAAAAAGGAAAAATTGTTATTTTATCTGTTTTGCAAAAAGTTACATCCAGTATAAAATCTATAAATTTTCTATAAAAATTTAAAAACTGAATTAATCATTTTTACCTATTGTAAGGGATTTAGTATTAATTATATTGGTCTAGGGCCACTTAATGGTCCTGTATAGTATCAACACATCATAACGATACAAAATCAAATGACATAACATAGCTTGACATGTATAAGTTGGCGTGTGGCAAAAAATGAACTAATTTTGTTTTTGACGTTTTTCAATATAATGTGGCGCCCCCAATGGAACGCCAACTTATACTTGGCAACCTGTATAATTTATAACGAGCAAATAAAATGCGACCAGGCTGCGTATGGGACATGCGACATCACTTTGAACGAGTATTAGCCGCCATTCCATTATGCTAGTCTTGCATGCAAGTATGACGTCACGAGTAGCGAATGTGACGTCATAGTTGCATAACGGAATGGCACTTTAAATAACAGGTAGACACTTACCGGAGCTGTATTGAGTGTATTGTTGATACTGCGGGTGGAAATTGTGGAACGCGTCCGTCATTATGTCCTTGGGGTTCATTGTCTCCTGGAAATATATTAGTATTCAGTAAGTACTATTTGTTTTAATAAGTTTATTAAATAAGTAAGTAATATGCATATCTAACAAAAATAATCTACACAAAAATTACCTTAAAAATAGACGAAATAATTTGAATATTGTAAATATACATGACATCTGCCTTTATTAGAATTACATAAAAACAAAAATCACAACATAACGGGAACAGATCACTTTATCGAAATATTTTTGCTCGAATTTCATTTTACCGACAACTATTGAGCGACGTCTATTTTGCTACATACGTCATTTGACATATTTTTGATTATCGAAGTATCAAGTGCCTTACATACAAAATTTTAGGTAAAACGAAATTCGGTCAAATAACTTTTCGATCTTATGATAGTTACCCCAGCATACCACCTCAGGATATTTACCTTGAGGCTACTGGAGATGGACTGCATAGTGACAGAACGATGTGGGTCGCGATGTGCGTGCGCGTACACAACAGCGGGGAACGCGTACCGGAGTGCGATGGCCGCGGCTAACATTTCCAAACATATCAGGAAGTTCTGGTACCCGGCGGACACAGTACCCGCTGTTGTCGGAACACCTAGCTCGTCGTGTATTGGGGATATTACTTCGGCCTTCTCTAGAATGGCTAGGGCAACTCCTGGAATTGTACATACAAGTTATTTTTTTTATTATTTTTACAAATTAGTTCGAATGCTTTATCAGAGTACTTTGGTCTAAAATATGTCCTAAATATTTATTATTGACTGTGAATCACTATCAGGTTGTCAATTATAAGTTGGCGTGCCAAGAGGGGCGCCACATTACATTGAAAAACGTCAAAAACAAGATTTCAAAACAATAACTTCATACAATTATATTAGTTCCATTTTGTGTCACGCACTTATACTCAACAAGCTGTATCTATCTATCTGATCGATGTGAACATAGACAAAACGTGCTGGGAATATAGTTCCAAGTAATAAAGAGTCTGGCTCTGTAAGAACTTTTTTAATCTGGACAAAGAGCACGACTTCATATTGGCTCATTTTAAATTTAAAAAAATGGAACGTATGGAACGTCAGTTATTACCTTCGCTCTCAGGGCACCTATCTCTATACTACGTATTGCATATAGAGCGCTGATAACGTGCTGAACCACTAATAACCACTCTGCACATCAGAACAGTCAAACAGTCGAGAATGACGTAACGTCAATACAGTTTACATGTTTAAGTTGTTGTGTGGCTAAAAATGGAACTAATTATGTTTGTACTTACTGTTCCGAGATCTTGTTATTTGACGTGTTTCAATGTAATGCGGCGCCACTAGTGGAACGCAAACATATACTGGGCAACCTGTATCAGAGCTACTTAGTAGTAGCCAACAAGAAAACGGGTGACAATCGCCTTCTATCCATAGATGGTTGATCTGAGCCTTCGCACATTAATATGTATCTATTTTTTTTTTTATTTTTAGGTTTTAATTTTTCTTTACGAGTTTCGCCAGACTGATTATGTAGTCACGTCATTGTTATAGCATTTATGTCGTCGTAAAATTAATGATTTTTTTGTGTGTCGTGTTCAGAATCAATTAAAATAAAATTTGTTAATAACTATTACTCGTTGTGTGATGCACAGTGTAACCACAGTAACTGACTTATACAATCTCTATTAAAAAACTTATTATTATGCAAAATAGCACATCCCAAATAATTATAGATTACAGCACCTGGTTTCGTTGGTCAAGATTATATCACATTTTAAATGTAACGATTGTGAATTTATTTACAACCTTTTTGATTTGAATGCCTTTTAGGGTTCCGTACCTCAAAAGGAAAAAACGGAAAACGTACAGGATAACTTTGTTGTCCGTCTGTTTGTGTGTCAAGACCCTCAAGAACGCGTGGAGGTATCAAGCTGAAATTCATATTAAATACTCTGGTCTACTGTCCCGTGGAGCTGTGAAAAAATTAAACGTCTAAGCCAACGCAATCAAAAGATACACCAGTTTATGCTGCAAATTCTTCTAAATTTTGACACTCGCAAGGGAACCAAACCTACAGGGTACATCCCGTGAACTCAGAAACTTGAAATTTGGTACGAAGCAACGTCTTATAACACGATAAAAGAAAAATTGCGTGAAGCATACATTTTTAGGTTTGTACGGAACCCTGGGTGCGCGAGTCCGACTTGCACTTGACCAATTTTTTTTTCTATTGTAGGTATGCGTCAGTGAATAACTACGTCATATATCTAGTTGGATGGATGGAATTGTGTGATAGAGGCTATTACGAAATGGTCTGGTCTAGTTTATATTTAAAACGATGACCTTCGTAGAATGCAAGTGGAAGGTATTCGTGAGCAGTATTAGTCCTTGAATTTATAAATTGAGATGTGTTGTTTTATTAAAACTATTTAATACTAAGTTATGAAATACATATTAGCAATTTTTCTAAAACAATTAAACTCGAGACTTTGAGTTTAATTGTTACTGGATCGATTTCATAAATTCTCTCATTCTTTCAGAAAATAATTGAAGGTCCGATTTCAAAAAAAATTAATAAAAAGGATGGACACACTGAATGATATTTAGAAAAGAAACGATGGTCAGTAAATGAAACGGGTAATTATAGATGATCGTGTCAACTGTAATGGATTTGTTATTTTTTAATTCTTAGTAATATCACAGAATGTTATGATAGTACAAGTTGAATATTGTAAAATAAAGGTTTCCTCCGGTGTCTATATATCTCAAGAGTATAACAATAAACTTACCTTGCCAAAACGACAAGAAAATTACAGATTTGACGGTGAAGAACTTGAGCACCGGATCAAAAGGCTTGAGCATCTCCCTCGTGGCGCCGAGGAAAAGGAACAGCCCGTACAGAGCCAGGCTGACGGAGAAGTTGTACACTATGGTGATGTAGATGTAGCCGCCGTCCGGGCTCCAATCACCGTCGTGGTACAAACCTCTGGCCTGTTATTCACATCGTTTTTTATATTAACCCATTTACATCAAAATAATAACAATCTAATTCACCATGATGCCCTGCTTATTGTTTCTGCAGTAATCGACATTTTGGCGATTTAAATTTTTTGTAAAAACGGTCTCTCAAGGGGTTATTCTATAGGAAAAGAAAAGATTTTAATTTTTTTTTTACCATAAACATGTGTTTTAATTAATGAAATACGCCGTACTTGCACCAAAATGCTTCAATTGATACTAAGTTACGCAGTAACCAGCATATATACTAGACGCTTATGCAGTACTTGCTTCGTTTACTATAAATTCATTTGACAAATCATTATTTATAACGTATACATACTAAAGACAAACGAAGCACTCTACTTGACTACTTTTGGATGTAGCAAGTACAACAAAAGATGTTCCCTCATGCTAAGGCCAAATGTAGTACTCTACTATTCTGCGTTAGACTGTATCAAATACAACATAACACATACTAATGTCAAACGTAGCATTGTACTATATTACGCTCTACTATCACCCGGCATAAAAATATTACACGATTTCTAACAAGACACGTAGTATTCAATACGTGCTAGGCAATCATGCAGTAATAAGCACAAGTACTGTATTTGCCCAAAGCAATACTGTGGTGATCCTAAGCTAAAATGGTAGATGAAAATGCAGTAATACGCATTATGTCCCAACTACACAACAAAGGAAATAAAAAACTATATCAGTAGAAAGTTAGATTTTTTTTGCTAATTTTAGCTCAACTTCAAATGTCTGGTTAATATGTTATATAATAACGACTTTTAGTTCAGATATCAAAATATAAGTTTTTCGCGCTTATCTC
The DNA here is from genome assembly GCA_963556515.1 of Nudaria mundana. Classification (NCBI taxonomy): domain Eukaryota; kingdom Metazoa; phylum Arthropoda; class Insecta; order Lepidoptera; family Erebidae; genus Nudaria; species Nudaria mundana. Next base: position 13,408,525 of record OY748304.1, read on the forward strand.
GAAACCGCGTTTATGCAAGTACTGCATAAGCAATAAGCAAGGCAGCATGGTTCTTCTTCTTTATTTCCATCATCAATCCATCGTTCATCTGATTTTGCCAATGTCAAGGTAATCCTTGAATTTTTCCCGCACAGAAGTAATGAACTAGTTAACGGCGTGGGACAAGGAAACGTTGTTCGGTATTGCAATTGAGCGCCTGGACCTGAACCAGGCACGCGCTCGCCAAAAACCTAAGTCCATTCATCATGGTTAAGACCTCGGATGTCTGAACCTGAATGATTGTCCATCCTGAAGGTTTATGCAAACTTCCGGATGGACAATCCGAGACCGAGTTATGTCTCTCCCTTCCTGTAGGTTTTAATAAAAATTTTTTTGTGTAAATTATAACTGATAAACCAGTAGTTAAAAAATTCAAGTTCAAAGTGAAGTCTGTGTGTTAGTTACGCAATTAGTGCTAAACCAATGAACAGATTTAGTCGAATATCGGTTTAGCTTATAAATATCATGTAAGGAGAAACTTAAATAGATTCCTGTGGAGAGCATAAACAAGATCACAAAAGAACAGCAGCAATAGAGAGAGAAATATGTTCCATAATTACCTGTAAGAATATGATAATGAAGGCGCAAACAGGCTTGATCAGACAGAACTGGAGCGTGGCCTGCTTGCAGAAACGCAGGAAGCCAATAGTGTAAGTGGCGCCGCTAAGACAACATGTGCCGTTCACGCATGAAGCTCGCACTGGTCTACCGCGGAGTTCGGACATTATATTCCCTTCGCCGCCCAGGTACTCGTAGCAGAGTGATAAGAAACTGTAGATCACAAACGCTGGAAAGGAAACATGTAAGATTTATTATTTCGGTAACAATATAGACTTAATCACGACAAAAAATTACAACGTCACAGAGAGACCGAGAGATTATGAGCGTAATGAACCCATCTCACAATCGTACCTCGCTTAGGCGTCGAAGAATCCTACTTGACGTGGCAAATAAAAGCCATCCCTTTGTTCGTGTAAACACAAATACATACTAGGGAAAGAACGATCAAACAAGCATGTAACTTATTCTATTATAGCTATATCACGTTGTCTGTGTGAGCTATTGCATATAAATTATAATTATGAATAAATAATTCATTTAAAAATAATTAATCCAAACAAAACCGTCAGACAAAACACAAATCACCATACTCGTCCCATGTCATTGCTGGTACGAAAGAGCCCCTGATGTAGGTAGCGTTACCCTGCCGAATAACCATAGACAACATCTGCACCAGGAAGGACCCGGTCCTCTCCCTAATCCTGCAATCTACTTTCGCGACAACGCCCTTGGCATCGGAGCCCTAGCTGCCCAAGATCTAAATCGCTACGGGCACAAACAAATAGCGGCTCCATTGCAGTTTCGCCTATTTTTTATCCGCCGCGTCCACAGCCGCTGCAGCCGAAGAGTGGACGGTTTGACAAAGATGAGACATCGCGGTTGCTTTGACGCACGTAGCGACCCCCCTACACCAGGAATGTACTGGTCTTCCATGGTACCAAGTTCAAACTGTCCGGCCGCTTGCAGTCATACCCGCTGTTCCAGGATGCAGGGTATATGCCACATTGACGGATATTAGAGTCAATGAGGGCAAAGTGCCATGGAAACCTACTTGTTTATTATACTCGTAATTAAATCAATCAATACATATAATAAAATTATAAGTGGTCGATGTCTGTACATCGAAGATATAATAGAGAAACTGTTGTAGGGGGGCTTTATGAACGTAATAGTACCCAAAACAATGGTTTTTAGATATTTTGTCTGTTTGTCTGTTTGTCTGTGTGTCTGTTTGTCTGAATGTTTGAACACGCTAATCTCAGAAACGGCTTAACCGATTTGAATGCGGTTTTTAGTAATGCGTTGTGGTTTATTCAACTTAACATTTAAGGTTTGTTTTATTTCAATCGGTTCATAAATAAAAAAGTTATGTCGATCTAAAGTACCACGCAGGCGGAGCTGCTGCCCGCAGCTCCGCCTGCGGGCAGCAGCTCCGCCTGCGGGCCTAATAAATCAGTAACTGGTGATCAAGAAAACTATAACACGCAGGCGGAGCTGCAGGCAACAGCTAGTGGTATAATAATTTTATTCAGATTATTATTATTTAATGAAATTATACATAACATTATCATTAGACCATCGCGATAACAAATTCCTTTGTTTCTTTATTAAACGGTCTTCTTTATTAGGCAACCTGGATCTGATGTTCACAATGACCAATGACCTCATCACCTAATAACGTCAGATCACAATACACATTGTCTTTGTCACTTTATAATTAACTGTACAAAATATTATCACTACCGAAATTACTGTTTGGAAAACATCACCAGGAATGTCGCTACTATTCTAATAATAGAATGTTTATTTATATACGTGGTCAAAGAATTGATGTTATGTTTTGTGTAAATGAGTCATACACTCAAGAGGTTTAAGTTTATATAGAATTCTTAATTAGAATACAAAGTTTGTAGTAGTAGAAAGGGCTGCCTAGACTTCGTCATCTAACGCAAAGTCGATGGTTGCCGCTCCCATGTGGCGCCCGGCGGACTTTGGCCAGCTGTGTGGCCTCTTCGGCAAAGTCGATGGTCGTCTAGTTATAGTAGTTAGTCATAGATGTAATAAAAAGTAGTTTTTATTTATTAGTCTATGTTCAATGTATTCCCCTTGATTAAGAAAGCCGTGTTCTATACATAACTACGTAGATACTATCTAACAAGAAAATGCCAGCAACAACTGTATTTATAACATAGGTCCCTTGATAATGAGGTTACCATAAAAACCTCGAGGGTATAGAACCACAGAATAGGGTTGTAAGAACTTATAGAACGCAGAATTTCTTGAATAAATGATAGGTATTCACTAAGAAATCCGCGCGTATTCCTTCTGATAACTGTTTTTATTTTCGCTACTTACGTTCATGGATTATAAATTTTACGTCACTCACTCAATACGCTTGAAATTAATTGCATCTGCAAGGTTGCCGACCCCGTTATACAGCGTGTTTCAAATCACGAACAAATGAAAAGTGAATTGATTAACTTTTATCTAAATTATAATTGTAAGAGGTTCAGAAAGTTATTATGGATTTTTGGGTACTAATATAATGTACACAATAATATATAATGTTATAGATTCCAAGTTGCTCAAAAAAAATGGCTACTGTTTAAAATTTAATAACCCTGTTAACTGTATAAACACAAGAAACAGACAATTCGTGTCCCTGTAGGTGTAAAATGATCACATATGATACAACGCTACAAGTAACCTTAAAACGAAATTAAATAATTACATACCTAATATGGATTGGACAGAATAATAGCGTCATAAAAATGCGTTACTCGGAACTTACACCGTTTTAATTTTACATAACAGTCACTTTCATCAGAGTACTTCAGAATTTTAATTAACATAAGTTGAATATAGACGGTGTAGTACTAAATACGAGTACTTAGCTGTGTCAACGTTGAGTAAGAGAGAGATAATTTTTTTTTTATTAAAAAAAAAACAATGTAAGCTTGGCATAAGTTTTTTACTTGTACTACAGGGAGTGAAAAAAGTAAAAGAACCATGAAGTGCAGCGAGTATATAATTGTCTACTTATATTTATGATATTCAACACGCACTCATATTCAGTGTTCAGTCACATGTAAACTTAAATCAGTTTATCGATACGAGATAGTTTATTGCTTCATTTTAACGAGGGCGCCACTAGAAATATCTTCTACGTGCGTACCAGAGACGACCGGCAACTCACGTGAGAGTGGCCGCGGCCTTGGGCCCACGAAATTAAATACAGAAAATAAAAAAGAGGAGGCTAACACGTTGTAAAAACCATACCAAGAAGAACTTTAGAAGGCGACTCATTGCCAAGTCGCAATGAACAATCTTATGGCCTATACAATAGTCCACGGGACGGCCAGATATACGTAATTTTAAAAAAGCTGAAAATTTGTCAAAGCATCACTACAACATGGTCGGAACGATCAGTGAGTATGGTGTTAGGAATGTGGTTACTTTTTTCCAAGACGTATAAATTAGTCCGAGACGCCCAGGACTGTAATTGGCTGTGCCATAGCAGCCACCACGTAAGATTTTATTGCCTTTCATCAACATTTCATTGTAAGGTAAAAGGTTTAATTTTTTTTCAAAATTACAATATAGCTGCTACTTTTTATTAAATGCGACCATTTTGGACATAACCCATTATAAATGTGCCCGGTGATGGCAATAGGCTTGCCCCTTATTACGTGGGACTAAAAATACTGGCAAATTGTGGGTGTGTAATGCACCTCTGCCTACCACTTCGGGGATATAGGCGTGATATGTGTGTGTGTCTGTAGAAATTAGTAGGTACCCCAAATTCGTTAATTCATATAGCTTATGTCACTTGGAGCCCTCCGTGGAATCTTACTCTATAAAGTAATGACAAGGACAAGGATATATAATATAATGATAATATCGGGTAGTTTAGTATTGATCTCGAGTTTCAGATGTTGGGTGGGCCGAAACCCCACACGTCCTGCAGACTAAATACATTTCACCACATAAAAAAGGCATATATATGTCAGTAAAAGAAATGATAGACGGTGAAATTACCTTCATAGCAATCTCTGACGGTGAAGAAATATACGTAGTAGGAGTTGCCGTTGAAGAACAGCAGCGATATCCAACTGTAGCATCCATATATTGGTACGATGAACAATATACGGACAATCCAACGTTGCTCCGATGGGTTTGTGTACCAGCGGAGATGTTGGTAAATCTGCAATTAAAAAAAAACATTTATTAAAAACAAGATTACGAAGACCAGATACATCGTTGGTTTCAGGTACGTTGTTAGTTCAAGGGAAAATCTGGGTCTTTGAGCAATAAGTTTGACTAGGATCAGTTACGGTTTAAGGTCAATTCACACATATTAGTGAAGTCTCCGGCGATACTGAACTGTCAGTATCACCGATTTATCGGTATAAAATTTGTTTTCATAAATTTTCTAAGAACGTAAAATAAAATAAAATAAAATAAAATAACGTTTATTATCTTTGAAATTTTCAGAAAATTATTTATATTCGTCAGAAGTTGGTGTGACTCTACCGAGGGTTCCAAAATGCAACGAGACTGAGAAGAGCCCTCAAGAAACTCAGCTCGCCTTTTTTCAAAATATTTCATCTTAAATCTAATACAGAGTTATTTAGAAAGGAGCAATTCGTTACGTTGTTACAACCAGGCCGCCTTGTCATCTAAGAAATCATTAATACTATAATAAGCTTTATGGCACAATTTACTTTTTATTAGTTTTTTAAATTTATTGACAGATAAATTTGCTATTTCGGTTGGTATCCCCACATGTCCGTGTCAAATACGATTCAGTCATCACTCGTCTCTGACACTGACTCCACTGACTCTGACATGTGAATAGAAAATGTATGAAAGAATATCTTGCACTGATACTGAACTGTGCCGGTACTGTGTAGGACGGAACTGAGGTATCACTGATATGTCTGAATCGACCTTTAGTTGGTATAAGTTAGTCAGACATTAATGTAGTAGGGATATCCTATGTATTCAGGAAATGGCTTATCTGTGTGCTAATTTTCGTTATAAGTCTGTTCAATGGTTGACGCGTTATTGACTAACATCCTACCCGAATCTATATATTTAATACGACCATTTGTCTGTCTGTCTGTCCATCGGTCGCGTTTTTCAATTATAATTAATAATACATACATTTGTATGAAATATTAAAATATTCGTAGAAGTTTAGGGAAGGTTTTTTTTTTATATTTGCCGCGCTACAAAGTTCGCCGGGATAACTAGTATCATTCTAAAAGAAATAAATCTACATGTTGTATACTGAGCCGCTCTATGTTTTTATGGGACCAATCCTAAATGAGTTTAAACAACTTTCCATTTCGTTCAGTTCATTAGTTCACCAATAGCCTGAAGAGGTTTTTAATAAAATAGAACGATTTTTTCCGCTTCGTATCATCGAAGTCACTCATGCAGACTACCAAATATCCCAACAAGGTTATACGAGTAGTATCGTGAGATCGTAAGGCATGTGCCTAAATAACCACAACAAAATTATTAAATCGAGGAGAACTATTCGTTTCGGTTACAAGCACGATAAATGTATCACAACCATATGAACGAGTTGGTTAATATTGGATAATAATAATGCGTTTTTGTGAGGGGCTCGTGGTCTAGTTGTAACCGACAATTGTAACACATTGCAAAGGTTGAGCAACATCTCGTCAGGCCGGTCTTAGGATGGGTGACCATTTCTTAAGACACTGATACCCCTCCGTGTCTCGGAGAGCACGTTAAGCCGTCGGTCCCGGTTGTCATACGAACATCTATGGCAGTTATTAGGGGTGGTTGGACCCCTAAATCAAAAAATCCTCGTGGTCTAACTACATAACTTTACATAACTTCGCCCATGGGTTGTGGAGGTCAGATAGCAGTTTCTTTACGGAAGATATGGAAGTTCAGCCGAATCGCAGTTAGACTGGAAAGCCGACCCCAACTAAGTTGGAAAAATGCTCAGTGGATGATGAATGCGTTTTTGTGATATGTGTTTTAGATGCCAGAAAGTCTGTAATAAATTGTTTTACTCGGTATAATAATTTATGAAAAAATACCAGCAATAGTATAAAAGTAACAAGCAAAGTATATTAATATGGTAATGAAATTTAAAATCTTGTACTTTCAGATCTTTTTAAAAGTAGGTAACTATTAACATTCAAGGTGGTCAACTATTACAACGATTAAGGTCAAAAGTACGTCTTTTTTGACAAGTCACGCTCTCTTCATTTTCGTATAACATCATTGGGTAGTGATATGCAATTACCAAGACTTAACGGTATATTACTACCATACTATAATGAAAGCTTCAAATATTATAGCAATACTATAACATTTTGTAAATGGTAGCTTTACCTGTGTGTTTTAGAGACTGCGTTTCTGGTTCCCTCGGGATTCCTTTTCCTATAACTAAGGGGACAATTTGAAGTCCTCAAACTATCTTCATACTAAATTGTATCGTAAGCCTTTGAGCTGTCTTTTGGTACCTGCCTTTATTTAATTCATAAAAAGTATGCACTGTGCTTTCTTTTTTCGAAACGTGTATAATAATGGTAGTGCAGTGACGCAAATCGTTAACTCGTCCAAGGCCAATGTAGAGTTAACGTAGGAATTTACCATAACACTTTTTATGTAGTTTTTTCCACAATACTCAAATGTATAGCTAATCATAAATTTCACAGACCTAACAATTTCTTTTTATTAGATATAATGATCGATTTAAGTTGTTGATCGACATTGAACGTGAAACCAAGAACGACAAGGCAAATCTGTGGGTACTACACAGTGAATAAGACTGAAACATATTAAGTAGGACATTTCTACGTCTGGCAGAACTACATAAGCATGTTCTCGACAGTGTCGTCCGAACAGACAGACACTGCGGAGGACTTTGTTTTATAATATGTAGTGATAGTGATATATGAATCATATAAATATTTTATTACGACTCGGCGATCGAACCCAAGACTAGTATCGCAATCTCTAGTCAGCAGTGCATACGCAGGCAGATTACTGATTGTAGGTATGTTTGAGTATGATGGCAGATCAAAATACACTCAGATCATCATAATATAGGTATGTCATGTAATCTCAGAGTAGATAAATATGCTACTATAATCATATTTACTGTAACATAGTATTTGTTTAGAAAGACCTAGTAAGTATACTTAATTATCTACCTACTGACGCTTGATCATTTTACCTTGTCAATAAACTTTAAAAATGAAGGCAAGAAACGTCTAGTAAAAAGATAATGTCGATGACCATTAGGTAAAATATTAATCATTACTATATTTATGGTATGAGTCATCAATAGATCATTAATGGACATCGTTAACGCCTTATTTACTCATTAGTAAATGACTACCTCGGTGGCACAATGGTACTATGTACGGACTGCCACGCTCGAGGTCTCGGGTTCGATTCCCGGGTCTGGTGGATAGTAAATCTCTCTCTAGAATTTTACCCAGATAATTATCCCAGAGTCTGGAACTTTTGCCCGGTAAATGGCAATAGGCTCGCCCCCTATTACATGGGACCTAACATAGCTGGCGAGATGTGGGTGTGTTTGCACACCTCTGCCTACCCCTTCGGGGAAAAAGGCGTGATGCTATATATGCTATATAGTAAATGTGTATCTGAGAATATCACTTCAGTAAAACTCCACACAGAGACTCAGAATCACAGGATCACAGAATCAATTATTTTCGCAGGGTCCTCTTTCCTCAGAGGTGTTTACGCTAACATTTCACCATTCACTCGATTAGGGGGCGAGGCAAATAATTGCCAGAGCCTCCTCCGTCTATCATCAAGTACATCACGTGCAGCTGAAGATGACTTGGGCCACAGAGATGTTGATAGGGGGGCCCTAGTACCCAGTAATGGCCCCAAGTAGCAAATACGACACAGCTCATGTACCAAGTATCAAGAATATTGAAAGAAAAGAAACATCTTACCGATATAGTTGAATAAAGAACAAGAAATAAATATATTATTTCGACCTTGAGCTGCACGAGAACGTACAGCCAATTTGTTTCCTTAACTCGAGCTTGTTTCTATTGGCCGATGCGATATCGTGGCACGGGTACCATAATTGTTAATACCAAATATAGGTATCATATTGCCTTTTACGCCACCCCATTGGATGACCACTGGCGTAAATGGCACTAGGAGTATGAGAGCGTCGACTTACTCGACTAATGATAACGCACTTATCGCAAGCAATTAGTCACAAGACAAAATAGTGGTTACTAACGGACTTAATTTCCACGGGAACATAATATGTTACAGGGACAAAATGTAGCCCTAATTTAAGAGTTTTTGCAAAGTTTTATTAATAACCGTTGAGTAAGTGAGTTTCGCGTGAAACAGTAATAAACATCCATCCATCTAAAAGTTCTAAACTTTGCATTTTAGTATTAGCAAGATTTACAACGGGCGATTTCTCTTGATTGGTATACCTTGGCTGAGGCAGGAATGATTATGGAGTGTTAATGTCAATGCCAAAAGTGACATAAATTTTCTTACTTACGATATTATTGGTACGACGACTGTCTTCAGACGATATCGTGTCGTCAGTTCGCATCTCGCAATCGCATCAGATTTAATCTGTTGTGTAAATATAAGGCAAAATCTAATCATGTTGCCGTTGGGAATTGGACTATTATTATACTTTTAGGGGTCATTCTCACGTAAACTCGTGGAGTAACACGTACAGTACATTTTGCAATGTTACGACTGTATAACACCACGTACAGTCTATGAAGATTTAACGTAGATAGGGTACTGAGTTATTTAATGGCAGGCAGAAAAATGGCACAAACTTACGAACAGTCAAACGCTACGGGTAGTAACATTTTACCACGGTCAGTAAAAAGAGAACACTTGTAGGATATTTTTATACTAATCGGGTAATAAACAAGCTGACGGTTTATTTGATGGTATATGGTTACTATGATTTCTAGACGTTTGTAATACCTACCAGATACACTTGCTACACTTGCAGAGTGGTGTAAAAAGGAAATGGGTTCAAAGAGCTATACCCTTCAAAACAGAGCACAGTTGTAAGCTATTTGACGGCAGTCTCAAGTGACAGGGTGGAATAGTGATTGGTGTCCCAATTGAGCCAGCACATTCGTACAGGGAAAATCATGGCTCTGCCGTCAAAATCACAATTCTTTTCTAAACTACAAGCGGAAAATTATGCGTATTTCGTTGTACGCGCTAATGTCAAGAAATTTGCAAAATTTATTCATGTGTTGAATAGTGCATTTATCGAGGAATTCTATGGACTATATTGCAGCTTTCCTCGGAAATTGGCTACGTCCAATAGGAGAGGAGCAGCAACGAAAAATGTTGCAATCCATATCCATACATCCATACACAGAACAGTAGAAGATGTAACCTCTTCTACTGTTCTGTGAATCCATACATACATCCATACAGATAAATAAAATTGAAGTGTCTGTGTTTAATTTCAAATTACCAGCTTTTTACTCAATGCATACGATAGTATACACGATACGGACATGAAAATTTTTTTTCTGTCTGTCTGTTTGTTGTTGTCGGCTGGAGTGGTTTTAACTGGACGTTCCCTGGCAGATAGCTGATCTAATAAGGTGTAATATAGGCTAATTTTTATCCCGGGAATGTATTCCCGTGGGGATTTGGTAAACAAAACTATTTTACGCTGGCGAAACCGCGGGCGTCCGTTAGTACTAAGTAAATTCTAACACTAATATACTGGAGTAACAATACCGTTTTAATATGACTGTATTCACCGAATGACAGTATGCCGCTTGTCCGAACCGTGCACACGTAATGCTTCCTGTCCCGGTGGGAAAACGCAAGGTCAAAAAACTCGACCATAGCAATTCAGTAACCACTTCGCACAACCAAAGCCATTATTCATACCAACTAAACAAAAGGAACCTTATCAGTTGTTAAATACATAATGGCGTTCAATACGCCTATTAAAAGCGATAGTCTGATAGTGGTACAAAAGAATTGGATTATATTGTAATTTCTGATGAACAAAAACATGTATGAATCTGATCAAAAGACTTCCATGGCTTCAAAAATATTGATATGGTGATGAATACTTATAATTTTAATTAAAAATCCTTGTTAAAATACAGTCATAAGCTTATTATTGTTTTGTCTAGATTCCCACATCACATTACGCTGTTGGACCTCCAGAATTTAGGTAAACGGTAAACCGCCATTTATCCTCATAATTATAATTTCCAAATAGTTCTATATGTATTACTTATATATATATTTGTCCTTGAACAACTATTTACTACAAATTATATTGTTACGTATCCCCTATTTGTCGTTAAATAATAATCATAGACTAAGTCAAGCGTGACTAGATTCACCTAGTAAGGAGTAAAAGTGCCCGTTCCTCCGCATGGTAAGCATTTATTATTGATTTCCACGATAAACGAATGCGAGTATGCGAGGTTGTTTATTTACTGGACTGCTTGCCGCCATTACTTCAATATATTCCTAGTGTCGTTCCACAAACTTATCATAATAAATTACGTCATTTCTTGAGGGGTATATTATATTTCAGGTAAACAACTTTTGATTACTAGATTACTATCGGAGGTCGTGGTTAAGGATGCCTTTCGGCCAGATAAATAAATTAATTAATAAAATCTATTAACCAACACGACTTTGTTTTGTATGTATGTATAAAAATAAATAGAAAAATAGATAATAAATAGATTAATTTCTTTAGATTTTACCATTCTGGGCAGTAGCAGAACAAGTATTCAGCCCCTATAAGACAGTGCTATAACATAAGTAAGTAACTGCCTAGAGTACCTAGTTTATAGTCAAACATTTCTCCGGAACAAGCTTTCCTAAACAAACTCATATTAAGATGAGGGACCAAAGTAATAGGCGGTAGGAGAATATTACAAGGGATTAAACTTGACTCCAGGGCCATATCGTTGCTAGTAGTTTAAAGGGAGCGTTCCAGTTACTGCCTACATACTTTGTGAGATTCCTATAGCATCAGGTTCAGCGAATATAACGTTAAGGAGAATACTGTGTTTGTGAATTGTGATTTCTAATACCCGACGTCAGTTTTCTGGACCGGCAAGTACTTTACTTGTACTTGTACTTTTAGTACGTCGTAACTGTGATCAAAAATACCACTTTAGTATGCTTGAGGCTTTGTTAGTTGTTAATAAACGATCATATATCATGGAAATTGGAAATGGGCCTTCCTTTTCATAAAGAAAAGAGAGTAGTCTTCATAAAAAAATAGAATATACACTATACAGTTAGGATCCTCCTTCTAGCTGGCAGCAGCCAGCTTTGTACTGGTTTGACAGGCTAGTTCTTAAAAGGATGATGGGTTGTCATGATGACGATCTGACAGATAGAGAACGAAAGACTTTGGTATGAAAAGGGGCTGATAAATAAATAAAATACGTGAATCCTAATTTCACATACTGTTATTGTACATTCTTCTTATTACACAATATCATGTTTTTCCTTAATAATCAATGCACGAAATATAATATTAAAAAAATCCAGCAAAACCTTTTACAATTACCTCAGACTGGTGTTAAAGTGGACTAACGAAAACAATTGAATAGCGTATCGTACACAACAATAAGCAATAACAACACCGTGGAATAGACATAAATGTACCCGTATGCGTAAATATTAAAATATGGATTGGAATTTGAATCATATACATTTCCACGATATGCTCTACCATAGAAATTTATAATAATGTAATTTAAAATGGAAATGGATAGCTTATGAGCAATTCTCGCTGGTCCCGCATGTTCCAATCAATTTGGGCTATTTGGGTGGATTTGGAAATTACAGTGAGTATTGGTAACCCACCACGTTACTACCTCTATCTAGGCAAACTTGTTTGAAGTTATGTGCCCCAATTTTCGAATAAACAAAAAAGATTTTTCAAACCACTTGCATACCCCCTTCACAAAAATAGGGAGGAATAAAAGAGTGCCCCAATACAAAATTTGATATTTAAGAGTCCTTCATGGAGCAACGTAGTGCCGGTATCTAGGGCATATCATTGCTTTAGAGAGTTTGAGAAAAAAGTAAAAAGGCAACGCATTGGCAAACAAATAAAAAATTTGTTAGAATACGAGTATAAGGAAGGGGGAGAAGCTCATTACACATTCCAGTCAAGGTCTCAACAACCACAAAAGTCAAGTTTTAGCTTAACTAATTGCGATGGACGGGAATAAAGAATCAAACTATTCAAGGAAAGGAGTATGATACCTCAATGTCAATCTCCAAGTGGTTCGCCACTGGAAATTATTTCAGTACCTGAGGCGCTTCGCAATGGACATAGGTGAGGCCGCGGCCAAAGGCCAATAAGAAAAATAAGTGGTTTGTTTAGCGATTACCCTACTTGAAAACGTGATAACAGCGGACACGTGTTTCCCATAAAAACGTGGCAACATGAAAAATTACACGACAATAAATTCTTCGTTTGTTGCATTTTGTTGTCGACGAGTAGTCATGTAATGCTTGACGCTTGAACGCTTGATCGATATAAGTGTTAAAATGAATAATAAATAAAGAAATAATGTTAGGACAATTACCTAGTATTTACACAACGCAATCTCTCAAACTAAGCAGGGCTCAGCTTGTACTATGAGTACTAACTAATACAAATTCTTATACAGATACTTTTTTGTCAGTAAATACATACCCAACCTAACATAGGATATAAATATAAAACACTCAGGACTCCGATTTGCACATTTGCGGATCACTCAAAGTTTGTCCCGATCGGTATTCGAAGCCATTGCTTCGGCGCCGAAAATAGGTGTACTACCAACTACGCCTCCGAAGCAGTCGTAAAACAATTTAGAAAATGCTAAACGTCCTATAAAATAACGACAATAACTTAGAAAAATGCGGAAACCCATTACTTTCCTTCTGGGTTAGTCGATTAAAACTAAGTAGCATTGAGGTAAGGAAGTTACACTTTCTACGGTCGTGTGCGCAGAAGCACAACTAACACAAATAAGCATAAATTATGACCAATATGCTATGGTTGAATATACACACCTACTCACACAAAATCACGTCTTTACCAGCGAAGGGGTAGACAGAGGCACTCATTACGCCCACTATTGGTCCCACTACATAGGTGGCGAGCCTGTTGCAGTTTTTGCCAGAGCCTTGCATGTCAGCAAGTGTACCCCGTGCAGGTAAGTATGACTTGAGCCCCGGAGATGTTGACGTTGAATATTCATTCATTTCAAGTCATAGAAGAAGGCACGTCTTCTTTAGCGTGGAAAATTCGCAAAAGTTCTCACGCCACCACTCATGTTAGAACTGACTGATAAATAACACTGAAAAAAAAACGAACACTCATATCTACGTGTGCGCGGACCATCCGCGATGGAGTGAAAATGAAATGGGATTCATGAACAAAAACCCCAAGACTATAAATGTTTTACTGCCTCGCTGGCGTAGTCGCCTGTGTGAGACTACTACCCCGAGGTCCCAGGATCGATACCCGGATTCGATCTGGAATTATTTGGTTCGGAGTTTTGGTATATTTTTCTATTTACAAGTATAAGGTATCTTGTATTAGTTATCTATTTATTCCTCAACAGGTATACCTTTAATAGATTCAACAGTCTATACCGAACAAATAATAACCGTTGACAGTTCTAGGTCACAGGTGTGTCATCTTGACGTCACATCGTCGTGTCGCCTTGTTAGCTGAATTCACATTGCCTCGAAATAATATCACACTCTGACGTCATCCCTCCCCACTTGGTGTAAATTACGTATTAATTCTAACTGTACCTACTGTACCTATTTACTTAGAAATGTAATTACTTAGCGTACCGATATGTGGGAAACACTATGTGAAGGTTTATATCCTGAGCCACCCTGAGGTTAATAGTAGTCTGTAATAGCTCCATCGATACCTACAACTACCTACTCCGGTCTACAAAAACATATGATAGCGGCGGTATTTCAGATTACTTCCATATCTATTGTAAGATTGATTCACAAGCGATAACAATAAACGATTCAAGCGAACAGTGCGTTTCCCTATTCTTTCTGTTTTTTGCTATGGTTCTCTGCTAGGTACACGTCCTAGGTAATGGCAGTTTTAATTATTCAGATTTTTAGCGTTCCGTACCCAAAGAGTAAAACGGGAACCCTATTACTGAGACTCTGCTGTACGTCCATCCGTCCGTTCGTCGGTCTCCACGCTGTATCTCATGAACCGTGTTCGTTAGAAAGTAGAAATTTTCACAGATGATATATTTCTATTGCCGCTGTAACAACAAATACTAATAATCAGAAAAAAAAAACGATATTAGGGGGTTCCCATACAACACACGTAATTGTTTTGTCAACTTTATACATAATGGTACGGTACCGAAGGGTACCGTACCAAAGTATGCAGGAAGTAGTATACCAAAAAAGTATGAGTCGGACTCGCGCACGAAGGTGCGCGAGTCCGACTCATACTTTTTCGGTTTTTTTCCTAGTTGTGACTGAGACTCTATTTAAAGACATATATGGGTACACGACTAACCAGATTTTGTCAGTGGTTGTAATACCGTTGCTTTAATAATCCAAGGCCTTCACAAAGGACATTTATAAATTTATATTCGATAAAAACTTACGTATGTAATTCGCATCTAGTCCTGTACTGCATTCACAATCAATAGGATGCAATGCAACCCACATATTTTGGTCAGCTCTAAATATCAAACCAATTGACGTCTGCGTCTGCTCAATTTATTTGTACCAAATTGCGTCCGAGGGCGAGTTGGCGGTTATAGATATTTATCTAATAAAATAAATACGAGCTATTATACTACAGAGTCAGACCAGTTTAAAATTGTCATTTTCATCTTGCCAGGCCCAGAAAGTAGGTAAGTAAGGTACTATGTAGTTCTTAGCGTCAAAGACTAACATTTTCGCAATCGATAGGTTATCATCGATACACTGTTATAAGATCGGATTGACTGGTGTTATTGCTTACCTGTTGGCAGGTAATGAACAGCGCTGCCCATACGAAGATGCCAGCGATGCCCTGGGCGGCCGACGTCTGGAGGAACATGGTTTGATCATGAACGACTTCCTTGATCGGCTGAGCCGTCACATTAATCGTTTCTGCTGTGGTCATTCTGCAATAGAAAAAAACAGTTATATCGTTAACCCTCAATTTAATCTTTATTTTTGGGTACGAGGTAAAATTCGCTTGACGTATTTTGCTGAAATAGAGGTTGGTACCCTGGGCAAATAGTATGCTACTTTAAGGTCCTAAAGATAATAATAACATAGTATAGTATAAAACAAAGTCGGTCCGTTCCGATGTATGATTAGATCTTTAAAACTACGCAACGAATTTTGATGCGATTTTCACAAATGGATAGAGTGGTTCTCGAGGAAGGTTTTGGTCAAGCGGGCGAAGCCACGCGCGTCCGCTATTAATCTATAAAACAATGACGGAACTCTCAGTAGCACTGATAATAATGAAAAATCCTGAAAAATTACGGCAATTTTCAAAGGTAAAGATAAAATGTATCAAATTGATCTCTTTTAGAAAGAACATCAAAGAGCTTATTCAGCGGACTACATTATTATGCTTCCAGGGGCAAACAAGCCCGCAAGGGAACTCACGTCTCAACAGTATTTATTGAAGGTTGCTGTGATCATTGTTACAATGTTTCAGTACGTTTCTCATGATATCGAGTCGTGTCAAGGAGTTTTATTACAAAAAATCGCGAATGGGTAGGTACTATGATCTGGGAACCTTTGCCGCCTGTTAGGTTAATATAAATTGTTTAAAAAACCGGCCAAATGCGTGTCGGGTCACGCATAAAATAGGGTTCCGTAATAACTTATAATGGCCTCTATAACTCCTGAACTAACCGAGTTATCTAATCTGTTATAGTTTTACTTCAAAGTTCAGTAGCACCTACGTGTAGTACCTAAATGGACTATCATCATGATTTTCGTTAAACATTACACAAGTTCAATCTTAGCTTCGGCGGCAATTTAAAAAAAAATCATGATATTGTTATTGATTGTTATACTATACTTAATACAATTAAGGTACGGGCAAACTCGTCCTTCACATGCGACGTACACCACGCATTATGACATCTGAACAGAATCTGGCCTTTACAATTTGTATGGTAACGAACACACAAGTCATTCACCACGCTGTCTTAGGGCTCGTTTAAGGAGACGCGGCGCGTCGTGCGGTGCGGTCCGCGAGGCGGGCCGCCAGAAACACAAACATACGGCAATGTTTGGAGCGTTCAAGGAGAAGCGTCTTTGCAAGCGTTTGTTTGAGTTGTAGCTGCCCAAGCGACGAGCGTCGCCGCGTCGGACGCGGCAAATTTAGCGACAGGCGACGCCGCGGAGCACTGGTGGGTAAACCAGTGAGTTTCGCAATGGGAGAACGCGGCGGATGAAGCGGCGGGTGACGCCGCAAAGGACGCGGCAAGGAAGGCTGGGAGAGGTGCGGGGTATGCAGTGGGAATGTCGGCGTCGTCAGCGCCAGTTTCAGGGACGGAAACTTAGCGGTGCGCTCAAGAAAAAAACATTACAGCGCTATCTACTAATCCTGCTGGATAAACAGTGGACAAGTTAATATCTGCATTTCTCGCTAGATGTTTCTTTTAAAAATTTTATGAATAAATTTTATGTTCCGCTCTAGCGGTAAATAAAATACTTTTTAGGTTATAATTATATTCAAGCAATATATCAATGATATCGTCCATGATTACAAACGATACACACGTTTGCTCTTTGTAACTAGTGGAACAAGACTGGAAGGACGGCAATAAGCTGCGAGAGTCGCACCGGGTGTCGCACTGAACGACGCCGCATACAAAGCTGCGTCCCACGCGGCGGGCGCAGCGCCGTGCGAAGCCACGCCGCTCGCGTCGCTCGACGCCCCGCGTTTTCTTAAACGAGCTCCTGCATTTCTATATGTTTGAGTTTGCGCGTGACCCGACGCGGGCCGCTTCACGCGCCGCCTCACTATAACCGGTTAAATCGCTCGACGGGCCGCGCCAAGCCACGCCACACGTGAAGCTCGAAGCCCCGCGTCTCCTTAAACGAGCCCTTATGCGTCACCGCGCCATATTAGCGTGTTCCCATGCTATCCCACGCGTACGGCGCTATCATACACGTTTAAAGTGTCATATGTAGATAACGTAAACGTCAGACGTCGTAAGACGTAGGACCATGTGTCGCTGTTTCCCACGTCGCGTGGCATACGTCGTATGTGACGGACCAGTGTGTTTCAAGCTTTACTCTACAATGCACAGAAAAATATGTTGTTTAGTTAAATACGCGCAATAATTCAAAATAAAACAAACAATACACCTTTCTTTGCTACCGACGCGCGATATTTAATAGATTTACGTACATACCCAGACAATAACAGGTATTCTTTTGTACAGAAAGTTTGTTTTCATTCAGACGACCTACACAAATATGATCTTTTCATATTGATCATCATAGTTAGTTAAAACAATCCTACTAATATTATAAACGCGAAAGTTTGTGAGTATGTATGGATGGATGTTTGTTACTCTTTCACGTAAAAACTACTTAATGGATTTTAATGAAACTTTACAATAATATAGCTTATACATCAGAATAACACATAGGCTACAATTTATAAAGATATTGTGTGAATTGTTCAAAATATGACGATAACTAAGCGACGCGGCGCGACGGGAACGGGAATAACTCCAAATTACCACGCGGACGAAATCGCGGGCGACCACTAGTAGTTTATATAAGCGTGGGCGAGTCAGCGCCGGGACCTCGTAGTGGGTCTGGGCGTGGATACCCTCTCGCTGGAGACCATGCTTCAAGCCATGGTCTCCAGCGGGAGTAGGGGGAACGCGGCCGTGTCTTTCTGCGAGCAAGTCGTGCTCGCGAAGGAGGCGGCCGAGAGGGAGAGGGAGCGTGCCCTCCCCGCCGAGTTCCGTAGTCAGCGGCGTGGCCGCCGCAGACTCATCTACGCCCAAGACCATCGACCTCCATGATCGGGGCCTGAGGACGGCGGGATCGCCACCCGTCGTCCTTACAGAAGCAGGCTAGAAGGGTTGCGTGCTGTGGGGCCTTTGCCCCATAGCACGCAACCAGATTCACTCACTGACGCGGGATAAAACCCTACCCCCAACGACGCGGGATCCTCATCCCGACCCAACCCCCGCAGAGACCACAGAGGTGGTCAAAGTCCGCCGGGCGCCACTGGAAATACGTTCTGCTTGTAACCAGAGACGCCCGGCAACGGACGTTATAGCGGCCGCGGCCTTGGTCGCGGAACTAAAAAAAAAAAAAAAAAAAAGTAGTTTATATAATTATCACAACTATACCTACATATTCGTCTATGATTAAACAATTCATATTAAATTAGATCTCGAGTCACTGTCTGGGGTAGATACGATTTTACTCCTTTACTTTATATTTGCCAAAGCCTCATAATGTAAATACGGCATGGTTATTTGCTACTTCGATACTTAGTATCAATTTTTGGTTCGTTCATTAAACATTATAGAGACACACTTTTGACCCGAACAACCAACAAAAGGCCAGCGCAGACGAGGGATTTTTGTCCGTTTCGTCGATACAGACCTCTATTATATTACGGAACGTAGTAGGTAACGGTATTATTGAATAATTATTTCGGCCAATAATAGAATTGATAGATAATTGTATAGTTGTAGTTACTTTTGGGTTCAGGTAAAAAGTCCTAAGTATGGAAGTTATTAATTATTCGGATGTTGTAGTAAGGTCAGGATTTTACCCGTGTTTGCAGTCGTAACATCCCTACCGCAACATGTAGCTACCCTCGGGGGAAATTACACTTTGCTAGATACCGTAAAAGCAAATAATAACTCAGCCATAGAATTGGATCACACATTGTATTTTTGGCTTTAAAGATAATATTCGCTATCGATCTATAAACGATCTCAATCGAGTCGCGATTAATATACTGATAATTAGTGTCATACCGACATACACAATAACGAGTACATATCTCGCCTGTATCAAAGCGATTTGGACTTCTGTCTGATAGTCGTCAGTATGATCGACATGATTTGGGGAGCCCGTGGACCGGTGCTGACAGGGATCTGGTTTAAAGCATATAAGCAATCATATAATGGTGTAGCGAGTAGGCAATCAGACTAATCGAAGCACCACCACTGACATCACACCATACGAGAAGGCGGTTCTAGTCTCTTCTACCAGTTTCTACTTACACATACGCCATAAGCCACACATGCAAGCGAGAAATTATAAAAGTACTACAAATGTATAGATATATTATACTCGTCCTTTGTTTAGATTCACGCCCATTTAAACCTGTTTGTGTCAAGCCGGGGATAATACGATAGTAAAATCAATCACATACTGTTACTACGATCGTTTCAATACCTCCCAACTACCACTTTAATGTTAATGGATTTGCGGGCATACTGCTAAAATGGACCGAATCCTAGATTGGACATGTTATACATGTTCAATCTAAGGTTAATGTTATAACGCGAGAACCGAACGTTTTAAACGTTCGTTTCTCTGCCGAACGATAGTGGCCTGGAACGCCCTGCCTGTGCACGTGTTTCCTCCCACATATAATCCTGGGTTCTTTAAGCGGAGCGTGAAGAGGCACATCAGTAGGTCGTCAAGTTGAGGGCCACTCTCAATAGTAATGTGTGCTGTGAGAGTGGCCCACAATCGCTAGACGTCGTCACGACTTACCACCAGGCGGGCGGCGTCAATTTGGCGAACCAAATATAAAAAAAAAAAAAAAAAAAAATAACATGTACAGATTAGTATTCTCAAGCAGCCAACAAAAACACACCTGCGGCGGCAGGGGAATTTGTAGTGAATGGTGGTCGTTCGTGGCGATATCAAGAATGTATCTACATAACTAGAAAATTACCCCTGCTTGCCTACACACATCGCAATTAAGGGTTATCCCCACTGTAAAATATTTACTAATAATTATGAAAATAGAAGTACAAGTAGAGGTCAGCAACGAAAGCTGTTGCCCGTATATCCGATAGTAAGTATAGCGACATTTCCGTACCAAGGGATTTTGCAAAATATAAAGAGGGTGAACGTAGCTATAGAATGTCTGTGTCTGTAGCAAGCTTATTATTCAAGCGTTTCTCACAATAACTCTCGTCTAGTCATTTCAGACATAGTGTATACCTACACATACTAGGCATTGTTTTCAATGACAAAGGTGTCTGCATACATTCAGAATAATATACAATTTGATTGACTTTGAAGCACAAAGACCGACAGAACAGTTGTTTTCTTTTAAATTAATTAGAACTCTCATGCGATAGTAACATGTAGAACATTGCAAAGGTTAAGCAACATCTAGTCTGGCCGGTCTTAGGATGGGTGACCATTTCTCAAAACAGACCCCTTGGTGCCTCGGAGAGCACGTTAAACCGTCGGTCCCGGTTGTCATACAAACATCTATGACGGTCGTTAGGGGTAGTGGGAGCCCTAAATCAAAAATCAGACCAGTCTAACTACAGAACTTCGATATCGCCCATGGGTTGTGGAGGTCAGATAGCAGTTAGACTGGAAAGCCGACCCCAACTGCTTTGGGAGAAGGCTCGGTGGATGATGATTTAAATTAATATGTTAGGACAATTACAATTTACACGACACCATCTATAATCTCAAATTAAGCAGAGCAGCTAGTAAAAGAGTATCTACATAACTGATAGCACAAAATACTTTCGTATGTCTATCATATTCCTACTTTTAGGGTTCCGTACCCAAAGGGTAAAACGAAGGCTCCGATGTCCGTACGTCTGTATCTCACCAGGCTGTATCCCATTAACCGTAATAGTTAGACAGTTGAAATTTTCACAGAAGATGATGTATTTCTGTTGCCGATATAACAACAAGTACTAAAAAAAACAAAACAAAATAAATATTTACTTAAAGGGGCTCCCATACAACAAACGTGATTTTTGGCGGTTTTTATATAACATACGTAACCCATCGTGCACGAGCCGGCTTTTATACGAGGGTGGATTGAAAAGTAATCGGCCTAACCAAGAAAATAAATACATAATAAATGAAATATATTTTTATTTTTCAACGTAATCACCATCAAGTTCAATGCACTTTTGCCATCTTCCCTTCCAAGCATTTAGCCCGTTGAAAAAAAATGATTCTTCCTTAGAGTCAAAATATGCGTCTACTGCTGCTTTGACCTCGTCATTTGTCAAAAACCTTTGACGTCACAAGTGCTTTTTTAGGTTAGGGAACAGAAAAAAGTCTGCCAGATCAGGTGAATAAGGTGGATGCGGTAACAGTTCAAAGCCACAGTTGTGACTTTCTGACATTGATTGACTGGACGTTTTTCTTTTATTTCCTCTCGTAAACGACGTAGTAAGGGTGCGGTAATAATCAGAGTTTATAGTCTGACCCCTTTCAAGATAATCAACCATAATCACACTCTTCGAGTCCCAGAATACTGAAGCCATCACCTTACTTGCCGACAAAATCGACTTAGCCTTTTTGGGGGGTAGTGAACCAGGTCTTTTCGACTGTTTTGATTGTTGTTTTGTTTCCGGTGTACAGTAATGAACCCATGTTTCGTCCATAGTAACAAAACGATTCAAAAAATCACATTCATCAGCTTTAAATAACTCCAAACAGTCGCGTGCAAGTCAATCGCATCCTTTTTTGCTCAACTGAAAGCGGTCGCGGAACCCACCTCGCAGACACCTTGTGGAAACCCAACACGTTGACTATTATGTTTTGAGTACGTTCATAAGAGATGCCTATAATCTCGGCTATCTCTCTAATTTTCAATCTGCGGTCTTCCATAATTAAGTCGAGTATTTTTTTAACATTTTCGTCAGTAGTGGACGTCGGAAGGCCTTCCAGAGCGGGGTTCGTCTTTCACACTCTCTCTACCACGCTTGAATTCTGCTATCCATTTTTTGACGGATGAATATGAAAGAGCGCAATCCCCTAATGTACTGACCATATCATAATGGATGGCTTTTGATGACAGCCCCTTCTTATGGAGGTACTTAATGACGGCACGCTGCTCGATTTGCTCCATTTGCGGAAATGATGTCAGATTGCTTTGTTAATAAATTTATAAAATTAAAACTAATTATCGCACACGTTTCAAACTTCACACAATTAACAGGTCTGCACTGAACTAAATAATGTGGATAGATTTGATTTTTAGAACTAAATGGATCAGTGTTAGGTCGACTACTTTTCAATCCACCCTCGTAGATAATAGAAAACATCCAGACTCCGAGACAAACATTTGCGGATCACACAACTGTATCAGTATCATATTATTGGTACATTAGCTAAAGCCAGCCAGTAGCTTGGCCCCGGATGAACAGGCTTTGGGTAATAATGGGTATGTACTATAACTTTTACAGTACGTTTTAGTCTCGGAGCCCTTATAGTTTCGTCATGTCCGTCCGTCCTCGGTTTTTCTCCCAAACGGTTATTGCTAGAAAAATTAAATTTGATATGTGTACTTACTATTCCGACAAAGTGGTAAAATAAAATTATAAAAAATATTATTTCTTGGGACCTCCCCTACAAATAGTGGGGATGATATTTTTTCCTCGCGTCAAACCCATAGTGTGGGGTATCATTAGATAGGTCTTTTTAAAACATTGGGAGGTTGTTAAGACAGTTTTTTGATTTAGGTGTCCGTTTGCGAGATATTTAACTTTAAAGCGCATTTTTATTTATGGTATATAGTCCATTAGATGAACTTTGTTAGTTTAGAGCCTATAATGGGCAACTACGGAACCCTAAAAGAACTATTCAGTTCAAGTGGTTCAAGGTATAAATGAAAACTCCGTCTGTTATCGTTAACAATAAAATAATTCGACGCTGCGTTATGAAGTGCGTGAATGACATCATGTTCTAGCAAGAGAATTAGTTGTTGCTCTCAATAGATTCATTGTCTTGAACAATATAATAGCTACTATTAGAATAATATCAACACCATTGGTTTTATTCTAATAATTCTGGCCGATCTGGCACTGTGATGATAATAGTTAGTATGAGCACGGCATAAGAGCTGGCCTCTCATAGTTACTGCAACTGGCAAATGCTAAGGAAAACCGTAGATAAAGCCAATTAGTCTTATTATTTTATATAAAACCGGCCAAGTGCGAGTCGTACTCGCCCGGGAAGAGTTCCGAATCATTGTCTAGTAAAAACTTCCTCAAAGTAGGCCAAAGACGGCATAGGGTCCCGTTGTCCCTCTTTGTGAACCGAACCCTAAAAAGATGAAGTAGGAATAGGTAGGTACCTATTTGGGGTTGTCGGCTAAGTTGAGTCGAATAGAAAAGTAACTTAATATTGTGTTTGCTAATAAAATATCACGTGACCACTTGTAGAGAAAGTAAGCCATCGATGTTTTTAGATATCGATACGCTAAGAAACGATCGCCTCTTATAGACGACTGCTAGTTTTTCGTTTAATTACAACACTGAATATCTGTCTGTTGAACCGATTTTCATGCTGCATTCACTAATCGATAGAGTGGTTCTTGAGGAAGGTTTTAGTATACAGGGTTACTGGTAATTCGTTGTATTACGGGCAGAAGAATATAAGGGAAGGCAGACAATTGAATCCCCCCAATGTGTGGCCGAAAGTTAACGGTTTCCGAGATATCGCACAAAATCGGTTAATAATATTTTCTATCTTATATTGATTTAGAATAGGCTAAGCTACAAGGAATGGGGACACGCGTCTCCAAAAATAGTCAACTGTAATAAATGGACTTAAAATAACTGTCTGCTGGTTGAAGCTGCTTTTATCTTAGGTAGTCAAGGTCGCCACTGGAAATACCTTCTTGTGCATACCGGAAACGCCCGGCAATGGACGTAAAAGCGGCCGCGCCAGAGTGGGTTTCAAAAAAAAAGAGGTAGTGTTAACACTATCGTTAATACCTTGACTACCTAAGATACCATTGACAATATGAATACAGATTTTTCCAATCTCTAGATAATGTAATGTAAAGTGGAAAAAAAAATAAAATAATCTACTAAGTATGCCCTAGGATACTGGTAGGTGAGAATATATAAAAAATATGGTAATACCTACCATTAGAAGTGTTCTTGTACCAAATAAAGAAAATTAAATATTGATATCTAATAACAAACTTGAGGAAAAAACCTGACAAAAATACTTTTACAATAATTAAGTATGGCTGTAAGGTCATTTCAATCAGTAAACACTGCAGTCCATTGTAATACTGGTATGTAATAACAGGAAGATTTATTTACTACTTCAGTATCACTCATCGTTAACAGAGCCTTTTCCCAACTCAGTTGGGGTCGGCTTTCCAGTCTAACTGTGATTCGGCTGAACTTCGATATTTTCTGTGATGCGACTGCCACCTGACCTCCACAACCCATGAGCAATATCGAAGTTCTGTTGTTAGACCGGTCGGATTTTTTATTTGGGGCTCCAACTACCCCTAACGACTGCCATAGATGTGTTTATGTATGACAACCGGGTCTGTTAGGTTAACATTCTCTCCGAGGCACAGACTACTTCACTATCACTACATATTATAAAACAAAGTCGCCCATTCTGTATGTATGCGTAGATCTTCAAAACTACACAACGGAATTTGATGCGGTGTTCACCAATGGATACAGTTGTTCTTGAGGAAGGTTTTGTGTATATAATTTGTCAAATGGTTGAAGCCGTGGGTGTCCACTAGTATTTTTATAATACACAAAACATATTACCCATACTTAATGCAAGCAAACAAAGATATTCACAACCAAATTCTAACCAAGGAAATTACTCTTCTATGAAAATTGGATCTTGGAAATGGTTTTTATATCTCTGATTTCCAACGAAACACATTACTGGGACAAAACTATTCTGTTTCAAGGACTATCGAAGTAAGTAAATGCTATTCTTCCAAATCTGTTCAATGGTTTATACTTAACAAGTTTACAAACATCCTTCCCATACCTCATTTTACCTCATCCAATTTTGGCACTGCACACAAGCACATAGCTGATTGCTTAGATAGAGAATTATTATTATTAGAAAAATATTTTCTTACCACATATAATGTATAACAATTTTCACTTTCTACACTTTATTAACAAAACAGATTTTAATGACATACTATCATTAATAGTATGAACTTAGTATTCCTAATCATTGCAAATCATTAGGATTAATTCCAAAATGCACACAATATATATATCTATTGGACGATGGTGAATACTCATCTATGAGTTTTATCACAATAATATTGCATTATCTACTGATAAGCAGCTGGTTCCATAAAATTAGTATTGCTATCTTTGTTCGTACATCATGATAAAAAGAGATAGGATAACAATTGTAACTTATTAAGTTACATTTGTATGTGTTTGTCAAGTTGCAATTTTGTCTTGACGGTACTAACGGGCTCTATACCTACATGGAATTCTGCCGAGCTAGTACCTAGTGCGCCTGGCAACAATTATCTGTTTTAAAGAATACCTTTACGAGTAGTGTTGCCCCATC
Source organism: Nudaria mundana (assembly GCA_963556515.1). NCBI lineage: Eukaryota > Metazoa > Arthropoda > Insecta > Lepidoptera > Erebidae > Nudaria > Nudaria mundana. The sequence goes on from OY748304.1 coordinate 13,434,718, forward strand.
TTGCTGGATATGTTTTGTGTATACAATGAATTTCATTTGTTACTGGGGACTGGAAAAGAGTGGCTGACTCTAATGTTGCCTTGCGAATCTGGGGTTGGGGTGTCGCAAAGAGGGTCCCATACAAACTCTCAGTCTTTATAGGTGAATTTGAATAATTATTTTTTTAATTCACCTAGCAATTGAAAAAGAACAGACTTAACCACAGTTAATTTCACACTACAATCAAGATAAACTACATGTTCAATACTTTTTTGTACAGTGAACATTTATGTTGTTCAATAACCATTCTATTTCACCTACTTTTAAGTAGAACATACTCGCTACAAAAACCAAAGCCTTGCTCTGCAATGCAAACCATGTCATCACTCATACGAATTCGTGAAATAGGTATCACGGAACTTAACTAATCGGAGGTCACACGTCTTGACATTTTCTTGTTTAATAATTGCTTAGTGAAGGGCGATACTATACATCTTGTGACGCATGAATCAAAGTAGATGTTGCAATTCTTAACGACAGTTTGTGTACATCTTGTACTAATTATTATGAAATACTCGTTATATTTACCTGGAAAATTCTTAAACAATATTCCAAAATCACTGTTTTTCTTTTGCTAACAGATGTCATTCGTAATCAACACTGCACATATTGTACACAATAACCACGTAGATATTTATACACAACAATAATCAAGGATTTTTTCTCCACATAAACAAAACAAACGTATATTTTAACACAACACACCAAAAACAACAATTTCACTGTAATGGGCTTCCTACCATTATCTTTTCCCCATTTATGTACCTAGTGATCACAAAATCGCGATATTTTTATCAATCTTGCCAACACGGAATGGCTCGGCTCGAGTCACAGAGTACAAGTACTGAATGAAAGTTCGACTGGACAAAATAAACTGAAGCAACTGACAAACTGACTCAGTCGACTCTGTCAGACAGAGAAAACAACGCGCACGCAACGCTCTCGTTCTCTCAATAACGCAAGTTGAGCAAAGAATTATTTACTAGCTTGGTGTCGGGAAAAGAGGTTACGTACTTAATATTTAGTTCCATTTGCCCGGTAACCAGCTTATTCAAACATCTGCCATTCATCACAGATCGAGGTACACAGGGCCGAGCCGCCCCTGTGTGCCACAGATCTAATAGAGATACTACGTATCTGTGTGCGAAGTGTGCGGCGCACACAGGCGCCAAGACGATAGGGGCGCCCGCGCCGCCACCGAAATTATTTTGGACGACGTATTCATTTTAGTAGAGTAGGTACCTATTGATAAGTAAATAACCGCAACATGTCTTGCAAGGCTACCAAGATAATATTCACGATGGTTGTTTCCAGCTGGGCTTTAGTTACCTGGTTACCTGGTTGAAACGTATGTACCTACCTGTAGGTATGTACCTACCTACCTGTGCATATATAGGTATGATACGTGCTAATTCCCGTCGAATATTATAACAGATTATGCAACGCGATAGCTTAATTAAAAGTTAAGTAATTGTCTATTAGGTACACACTAAAAACAGTGTACATATTGTGTAAGGTACTGGACTGTTTTACGTCTTCAAAACTAGAAGAAGAACGTGGTAAAAATACAATTAAAAGAAGTAATTAATATTTTACGACTCTACTCTACCATGTACTTCCTAAGAATCATTTGCACAACAAGTGCAGGAGGTGGCACCGGCAGCCAGCCAGCGTGGACGACACTGTGGTCGGAGCTAACCAGTGTGGCGCCAACTAACACACTGTACTGGCGACTTACCAAATGCAGTAGATCCAGCAAAGTGGGCGCCTGATCTCACCTGTCTGGTATCCGTGTGAACCCGTATACCGACATCTACTGCAGTAGTAAGTGACAAGACACAGAGACTAGTTTCGTCTAGAACCGTGTGGTTAGATGGGAGTCGACCCACCAGACGAAAGGGTTTCCAAAACCCCCCGGATGCGTGGTCACCACGCCCGCACCGGTCGCCACCGGCATGCGGCACGGCGACACACATTATGTTATACGTTAGGTTAGGCGGGCGGCCAGCGGCACCAAAGTTTCTAAGGGTCGTCCTGGCCAGGGCGGGTCGACCCACACTTGACTGCACTACGCCACTGCTGCACCACACACACATCGCCCCGGGCCCGGCAGTGTAGCATCTGAACCCCCAACACAAGCCAACCTAGGCCGGGTTACTTGGGGGGCGTTATACCATCTGGACCAACACTGATGTACCACCTGGTATTATGTATACCGCAGTATACCGTGAATTCACGTTGCGTCGTCCGTTGATAAGCAAGTGTGCCGCTAGCAGGTGAGGTCGCTGGGGCCCTGAAGATGTTTTGGTCCCTTAAACCAATTAGCGTTTTATTTTTCGCAGTAATTGGCAAGCGAATTGGTTTTACATATTTATAAAAAAAAACATTGAAACATGAAGATTCGTAAAAAAAAAAGGCGCTTCATAGGGTTCGCACACAGGCGCTGCCAGGGGTCGGCTCGGCCCTGGAGGTACACGACGCGTAGATAACCGAGGACGTAAAGCATAAATTCACCATCTGAAATGAAAGTATCCGTTGATTCCAAATGAATGGAATCAGCTGAGTCTTCCTTGCATTTGCATGGAAATCGTATGCAGAGAAATAATTTAGATGAGGTACATTCCGTGGCGTAGGTTGTTAATCGGTCATACACCAGCTATTCTGGTCATATATACAATGGTCCTACTATACAATGGGCATCACATTGCTTGTTGCAACCCAAGGGAATTACGCCAACATATATTCTATGATTCGACAGGACCATAGAACAACAGAAAGTACCAGGCGCTACGCAATAGGAGAGCAGTGATGCACGCCTCACACAGAAGCAACCCACCGCTTTTCTGGACTCTTTCACCAGCGGTCCCTTTTGGCATGGGGCTATAAATACACTTTCACACAGACTCAGGCCTTAGAGAATCATGAAAGGCGCTTACACACTAATTATAATAGGTTCAGATTTAAACTAGTATTAATACAAGTGAGACTCAGCTTTTTCTAGGTCAGCCAACGTTCAGATAACGGCTCGTGACAGCAGCAACTCAGGACATGAACCGCTCGTACGGCATCAACTACTCCGTGGAATCAAGTTTCTTAACACACGTGCAACTATTGTACTTATTAACTTGTGCTAATCAGTGCTAATATTAATATTAGCACTGATTAGCACAAGTTTAAACGTATTAGAGAATTCCTGAATTGTAAGATATTTAGTAATATGCCCATGCGACACTGACATTTCCCACGTGACATTAGGAAACGAGACAAGATTTGAATTTACATTAAGAATAAAGAATTTATTAGTGGTCAAAGATTTTACCATAGAGTCTTCAAAACCGAGTTTATATCTCGCGATCGTAAGATACGCGACACTTCGTATTTAATCCAAATCTACTCTCGGCAAACCTACGTTGACTTTAGTTGACCGACATACTCCATACATCCTGTCGCAAATCACCGCGCTGGTCCATTGCGTGTTGATGATGCGGGAAGCTCAAAACTGAATATTGTGACGTTCGTTGGGGGAGGCTAATGCCATGGAGTAAAGTAATATAGATACTGGGACGCCTATGCCCAGAATTAGGCGTCAGTTAATGATGCAAGCAAGTTATATTATAGTAGGTATACAGATTGTCCTATATGTCAGCATCAAGCTGAAACCGGGTGATAGTAATATGAAGTCATTAGGACTTATCAGAAAAAAATAAAATACAGGTTTTATATTTTTTTGTTTTTATGTAATCCTGAATATTGCTTCTGTATACTCGTGCCTAAAATTTAAAAGCAGCTGCTCCAGCTTGGCAGAAAATGATACTCTTTTTCCAATCAAATATTAAAAAATATTTTTTATATATTTCTGTATTTCAAAGCAATGAGTTAAGCAAACTCTTCCCAAACTATTCCTAAAATGTAAAGATGGAAATAACTAGATATTCGCCGGAACGCGGGCGGTTACGTCGAAATAAATAAGACTGAGAACGTAATTAATAACTCAAAAACTCTAAAAGCCACATTATACCAAAAACTACACAGTAAGTCGATAGGTTTAAAATTGCGACCGGTATCGTTTTACATACATTTTCGATTGGGACCATCTTAGAGAAGACTCCGCTACGCTCAGTCTTAATAAATCACAAAACTGAAATGTCATCGGCAGGACTCGAAGCTACTACGGCCCTTTCCTAAAGATGTTACGGTAGTAAATCACAAGAGAGCCCTACAGTAGTATATTTTAAATTTTAAACTTAAGAGAGTAAACATATTTTTTACATAATACAAGTATCTATATTCTCTAAAAAGTTTAAAATAAAAAGCTATATTCAAAATAGTGAAAAATTAATTGAAAATGGATTAAATAATATATGGATAGCTCTAAAATATCTTAAATTATTCACGTTACTATAAACCTGCAAATAAATATATTTACTTATACCCTGTCTAAAAAGTCGTGATGTGGAGTGGAGAATCAACCATTTGGACAATCTCGCTAGATGTGAAAATTTGGGGTCTCCCTTGTTTGACCGAAAGGTTTTTGACAAATGTTCACTTCCCAAAAAATTTTTGCCATAATTTCATGTGCCAAATTATTACTTAGCAAAAAATCTATTCACAAAAAATTGTAACGCAAACCTAATGTTTGGGAAATGAACGTTTATATTTATAGACCCCAGTGACATCTTGAAAGCATTTAAAAATCTCAAAATTAAAAAGTCTGAAGATCACTGGGGTATATCAGTTAGCTTAATAAGTAATGTAATTGATATCATTGCACCTGACTTGGCACAAATTTTTAATGAATGTGTAGATGAAAAAACATTTATTTATAAAAATATACATTATTATATACTAGGTACAATAGAAAATGAAATTAATATTAAATTTAATTATTACTATTTAAAAAAAAATGTAAAAAGTTTGGGCCCCGCGGTAGGGTGCCCATCATGGCGGCGGCATTCCCGCGCTGTATGGCGATGCTTATCCGCTGCGCGAGAAATCCGCCGGCTCGTAAGTCTCCCGTTACCTCCCTGAGCCGTTTGCTGAGCTCCTTGAAAAGCGAGTGGGCGCCCGGGCCCCACGGGCCCAGTGTCTCGACACCAAATGCGACAAAGTCGTATTGAGTGCCGAGACAACTGTACTTGCCCACCTTCGAGCGCTCACGTACCTCGGCCGCCGCGCCGGCACGTTTGGCAGTTGCCGGAAGATAGGACGCAGCTAGTGTGTCGGCACACGTGGCGTCCCACACTAGTGGGCGACCCATCCTCCATGGTATCATTGACATCCCGTCAGGTCTCTTACCATCGTCCCGTGCAATGTGCTGGGGCTCCAGAATCGCAGGGACGTTTACACTGACGAGACACCGTCGCAGGATATCGTTGATCGCATGGCGGGATAGGCGGCCAGCACTCGAAGAGCAGGCAAGCCCATGGTGACCTAGGCGATCCACACTCGCTCCACAAGAAGCACAACTATGTTCTACACAAACCTCGGCCCCCAGCCGGAGACCGATGGCGAGTCGGAGAGTGTTGTGTTCAATGAAAGTACCAGTGTTGGGGGATGGGTAGGCATGGAGCCAGTGTCCGGATTCCTGTCTTGACACTGCTTCCAGCCTGGCGCGATTTTTTAAAGATGACGAGGTATCAATGAGGGTTTGTAAAATATGTTGGCATGAAATGTTATCCCAGGCCTTCTGATTTTTGAGAGTGGGAGGGAAATTTGGACTCGGTCCAGCTAGCCAGGCAGTTTCAGCCTCGACCAAGCTCGCGATCTCACAGTTTGTAGCCGCGGGGGCTTTAAGGATTTTTCCTGTAAGGTCAGACGAGCTATGGATTGAGGACAGAAATGCTGGCAGTGCTACATATCTAGTAGAGATTTTTCGGGTTCCCAGGCCACCATACCTAATTGGTAGGGAGGCTTGGGTCCATGCCTGCTCGCTTAGTCTGATATTTATGATAGCTTCAATTTGGAATTTTATTGTATTGTCCAAGTCTTGGGTTAGATGGGGAAATTTCCACACTGGGCAGCAGCGGAGCAGGTACGTAAATTTAGGAACAAATAGACAAAACTTAATGATGAAAATAGCGGAATGGCTGCTAATTTTAAGGAGGCGGTCCGAAAATTCATTAAATTTAGAAACCGAATTTGTTAGAAGTGGTGGAATGGCCTCATCAAAAATAGGTGAACCAAGGAGGCTTAGACTGTTCTTTGTTACTATATTGATATTTGGGGCTACGCTATTAAAATTATTAACTATGGATTGAGCAGAGGTTGTGTTTATTTTGTCGTTAATGAAGAGTTCAGACTTATTAAAATTTAAATGTAAGCCAATGAGATCAAAATTTTGTTTTATCATTACTAAGTCAGTTAGAACAGTCTGAGCGTCCCCGGCTATGGTACCGTCATCTAGGTACCATATATTCAACTTTGAATTTACTTTGTGGATTATCGAATTAATGGCCAAACTGAAGATTGCTGGACCGAGGGGATCACCCTGCTGACATCCCACAGCCGAAATAATTTCATTATTTTTGTGTAATAATTTAGAAGGACAGTGATAACACTGTAACATAAAATTGTAGATCTCCGGAACGTATAATTTAATTTCATTCAGGAGGATGTCCCTGTTGACCGAATTAAAAGCATTTTTTACGTCTAACTTAAGGATCACTTCACATTGATCATCTTGAGCAAAGGTGCGTACGGAATGTACCGTCGCTTCGCAACCTCCACGGGTTCCGAAGCCAACTTGTACGGGTTCGAAAAGGGACTGAAATTTTGACCGTGTTAGTCGAACACAAATTTTGGCAGCCAATCGCCGCAGAGTGGACCCTACAGCGATCGGTCGTACACCACCATCTTTTTTAATTAAAGCTATTAAATTTGCTCCGTATAGGATAGGCGTAACTTCCTGGCACACAGCCCCCTCCAACATGATGTTGACTAGTCCGGTTAGGGCCGAGATGACGTGGTCGCCACCTGCGCCGTGGCTGGTGAGGTCTTTGAGATGCTGGGGGGAGATGCCATCTACTCCAGACGCCGAACCTATAGGGAAAGAAGCAATGGCAGCAACAACATCTTCTTCTTTGGCGTGGAGGCATGTTGCAACCTCAGATGGTGGGTCTACAAAAGGTGGACAGGTAGGGCCTGGGGGGTGTTTCGATTGTAATGCTAAGGCGGTCTCCGGTGTATCAGGTGCTATGGTGTCATTTGAAAAAAGAAGCCGAGCGGCACCCTTTAGGTCTCCGTCTTGCACTTTCTCTTCAACTTTAGAGAACAAGTCTTTAGGTTTGCTATACGGAGGCCTTGGAGGTGCCACTGGGGGTAATTGAGTGTTAGGGGCAGTGTTATTTTTAATTTGTTGAGTGAGTGAGGTTTTAGTTTCAGGGGTGGCGTGTAGAGTTCTGTAAGCGAATGTTAGGAGGTCATGCCAAGAAGCGGGGTTGTTGTCGCGAGTACATTTTCGAACGGTATCTGCTAGAGCCGAGGCTACGCAGGATCGGGCACCCCGGGGTATTCGTTTTACGATGCTAGTTGAATGTTTCAGTTGGCTAAGGTGTGAGTGTAGGGGTATGGGGGATAGTGGTGAGTTGTTGAAAGTCAGGGGGTCGAGGTTTTGGCTACATGGAGGTGAATTAATGATACGAGCGTGATGAATACGTGATTGATGTACATGAAGTCCTTTTGTGCTATGAAAAGATCGTGAACACACTTCACAGATGTGCATACGGCTCGAGGAAAAGGAACACTTACTTACAGTAAAATATTTAAAAAGTACTTAAACTATTAGAAAAAATATAACTAAGGAAAATAATTGTTCAGGGCTAGTAGTAAAAAAAAACGAAGAAATTCAAAGGGTAGTAGTGTTTGCTTGCAAAGCTTGATTCATTTATAGAATTTTAATTTTTCAATTTTCAAAACTCCCATCCAACCATATCATAGACTTATTACAACACTGTGCGCACATAACAGCGGCTGGTTGCCACGCAACCGTTACTATGGTTTCGTATATTGTTACACTTTCTTTTGCACATACATATCAATTATAATGGATTCTGATTCTGTAATTAGTACTTTAATATCATTCATAACACTTCTATCACTGAATTAGGCTATAAACTCAACATTTTGGTATATTTTATTTATGTAGGAACGGTATTATATTTTAGATGTTAAAACATACGGAGCAACTATATTGACAGCTTTTGACGTTTTTATATTTATTTATATATTTTTTTTTTTTTTTTTTTTTTATTATTTTTTTTTTTTTTTGTATGAAGGTATATTCCCTAACCTAATGAAAAATAGTAGACTAATACCATTATTTAATATGTATGGTTTTGACAAAAAATCCTTAGAACTATTAGGATCTTACCTAACAGATAGGCTGCAGACTGTCATGTGAACAACGTTAAGTCAAACGGAACTAACGTCAAAATAGGCGTACCTCAGGGATCAATTCTAGGGCCTTTTCTCTTCTTGGTTTATGTTAATGACTTGCCTTTCATGATCGAGGCACAAGCTGGCATAGTAATGTTCGCGGATGATACATCACTTATATTCAAAGTAAATCGGCATAGTACAGATGCGAATAATGTTAATAATATTTTAAATGATATTTCAAATTGGTTTTCTACAAACAACCTATTGTTGAATGCAGAAAAGACTAAATGCATTAAATTTACAATGCCCAATGTCAGACAAGCAAACGTCCATGTCCATGTGTTAGCTCTGCTGCATATGCTGTGAGACGGATTAGGCAGTTGACAGATGTAGCTACTGCTAGGCTAGTTTACTTTGGTTACTTCCATAGCTTGATGTCCTATGGAATACTACTTTGGGGAAATGCAGCAGATATAGAAACAATTTTTATATTACAAAAGAGGGCAGTCCGTGCCATTTATTGTTCAGGTAAAAGAGATTCTCTTAGGGAGCGATTTAAAGATATTGATATTTTAACTGTAGCTTCCCAATATATATTTGATAACATACTGTATGTCAGGAAAAATATATCTAGCTATACTAAAGTAAGTGACGTTACAGACAGAAATCTACGTAATAAAAATAAACTACTCCCTCCGTGTTATCGGCTTAGCAAGGTTAGTCATTCTTTCAAGGGGGAAGGTATACGCTTTTATAATAAATTGCCTGAATCGGTCCTTTGTATGCCCGACAATAAATTTAAAAACTTTATAAAGACCACTTTATGTCAAAAAGCATATTATAAAACAGTTGATTACCTTAATGATAAAAGTGTCTGGCTTGAGCATGGTGCAGGTGCCTCCTAAAATGCCGTAATTGTAGCATATTTTGTACTTAGGCGACTATAATAATTTTTTTTTGTTGTATTATACACTCTTTTTGATTTTGACACGAGACCAATGTACATTCGTCCACATTTAGTCTTAAGAAAATGTGTAAATGAGTCAATTATTTGAAAAGAGTGACCGAGAGTTTTATTGCCAGGTTCTTTCTCTCGGTTCTACTTATTGCTTTGCGAATCTGGCAGTACATGTAAATATAGAAGCAATGACATTTTTTATTTTAAGTACTTACTGACGTTTGTAAGAGCAATTTAGTGACCTATACAAATAAATAAATAAATCATTTCATTTCATTTCATAACCATTCACCAAACAACCAACATCATTTCACCAAACGTTTATTGTCTGAAAATTGTTTGCTGTAATAAATCATTTTATTAAAGACCAAATGCCATAATGAAATTATACTTGGTAATATTTTGCCAAGTAAAAATTTGACCAAATAAAAATATGCGTACTAAAATCATTCGAAATATTGCAATGGTATAAAAAAAGGTTGCTAAAATTTGTTTGGGTAATGAAATTTTGTCAAAAATCTTTTCGGCAAAACGGCAGGCACCCGAAAATTTGCTTTAATGAATACACTTCAAACTATATAATTGAGCTAAGGTATAAAAATAAAATAAAAAAATACCTACAAGTCCTACTTATTCACCCCCAATATTTGGGGGGAAAGCCCTTAAGTTGGTAGCCCTTAGTTAACGATTGTCATTCTCGTCAATTTACATAGAAATGGTAAGTAAGATGTTCAAACTTTTCAAAATAATTGCATCATTCTCGCAAAAATATAAGACATTAAAACGTCGACAAATGTTTCACCTCTAAACGAGGCATTCTCAAGACTGTCTCAGAGAGAACAGCAAAATATGAAGCCAGTACATGTTTGCTTTTAAGTATGAATGTGTAAATATCGCTAGCGCGATGTAGGATTTATCGAAAACGACTAACGGGGGTAGAAATATTAAGTTATGTTAACAAATTCAAAAACAAAAAATCTACTTTTTACTACGGCGAAAACATAGTGTGACACACACAAACCAACAAACAACTACCGTGGCTGACCATTCACGCACAAATTAAGCAAAGGAGATGTATGAAAATCAGTCTGTTCGTTGAGTAAGGTGTCCACATCCCTCCTAACTATTTCTAAACGCTCCGAGACACATAACTTGAACCCTTTCTCACATAACCTTAAGATCTTAAAGGTGTTGTCATTGTTCCAAGGTATGACCTGTATCCAGAAGATGTTTTGCAAAGTGAGACTTCTCCGGACAACCGTTGCGGAAGGCCGATAAATGCTGTCTGTAACTGACATCAAAGGACCTGCCAGTCTGACCTACATACTGCATATCACAACCATCGCAATTTAACAAATAAACTCCTGACTTCTGTGAAACAGAAACTAAATCTTTACCATTACATAACTCCCTCAAGGTGTTCTGGGTTCTAAAAGCTGTAAATATATTGTTTTCCCTCAGGATCTTGGCAACACTCAATGACACGGAACCCACGAATGGCAAACACGCAGTGTACTTCCTGACAGGTTCAAGAGATGGATGTAATAAACGAAAACTAATATTTCTACGTTTCTTATTTAACATTGAGTACACCATACCTACGTTGTAACAGTTAGAGTGCGCAACATGACAAATTATAATTCAACTCGTTGTCATTATGCCTGTTGATTCAACGGTACAACTAACATCCATTGAGTAGGATGTTAGTTGTACCGTTAAATCAACAGGCATAATGACAACGAGTTGAATTATAATTTGTCAGGCTATGGAAAGCAGCCATCTTGTGCTGCCAGGGATGGTTAGAAGAATAGGGAATAACTATATCTGTACAAGTTGGCTTCCTGTAAATACCAAACTCGTGAACCCCACCCCTCCTAAAGATTGATAGATCCAGAAAATTAAGAGTAGCCTCTGTTTCCACTTCTAATGAAAATTCAATCCTAGGGTGTACTGAGTTCAGATTCGAAACCTGACCACCAAGTTGGCGCTTTGTACCCGTCCAGCAGATGATGATATCATCCACGTATCTAAAATAATATAATATATGCATATTCTTTACTATGTGATTCGTCTCAAAGGAATCCATCTGCCATTAAGGGGCTCAGTGGTGACCCCATAGACAAACCATCTTTTTGTAAATAATAACTATTGTTGAATTGAATTTTGTGTCATGCACAATTTTGTTCATTTTAAAATTTCCTCAATTTTATTAACATGTATTCTTTTAATTATATAATTTTAATTATATAATTTACATAGATTTGATTGGCAATCGCTTCAAGTGGCGAGATAAACGATAAATATGTGCCGTCAGTACACGTTATTGTCAAGTATTAAATGATCGTCTCAGGCATCCATTAGTGTTAAAAATGAGAACACAGCATTATGTACCTTCTACCTATTATTTTTCAAGGAACACAACATGATACGTTTTGTTTCTGCCAAGTGGAATACAAATAAAATAATTATTTTTTCATTCTTCCCTAAAGTGACAGTTGGTTTTGAAACGCCCGCCCTGTGAGTGTTCTAAGTGTTTTGACTTCTAAAGACTAGGCAGTATGGTCTTAGGACTTTAGCCTGCCCTTTAAATGGGCAAATTTACAAAAAATGACTGACAAATCAAACTGTCAGGCTGACAGTTTGATTAGACAGAACAGAATATTGGCCTTTCGTTCGTTGCAAAGAGAATATAATACTACGTAAGATCGTTGTTGTTGTTTTGGAGTTTTGGACCGACACGATTTGATTGTTGCATCGTTCGGGACATTTTTTCATTTTTATTTGTTGATTTACGAAGACTGGACATTGGCGAGTTGCTGCAAGCAGTGCAAACAGAGGCCATAAAAAGAATTGAATTGAATTGTTGTTGTTTTGATGATATGCGTTTCTGCAAAATTCCAAGTTTTTAAAGTGTTTTGTGATATAAATATAAGTGTTTTAGTAGTGGAAATGGTCGTACTCTAGCTGATGTTATCCTTCTAACATGAGAGGGTGTGTATATTGTAAATCACGATACGAACAGGGCAGTAGCATCACTTTTCACAAGTAAGTAGAAAAAATAAACAGTAAAGCCAGTGTGCAGCATAAAGATACTAATGTACTAACGTAATGGTGTGCAGTCTGCAGTGTATTCTTCGAATACACTTGTATATTTTGTGTGTATTCGTAGAATAATAAACCAACCTAAGCTGTTAGATTTTACAAAATTTTCTTAAATTTGCTGAATTAAGGACCAGGCTAAAGTTCTGAGACCATACTGTCTAAAAAAAGTCATTCGACTTCATTTTCGATTCTGAGTCGATCCACAAATAAAAAAGTTCCAAAACGGTTAGGTTAGGTTTTTTATTTATTTATTTGACCTTGGCGCACCTTGAAAATTATGCCAATCGACTTTACTCGTCGAGTAGTGTCTAAATATATATAGTATCGCCCTCTAGCGGTGAACCGCTAAGATGAATGTTTACCGTATTTACATATAAAAACATATCAATATTATTCAATATGAACTGTGTGTGTGTGAGTGACCACAGTCAAATGACCACTGTGTTCACTGACATGATCACTTTAACGATATTTAGTTGTAATACAATTCGGTGAAATTACACAAAATTATTATATTAAATCCCTGTATTAATAAATTACAAGCACCGGCTCAGCTTTCTTTTAACTGACCCGGAGTTGTTGGATGATGTTTTTTTAGGCATTACTATTTCAATTTGTTGATTATCTACAGTAAAGTGTATTTATCTTATAACAAAAATATTTGAATATATCCTGGGACCTCAGGATGGCAGTCGCAACCACATACCAGTAGACAGTTAACAGTATTTATATATACAGGGTGTCCCAAAACTCAACGATAATCTGGGACCGGGTGAAAGGCCAGGTTACACCAGTTCTGCGAAAAATAAAAAAAAATCCATATCACTCAGTCCAGCGATAATAGTAATTTTTTCAAAAAAGTTGAAATTCGACACCCTTGGTCGCATTTTTAAGTCCTGTGATCACCAATGTCACAATTTCGCTGTGATTTTTTTAATTTCGTAATCTTCATTAACAATGCTATTAATCGCAACTACAAATGCAAAAAACATTGTTAATTTAAAAAAATAAGTTAAGTTTTAGTGTCACGGTTCACAAAAATATTGTTAGTTAACTTTGACACTTAATTTTGAAAAAAAAATGTGCTAAGCCAAGGGTAGGCTTTATTTCAGAAGATGGCGCATTTAATCAAGATTTTAAAATGGTGCAACACTAGCCACTTTTCTTGCTATTAAATTTTTTTGCAAATTGAGCTCATTTCAAATATAATAATTGATACTTTTTTGTATTAACATCTATTAATACAAAAAAGTATCAATCGGGGTCTCGAGTGTGTGTGATGAACAAAAGTGATAGAATAAGATAGTTAGTGACGCTGACAGTCTGTCAAGAATATCCTGACAGATGAATCGGACGCAGTGGTTCAATTTCATGGCCTCCTCGTTCCCCCGATCTAAATCCAGTTGTTTTTTTTTAATAGGGATGCATAAAAAAAAAAAGTCTATTCGAAACTAATACAAAATCTATCAGATCTTCGCCAGAAAATTGATGCAGCGTCAGAAGAAATAAATGCAAGGAGTTTTGCACGACTGGTGAAAAGGTCTTTTGTAAGGCGTTGCAGAGTCTGTATTCGTGCCGGAGGCGAACAATTCGAACATTTACTTTAGTTTAAGGAGAATAATTAAAAAAAAAGTTTTACGATGGTTCGTTCATTGTTTTTATAATTATATCGTTTATTCATTTATACTCCTACTTTATACATTTTTAAATACATTTATAAAAAACAAATACATTTAAAAATATAAAAAATAGTGACCCACCAGTGGTTCAATTTCATGGCCTCCTCGTTCCCCCGATCTAAATCCAGTTGTTTTTTTTTTTACTAGGTGTGCTTAAAGAAAAAGTCTATTCGAAACCAATACAAATATAAATGCAATTAGTTTTGCACGACTGGTGTTTTCACCAGTCGTGCAAAACTAATTGCATTTATTTCTTCTGACGCTGCATCAATTTTCTGGCGAATTTCTGATTTTGTATTGGTTTCGAATAGACTTTTTCTTTATGCACACCTAGTAAAAAAAAAACAACTGGATTTAGATCGGGGGAACGAGGAGGCCATGAAATTGAACCACTGCGTCCGATCCGACTGCGGCCTAACACCTCTTTCCTTGGCTAACGAGAACTGGCTTAAACCAAAGGTGTTAAGTACTGAAGACCGTAAGGACGTATGGAAGAGCAAGGAGCTACACGGGCGGTTCTACTGAGTCTTAACAGGACTCGATGTAGACCTGCTCGCATCGGTGAACTGGCTGCGTTTTGGGGACCTCTTTGGGGAAACTGAAGGTTATGCCTGTGCAATTGCAGATGTGGTTATCAAGACGAACAACTATCGGAAATACATTATGAAGGACGGTACGGTACAGTCGACATTTGTCGAGCATGCCACCGTCCTAGTGAATCACTTCGCCATATTATTTCCGGTTGTTCGTATCTTACTAACACCGAGTACTCGCATAGGTACAATCAAGTAGCCAGGATCATCCACCAGCAACTTGCTCTTCAATATGGCCTTATCGAGTTTGAAGTACCGTACTATAAGTACACACCAGTGCCAGTTCTTGAGAATGGTCGTGCATTGCTCTACTGGGACCGATCAATCATCACGGACAGGACTATTGTTGCCAATAGGCCCGATATCGTGTTGGTTGATCGGACCCAGCGTCGGGCAGTGCTCGTCGATATCGCCGTCCCGCATGACGAAAATTTCGTGAAGGCAGAGAAGGACAAACTTAGTAAATACCTTGATCTGTCCTTCGAGATAACCGCCATGTGGGACGTAGACTCGACGATCATTGTCCTGGTGGTCGTTTCAGCAAACGGATTAATAGCGAAGAGTCTCGATCAACATCTCAAGAGACTCTCGTTAGATTGTTGGATCAAGAGTCAGATTCAGAAGGCTGTTATCCTCGACATGTGGCGTATTGTTAGGAGGTTTCTCAGTCTGTAGCCTCCACCGCCGGTAGTTTGGGTCCTACTCCGCTACTGGTGGGTCACTATTTTTTATATTTTTAAATTGATTTGTTTTTTATAAATGTATTTAAAAATGTATAAAATAAGAGTATAAATGAATAAACGATATAATTATAAAAACAATGAACGAACCATCGTAAAACTTTTTATTTAATTATTCTCCTTAAACTAAAGTAAATGTTCGAATTGTTCGCCTCCGGCACGAATACAGACTCTGCAACACCTTACAAAAGACCAAAAGGTAAATTCGGTGAATTTACAACCTTCCCCCGCTGTACATGCATAACCGCACACTTTTCAACACCGAACTCCATCTTAATGGCATTACTAAAACATCCGTAGTTTTTAATAATGTCACTAAATCTTGGTGCTTTAGTGTGAACAGTTTGAGGTCATCCATATACATCAGGTTAGAAAAAACCTCACCCCCTCTACGAAACCGATAGCCCAGCCCTGAATCCTTCAGCAATGTGCTAAGTGGATTCAGTGCTAGACAAAACCACAATGGACTCAAACTGTCGTCCTGGAATATACCACGCTCGATCCTTATCAAGCCTTGCGGATCAGAGGCGAACCCACCACTACCTGGTTGACGAAGAACTATGGTCCACTGCCGCATACATGAGACTAAGAAGGATTTAAGAGTCGGATTAATTTTATACAACTCTAAAATCCTCCTCAGCCATTAATGAGGCACCGAATCATAGGCCTTCTTGTAGTTAATCCAGGCAGTAGAGAGGGCGCCCCTACTACGCTTGACCTGTTGGCTAATGGCCATGTCAATAAGAAGTAGCTCCTTAGTCCACGTGACCCAGCCCTACATCCATTCTGAGCGCTATCTAAAATGTTGTTCGATATTATATGTGAATTTAATTTACTTCTCAGAATAGATGTAGTAGCTTGTAGATGGTAGGTAAGCAAGTGATAGGTCTATAGTTTTTAGTTTCCGTGGTACTACCTGATTTGTGGAGCAGGAAGGTGATGCCAGTGGTCATAAAAGCGGTTAAGGAACCAGACTCGAGGGCTTCTTGATACTGTGTAGCCAAGCGTTCATGCGAGCTCTGGACCCACTTTATCCAAAAGTTGTGCAATCCATCCGGCCCAGGACTTTTCCAGTTCGGGGCCTTAAGAATTGCACAACTAACGTCTTCGGAGTCTATGGTGATAGACTCCATGGGTTCAATAGTATTGCATTCACGCTCGACGACACGGATCCAATCGCCCTCCGAATGTTCGACGGGCACCGACCATATGTCACGCCAAAATTTATTCATGGTGTGAGAATCTGGCAGCTGCCCGTCAGTCAAACGATGTCTAGTTCCCTCCCACTCTCGATACACCTTCCTTTGATCACTTTGGAAGATACGATTCTGCCAGTATCTGTCCACACGCTCTCTGTAACGCCGGATACGGCCCGCCCATGCATACACTTTCTGTTTTAGAAAGTCAATACGTTCCGTGACATTGGCTACGTATTGCTGGGGGCCAATACCAGTCCCAGCAAATGCCTGAGTCACGAAACGTATGACCCGGGGACGGTTATTTCCCCGACTGAAACAGATAAGCTTTGCAATGAGAATCCTAAATGTGCCGATACGTCGCTCGATTCTTGCCTGCCATACGGGAACACCATCCGGTCGTGGTGCACGGTTAACTTCGGGGAACCGACAAGCGGCAATAACTCCACAGTAAAGAATCGAGTGAGTATCGAGCAAATCATTGCTAGTCCGTAAATACGGAGCTAGCAATGCATTCAGGGCTCCCATCAACGCCAGATTTCGCTTATGCATGGGCAAGCGTGGTAGCCGTGGTCTAGAGTTAGGTGCGAACCTATAACTGCGAGATCGCATCATCCAAAGTACTCCTTATTTGCTCGCTTACCTGGATAGATATATCACTCGTGTCATCTCCCGTGTCGAGTGCGGGCTCGGCTAAGATTGCACTTGTTGCAACCGTCTGTATCTCAGGTGACGGTGCTCTCGTTGACACTGGAGCTGTACGAGTAGATAATACTTCCAGGCGTAGTCGATCAAGCACAGATTGATCCAGCAACTTACATCGTTGGATAGCCCGCACTTGATCCGATAGTCGTTGGACGGCAACGGTCATTGCTGGTTCAAGAGCCTGAAACAAAGGAAGCATCCTTGAACGGTACGTAGTCAGGTTGGTTTCCCCATCTGTAGCCTCATAATATGCCCGCATGACGTTTACATTGATGGATGAGGTCCATCGCATGCGGTGCACAATACCGCCGGCAGTGGGGACCCTACTCGAAGCTGGTACACTTCGGGGACCCAAACTGGTCGGTGGCCGGCCTCTTCCTCGTCGACGTACGGGTGTTGGCGAAGTCGGCGGAGAAAAATACTCATCACTTGATGGGTGACTTAAATTACGATTTATGTTAAATTGTTTCTCGGCGAATACTCGGCCGATTTCGGATTTTCTTGCACTCATCAAAAGCTTACAGAATTACCCATGTTCTTACGAAGCCAGAATTTTGAATTTCGATCAAATAAAAATAATTTAATTGATGGTAAAAATTCCCATAGCGTAATGACAAAAAATACTTTGACAGAGTTATATCGCTTTGAATCAAAACTCGCTTCGCTCAAATATATGCTGCAGCGTAACGGTACGTTTCGCGACTGCGGCGACCTAGTTTTATTTCAGACCAGAAACAAAAAAATAACAAATTTTAGTAACAAAAATGCCTAATGTTAAGTTGTTCAAAATAAGCTCAATTTGCAAAAAATAAGAAATAAAATTTTTAATAGCAAGAAAAGTGGCTAGTGATGCACCATTTTGAAATCTTGATTAAATTCGCCATCTTCTGAAATAACTTGCCAAGGGTAGTGTAGTACTTTTTTTTTTCAAAATGAAGTGTCAAAGTTAACTAACAATATTTTTGTGAACCATGACTCACTAAAACACAACTTATTTTATTAATTTAACAAGGTTTTTTGCATTAATTTGTAGTTAGGATTAATAGCATCGTTAATGAAGATTACGAAATTAAAAAAATCACAGCGAAATTGTGACATTGGTGATCACAGGACTTAAAAATGCGACCAAGGCTGTCGAATTTCAACTTTTTTGAAAAAATGTCTATTTTCGCTGAACTGGGTGATATGGTTTTTTTTTTATTTTTCCCAGAACTGGTGTAACTTGGCCTTTCATCCGGTCCCAGATTATCTTTGAGTTTTGGGACACCCTGTATAAATGTATTAAAAGAATAATGTAACACATGATTTTTTTGTCTTAAAATTTATATACTGTTTGTTTCAAATTGGTACTGTGTTTCAGGTTCCCCTCTGATAACACTCAGAAACTATGGTTGAAAAATATGAAGCTTGACAATTGGTCTCCGAAATCCTGTGATTCTCTTTGTTCTAAACACTTCACTGATGACTGTTTTGTAAAACATTTGTCACGTACAACTTTGAAGAAATGCAGTATACCCACAATATTCCTTGGTAAGTGTTAATTAATAACTACAAGTTTCAAATTAGGTATCTAAGACTAGCGGACACCCGCAATGTGGTTAGTTATTTTTTTCAAAAAATCTCGGTTTGATTCCCGAGCGGAGTACAAGATTTTTGGTAAATCTGTGAATGATTTTTTATTTTTACTGAAATCGATGACATGGTTCCTAAGAATAGATCTTGGTATGTCTTATAGTTTCAGATGTTTCCAAACTGACCCATATGAATGTTACATCCTGTATAGTCTATGTTACTCGCTAACAATGTAGTTTTCTAATAGCAAAAGATTTTTTTAAATCATTCCAGTTGTTTTCGAGTTTATTCGTTACAAGCAATAATACAAATCTTTCCCCTTTATAATATTACTAGTGTAGAAACCTGATTTTAAAATTTATGCTTTTTTCAGAAACTGATTCGCCCTTGGTAATAACGGAGATGTCACATGATGACCAATGCTGCCAAGATGTTAATATGAACTTGGTATCGACTTCTTCAGTACCTGGGCAAGTCGAGTTGCAAAAAAATATGCTTCCAAATCAATCACTCACAACAGGTATGTGGCGTGTACTTAACGAACCTCTGATGTCATATATACGAAACGTCTAGATTATTATCTAGAGAGTAGAGAGAAGGCGGTTCTAGCCCCTTCTACAAGCTTTTACCAGTTTCCAGCTGTGCGTACGCCACACCTTATAATTGAACTAGCCAATTAGGTATAAGCTATAAATTATAAGTACAACATAAGTATAGGTACTTATACTTATACTCGTTCTATTGTTTAGATCCACGCCCATCTAAACCTGTTTGTGTCAATGTGGGGATATGCGTGTTTGATATAAATACGAATATATTTTAATAATATATTCAATTCACATACTTTGGCTACAAGCGTTTCAATACACTCCCAACAACCACTTCACTGGTGACCCCGACGCCACAGGTACATTACTTATTGAATAGACAATTATTTAAATAGGTTTCCTGTTTTACTGTGCTAAGGGGTTCTACCATCATCTCCAGGGCCCAGATCAGCCTCACCGGCACGCGGTGCACCTGCTGACATACGAACGAGGCTCTGGCAAATTTAATCCCCGCAAACGGCAATAGGCTGGCCACCTATTACGTGGGGGTTAAAAATTTGTTGAGATGTGGCCGTAATAAGCGCTTCTGTCTAGCCCTTCGGGGATAAAAACATTATTTGTATCTCTCTGTCTTTCTATTTTATTTAGGATGAAAATATTTGTATTGTTTTTCTCAGAAACTGATTCGCCCTTAGTAAAAACGGAGATGTCACAAGATGATCAATGCAGCCAACCTGTTAAAATATTCTTGGTATCGGCTATAACAGGTAAAGTAAAAAATTTAAACACATTTTTTTATTTAATTATGGTCCTAACTTTCATTAACGAAACCCCAGGTATATAAAGATTTGTATTTTTGTGTGTATGTTTGTAATGAATAAACTTAAAAACTACTGTGCCGATTTCAAAAATTCTCTCACCATTGGAAAGCTACATTCACCCTGAGTAACATAGGCTACTTTTTATCCCGGTAATGTATTCTCACGGGAACCGGAAACGAGTAAACTAAATTACGCGGGCGGAGCTGCGGCGATCAGCTAGTTGCAAATAAAATACCAAAATGTCTGAGGTTAACTAGTAGACTATTCTCGAGTTGATCTTAGAAAAGGTGCCTGTGCATCTCTATCGGCAATGGACGTGTGTTCGTATCATGCTATTCTTCTTCGGATTCAGACGTTTCAAGGTCACAGATAACACGAACAAGTGAATCTCGGCGCGGCCGAATGTTTCGGCCAAATTTCACCGAAAACGAAACTTGACTTTTTTTCTGAAACTTGCTGAAATCAAAACTTCTTGTCGGTCGCTATAAATAACTTTTCCTATTGTTTTCATATCTCCAGCCGAACTTCATTGTACAATACCTATAAGTAATAAAATATTTTTTATTTATAGATAAAATTACCAGTAACACGGCCAGCCAGTGCTCACCAAAGAGATCCAGAACTCTTGCAGAAGTCTGCGCCAGTATAAAGTTAGATCACCACTACGAAAATACTCCCAAAACTTCAGAACTTCAGAGAGTCAAACGCTCCTTAAAAATGTCACAGGCCCGAGTTAAAGTTTTAGCTCAACATGTGAAACGCCTGAAAAGTCGCGTGTCTACTTTAAAAAATGTAATAGCGGATTTTAAAAAAAAGAAGAAAGGAGAACAATTTGCCATTATAGATATAATAAAATGAGTGGTTTGAGAAAAGGATTTTTCTTTCATATGCCTCCCTATAAAAAGTTAATTATCAGATCGAAATGTACATAAACAATAATAAGACTGCTTAGGTGTCGATCTATTTATTTTATTATGACCACAGAGAAATCTTATAATAACGAGAGTAATTTATTACCAACACCGAGCATGAACAAACATTATACAAGTTGATGTTGATGCACTCCTGATGGTACTTATGATATAACGCGGTTCTGAACTAGTTGGACCATGGGCCTTTACTGGGGGCAGTTGTCCAACTTTATAATAGTTGGATCAAACCACTGTAGATATAGGAACTGAGTCGTAGAGAAACAGACAGACATACTTCACGCCTATGTTCCCGAAGGGGTAAGCAGAGGTGCAATACACACAAATTGCCAGTAGTTTAATACAATTTTAAAATTAATACAATAGGATAAACGCTACAGCAAATATTTATCCTCTTAATTATTCTCGTTGTAAGCAAGCACTAAAGAATGCCCTCCAAGGGATGTCCTACGATGACACAGAGGAGTTAATATCTGTATTAAAATAAATAGTGATAAGTTGAATAATTAAGACATCTAATATAGTTATCAATATTGACCCACTTTGGTATTGTACTAGCTCTTATTATATAATATTATGAATAACCTAATCATATAATGTTACGTAATTGTTTTTGTGTAATGTTATATAATTTACTTAGCTGCAATTGGCGCCTGAAATACAGGACTACCTAGTTCAGGTGCAAATTACGTTTATAAGACTACCTATTTATAAAACATCTAGAAACATATAAATGTAAATAGGTATTATTATACCTACATACTTAAGCTACTAATGCACTAACTATGATGTAATAGCGCACAATTAAAATTAAGATTCTATGTAAAATTTTATTGTACAATTATTATTACGAAATAAATTTATTATTATTATTTATAGTTTCATTGGTCCCACGCCCATGTAATAGGAGGTAAGTCTATTGCCATCGTGCATAGAAAATCGGATAATCACCTGTAAACTCAACCAAAATTTCAACAGTCAGGACATATGTTACATACTACTACAATGAATCTCAGCAGTCCGAGCGTAATATGTAGATACCTATATTATAATGACATTATCTGGCAAAGTTTTTATCGATAGCAAAAGAGTTGTTGTACATCACTAGGTTAAGTTTCTCCAACATGAACATGACAGTATCGACTTATTGTCGATCCACCTGTTTAAATTAATGACATCGCAGAAAATGACCAAAAAAATTGTTAAGTACCTAGCGACAAACTCTTCCGGTGCCAAGTTGATAGGGCTGGTTTCTAAAGTACATAGCACACTCCTACTGTTCTCGTTCTCGGCACCACTGACGATTTTCAAAAAGGCACATGGAACTACTATGTGCTACAAGCATTTTGTATTCAAAGATAAAGTCAATACATATAATAAAATTGTAACTGTTCACTGTCTGTACAAGGATGATATATATGAGAAATTGATGCAGGGGGGCCTTATGAACGCAATAGAACCCCAAAAAGGTTTTTAGAATTTTTGTCAGTTTGTCTGAATGTTTGAACACGCTAATCTTAGAAACGGCTTAACTGATATGAATGCGGTTTTCACTAATGCGTTGCGGTACATTCAACTTAACATTTAGTGTTTGTTTCATTTCAAAAGGTTGATAAATAAAAAAGTTATGTCGATCTAAAGAATCACGCATTAGCCCAAGTTAAGCAACCCCAGTCGCGGTTCTAACTAGGATGGGTGACCAATTGGCACAAAATATATCAAGTGACAGACATGACAGGTAGACATACATTACGCCTATATTCCCGAAGGGGTAGGCAGCGGTGCGGTACACATCAACACTGCCAGTACTTTCGTTGGTCCCACGTAATAGAGAGCAAGCATATTGCTGATAGGGCACTTTAGAAGATCCATAACTACTCATCATTCACCGAGCCTTTTCCCAACTCAGTTGGGGTCGGCTTTCCAGTCTAACTGCGATTCGGCTGAACTTCGATATTTTCCGTGAAGCGACTGCCATCTGACCTTCACAACCCATGGGCGATATCGAAGTTCTGTAGTTAGACCGGTCGGATTTTTGATTTACTGCCATAGATGTTAGTATGACAACCGGGACCGACGGCTTAACGTGCTCTCCGAGGCACGGAAGGGTCTCAATGTCTTAAGAAATGGTGACCCATCCTAAGACCGGCCTGAGTCGATGTTGCTTAACCTTTGCAATGTGTTAACATTGTCGGTTACCACTAGACCACGGGCCCCTCCAAAGATCCTCGAAGATCCATAACTACTATATAATTTAAATCAAAATTACCGCAGACAGGACAGGTGTTACATACCACTAATATATCTGCAGTCTGAGGAGCTCAGTAATAAATAACTCTGTTTGCAGATTTGATTTCAACTATTTGCTGTTTTATAACACGTGTGTATACATAATACAAATACATACTTATAAAAATATATAAAAAAAGGGGAAATGCGTGTCAGAAAGCACAAAAGGTTCCGTGCCAAAACGGCAAAATAATCTGTTTTTTTAGTATTTATCACCTTTTAAGTCAGTCTCTGTAATTTACTATACTAAATTAAATAAAGAGATAGTTGAAATAATAGTGGTATGTAATGTTGCTGCCTGTAACTGTATAAGTATTATTGTATACGACTCATCTCTAAGTCGTATTATAGTAAGTGAGAATGCCTCGAAGAAAATCGAACCTCAGCCAATGCAGCAGAAATGATAAAAGGTTAAGATTATTTCGATCTCACGAATCTGAAGAGGATCATGAAGCAAGACTTACTGCATCTCAGGAAGGACAGGTTTAGGTTACGTGCTTCAGAAACGTCACTTCAGCGAGAATCACGTGTCCCTTCGTCCAGCATACTCACCATGGAATCCTGATATTTCATGAATGCAAAAAAATAGTGCTGAATTAGTGCTAATTAGTGCCCAAAGGAAAAAAATAGTGCTCTTATACTTAAGAGCGTGTACGCCGTCTATGCGCAATTTGACTCAAAAACAATACTTTTCAAACCTGTTAATATCGTGAACTACTTATCTTACAAAAATGTTAATTACTAATAACTTTAGGAAATTTTGTAGTCTCAATAGTTAGTAGAGAAAATATTTCGTTAATTACAGTATTTGTGCATTCTATTAAGATAACCTAACAGAGGTTTTCTCAATTACCCTTTCAGCATCAATTTCGAAGCTGCAAATATATGAAACTAAATTAATTAACAAAAAATATTAACCAATCGATAAGATCCTTAGGAAAATAGTTAGTTGAAAAGATTTTATGATTTAGGTATATTATTACAAGAAATTAAAATTCAAACAATGTGAAATATTAGGAAATTTAAAAGGTTTTTTCACCGATATATCTTAATAAATTCAATATAATAATAGTTCAACTTAAAAGATCAATATCTTTTTTAAAATACCTAATTTGAATTTTTAATAAATTTATTACTATTAATTTTCTATAAATTTTTGAAAACTATTATAAAACGTAGAGCGTCAATCTATTCAAATCAGTTCGCCGCGTGGCTTTCTAGAGTGAGGATGTGTCGCTCGGCGCTCTGATTGACCTGTGTTGACCTTTGCCGTGCGTATAAGGATAGCAGACATTTATAGCGTCATCGACAAATCTTGGTACTTTGGTAAGTAAAATATTATATGATTTTTTTTTATGGCAGACAATATTTTTGGTCACAACAAATTATATTTCAACCGCAATGGGAAATAAAACCAAGTTATTTTTAGCGAAGAAACGAAAACGAAAAAAGTATACAAATTTGGAAAATCCAAGCTAAAAGGTATATATTTATGATATATATGCTATACTAGCTTCAACCCTCGACTTCGCCAAATTAAAATATACACTTTTGCATCCTTATATTAATATGATGTTTTATCTGGATCCTAATAACGCTAAGAGCAAATGTCTTTGAACATATATATACTAATAAGTGACTTAGCTTGTAGTGTTTAGTGGTACTTTTTACTATTAGTCTACTTGAGCCAGGTTTTATTTCAGAAAGGCCCGTTAACCATGGCAATTTCAATTGTATTTCAATGCCATAGATTTACACGATTAAAAACGTTGATATTATTTTATCCTAAGTCTGTTTCGTTTTCATATTTTTTTTATTTAATTACTGCATGATACTAACGCTTGCTTTAAAATAACAAGGTTTGTGTGCTTATTGGTTTATGGTTTCACTACAGGCAATGTTAAAGAAACTCAAGTGATGAAGGAGTAACGGGAACAGTTGAGTATGACCATGCAAAATGTCATGACAAATGAGCAAAATGGTAGACCCACGAAAGTCCAGGTCGATGCCGCTGAGAACTACGACATATTAATTGAATTTATAAAGATGTTATTTCCTTCTTTTCTTTTGTTTCATTTCTCGATACACTAAATTCCAGTCCCTTGTTTGACCGAAAGGAATTGGCAAATGTTCACTTCCCAAAAAAAAATTCGCATAATTTCATTTGCCAAATTATTACTTAGCAAAAAATCTATTCACAAAAACTTTTAACGCAAACCTACGGTTTTGGAAATTAACTTTTAAACTATAACTTGTTTATCAACTAGTACTTTTAACATGTTTTATTTAATCAAATATTTCAGTTGGAACAACAGTTTTTACCGCAAAGTCAAATAAGCCAAATATTTATTATAGTCAGTTTTCAATTCTCCCTTTCCTATTTAGTCAAATGCTTCAATGACAAAAATGTGTTAAAGAAAAAAATAACCTAATCTAAATAGTTCAGTTCCGGGTAACCTACTAAAAACAATATTTTTTTCTATTAATGCAAGTTGTTTCTGGCGTAGGAGTTTGTTTACTTCCCATATTTTTTGTCTTAACAAATCATTTCACCATAAGTTTATTGTCTGAACATTGTTTACTGTAATAAATCATTTAAAGACCAAATGCCCTAATGACATTATACTTGGTAGGTAATATTTTGCCAAGTAAAAATTTGACCAAATACAAATATGCGTACTAAAATCATTCGAAATATTGCAATGGTATAAAAAAGGTTGCTAAAATTTGTTGGGGTAATGAAATTTTGTCAAAATCTTTTCGGCAAAACGGCAGGTACCCGTAAAATAAACTACTAAGTTTTAATTGAATACCAAAAACAATCATAAATTTATGATATTTTTTTTTTCAAATTAACTATACTGTAATTATAGTATTCACTTGAACGGATCAAGATACATTAGTTTGATTATAGCACGCCAGCGCTTCACACACAGTTACACTCGTATCGCGCTTCTTCTGTGTGGGTTTGAATTACTTAGACTTAACATCGCGCTGTAGACGTACACGCTCTTAAGAAATTACAGTCATAGTTCGATGAGTATGCTGGACGAAGGTTTCGCCCAGCATACTCACCTCCGTTCGTGGAATCTGTGTACGCTTCAACCATAATTCATACTTCAAAAAATTGTGCCCAAATAGTGCCAAATGGTGCCCAAAAAGAAAAAAACGGTGCTCTAATAACTCCGGAGTTATAGGCTTCGTTCAGTGAGTATGCTGGGCGTAGGTTCTACGCCCAGCATACTCACTTCACTACGCGAATACCGAACGAGTTATAGGTACAATTTACGGCTTAAAAAATTGTGCTTGAAATAGTGCCCAATATCAGTCCAATTTTTGCTTGACTTTTGACCTAGAAAACCATCATAACCATCATCACCAACTTCTACATACTAACGTTAAATGAGGTACAGTCGTTCACACATGTTTTTGGATATAAGTATTAAAAATTCCAATTGTGGGCGGTTATGTGATTGGGAATAATTGTGGTATTTTCTCACATATCAAAAACTGTCGATTAAATGCTAATTTATTTTATTATTATTTTTATATTTTTTTTTATAAAAAATGAAATTGTAAGCGTAAATGAAATCTACTCGTATTACTTCATTGCTTGTAGGGTGAAATATTTCCCAAAAAAATGTCAGGGCACTAATATTGTATTGCAGCCAATAGTTCGATTAATAAAAGGTTTAACAATAAAAAACATTTTTAATTACTTACATTATTTATTACTAATGAAATAAAATGATTTATTTATTTGTTTAGGTTACTAAATGGCTCTTACAAACGTCAGTAGGTACTTAAAATAAAAAAAAAGGTCATTGCTTCTATACTTACATGTACTGCCAGATTCGCAAAGCAATAAGTAGAACCGAGAGAAAGAACCTGGCAATAAAACTCTCGGTCACTCTTTTTCAATAATTAACTCATTTACATATACATTTTCTTAAGACTAAATGTGGACGAATGTACATTGGTCCCGTGTCAAAGTCAAAAAGGACGTGTATAATGCACCAAAAAAAAAAAGTATATAGTCACCAAAGTACAAAATATGCTACAATTACGGCATTTTAGGAGGCGCCTGCATCATGCTCAAGCCAGACACTTTTATAGTTAAGGTAATCAATTGTCTTGTAATATGCTTTTTGACATAAAGTGGTCTTTATAAAGGTTTTAAATTTATTGTCGGACATACAAAGGACCGATTCAGGCAATTTATTATAAAAGCGTATACCTTCCCCCTTGAAAGAATGACTAACGTTGCTAAGCCGATAACACGGAGAGAGTAGTTTATTTTTATTACGTTGATTTCTGTTTGTAACGTCACTTACTTTAATATAGCTAGATATATTTTTCCTGACATACAGTATGTTATCAAATATATATTCTAAAAGCTCCAGTTAAAATATTAATATCTTTAAATCGCTCCCTAAGAGAATCTCTCTTACCTAAACAATAAATGGAACGGACTGCCCTCTTTGGTAATATAAAAATTGTTTCTATATCTGCCGCATTTCCCCAAAGTAGTATTCCATAGGACATCAAGCTATGGAAGTAACCAAAGTAAACTAGCCTAGCAATAGTCTAACAGCATATGCAGCAGAGCTAAGCTTATTAGCTAAAATGGTGATATGGTCACCCCATTGTAATTTAGAATCTATTTTTAATCCTAAAAAGGTAGTGTTATTTACAAATTCTAACCTTTGGCTACCCAGCACTATTTAAAGGCTATGTACCCCTAGGGGCCTAGGGCTAAAGTAATCAGACTTCACGGCAATTAAAAACTATTTCACAGCTTTTGTTAACAGTCATTATCTTCAAATATATTATTTATATTGTTATACCTACCATTCAAAATAAGACTAACATTAGTACAACAATCTAATAAAATCAATTTTAAATAGAAAAAATAGTCGTTTCAAATATATAAAAAATAGTATTCCAAATATTAGTAAAACTTTCTCCAAAATAACACTTACTTATCTAGTTTTGTAAATTTACTGCTACAATGTTATAATCACAATAACTGACTTACAAATAACTATAAATTGAGCAATCACAGTTTATAATAATCACAATATGTTTAAAAAATCACCAGCAAAAGCTGATCCTAAGGCATACTGCGCCGATCCGAGATAATTTGCTGGGCTGGCAGCAGCTGGGTTATAAGTACCATATCTCTTTCTTTTAAATTTTAGTAGATATATATGCTTTTATGTTTTAATAAAGTATTTTTCAGCATGTTCATTTTTGAATAGCTATTTAAATAACAACATATTAATGCTTATCAAAATAAGGTGTTTTATGATCACAAGAATATCACAGAGATACTATTAATTTGCCCTTTACAGTATAACACCAATTGGTCATGTAGTTTCGGAGATAATATAAAATAACTATTGCTGCATACCGCTCTAGAACAAAATAACGCTTTGTGCGTTTTATGCATTTATCCATCGGCAAATTGTTGTTTTATTTCCA
The DNA here is from genome assembly GCA_963556515.1 of Nudaria mundana. Classification (NCBI taxonomy): domain Eukaryota; kingdom Metazoa; phylum Arthropoda; class Insecta; order Lepidoptera; family Erebidae; genus Nudaria; species Nudaria mundana. The sequence goes on from OY748304.1 coordinate 13,463,749, forward strand.
CCTCATCTCCCCGTATCTATTAAACGACTGAACCGATTTTCTTCACACATAGCTAAGAACACTGCCGACTAATTCGCTTTCAAAAAAAAAATCCAAATCACAATCAATCACCGTTCGGGAGCTATGATGCCACAGACACACACACATAAACACAGACACGTCTAATTTCCATCGTTTTTGCGTCGGGGGTTAATAATTGTTATACAAAATGTAAGTTATTAGAAAGTTTTGAACTCGACTGTACTAAATCTAATGTTATGTAAAAGTTTACAATTAAATTTAATGGTTTTCTAGGTCAAAAGTCAAGCGAAAATTGGACTGATACTGGGCACTATTTCAAGCACAATTTTTTAAGCCGTAAATTGTACCTATAGCTCGTTCGGTATTCGCGTAGTGAAGTGAGTATGCTGGGCGTAGAACCTACGCCCAGCATACTCACTGAACGAAGCCTATAACTTCGGAGTTATTAGAGCACCGTTTTTTCTTTTTGGGCACTATTTGGGCACAATTTTTTGAAGTTTGAATTATGGTTGAAGCGTACACAGATTTCACAAACGGAGGTGAGTATGCTGGGCGAAACCTTCGTCCAGCATACTCATCGAACTATGGCTGTAATTTCTTAAGTATAAGAGCACTATTTTTTTCCTTTGGGCACTAATTAGCACTATTTCAGCACAATCTTTTGGCATTCATGAAATATCAGGATTCCATGGTGAGTATGCTGGACGAAGGGACACAGAATCACGACTGAGTTCACAGCGTTCTCAATTGATGGCCTATCGAAATAGAGAGAGCAGTGAACGTGAGGAACGTTTATCCGCCGACCGTGAGGCTCACACCCTGTCACGTGAATCTGAGACCTTCACCGACAGGGAATCTCGCTTGAGTTCTCAAAGAGTGCTGTTTGGCACGAGGTCGGTCTCAGGAAACCAATGAACAACTCGAAGCGCGTTTGACTGCTGATCGCGAGGCGCATGCTATGTCGCGTGAATCTGAGACCATCACCGACAAGGAGTCTCGCTTGAGTTCAAAAAGAGTACTGTCGGCAATAACTCGGTCTCAAGAAACCAGTGAACAACGCATTCAAATCAGTTAAGCCGTTTTTGAGATTAGCGAGTTCAAACATTCAGACAAAATAAAAATCCTTTGGAAAAAATTCTAAATGGGACAGCAAATTACAGTGATTGCTATTAAGTAGTACACACTATTAGGTACCCCAATGTATGTACTGATACAGACGCTGGCTGTGTCCAAACACCGTTAATCAATACATACTTTTTTTTTTTTTTTTTAATTCCGTGGCCCAAAGCCGCGTCCGCTCTTACGTCCGCTGCCGGGCGTCTCTGGTTACAAGCAGGTACTTCCAGTGGCGCCCGACGGACTTTGACCACCTCTGTGGTCTCTGCGGGGATTTGGTCGGTATGAGAATCCCGTGTCGCTGGGATAGGGTTTTATCCCGCGTCAGTGAGTGAATCTGGTTGCGTGCTATGGGGCAAGGGCCCCGCAGCACGCAACCCTTCTAGCCTGCTTCTGTAAGGACAGCGGGTGGCGATCCCGCCGTCCTCAGGCCCCGATCATGGAGGTCGATGGTCATGGGCGTAGATAAGTCTGCGGCGCCCTTGCCGTTGACTACAGAACTCGGCGGGGAGGATACGCTCCCTCTCCCTCTCGGCCGCCTCCTTCGCGAGCATGACTTGCTCGCAGAAGGACACGGCCGCGTTCCACCTACTCGCGCTGGAGACCATGGTTTGGAGCATGGTTTCCAGCGAGAGGATATCCACGCCCAGACCCACTACGAGGTCCCGGCGCTAACTCGCCCACGGTCAATACATACCTATTATAAAATTGTAAGTGGTCGATGTCTGTACATCGAAGATATAATAGAGAAACTGTTGTAGGGGGCTTTATAAACGCAATAGAACCCAAAGCAATGGTTTTTAGAATTTTTGTCTGTTTATCTGTTTGTCTGAATGTTTGAACACGCTAATCTCAGAAACGGCTTAACCGATTTGAATGCGGTTTTCAGTAATTCGTTGTGGTTTACTCAATTTAACATTTTGTTTTATTTCAATCGGTTCATAAATAAGTTATGTCGAACTAAAGTAACACGCAGGCGGGCTGCGGGCAAAAGCTATACATAATGAATCAGTAACTGGTGATCAAGAAAACTATAATACGCAGGCGGAGCTGCAGGCAACAGCTATTATTAAAATAATATGATTTTACTCCCACCGTGTTTCAGATATTTTCAAGCCATTTATTCGTGAATCACAATAAATGCAAACACTCAAATTAAATTCATGCTTACAACAACATACAAAATTAAAATCTTTTGCTGTTGTTATTTATTTTCTAATCTAGCAATCCAACACTAACCATTGTGCTTGCAATATTCCATAGACAATAACAAAAATGAAAATGTCCGTCGTAAAAGATACGCTCTAATTTATTTTGTGACTATAATAACTATTGTGGCCTGCGATGTGAATATTTTGTAGTATTTTATTATTTTAAGTGCATATAGTCAACAAAAATGATTGTTCAAGAGCCTATACAGGTATGTAACACCTATATTTTCTTGGAACTGTCAAAATAATTTCTAGGAGACGTTTTACTAAATGTTTAAAAATCCCACAGGTTATCGTTTGGGATTGTCTGAATAATTATGCATACGACAACGCTATTTTCCTGGCCGAAAGATTACACGCTGAAGGTACATACATATAACTATTTTCAAAATTTGTTCGTTAGTTTATATCCAGGGTTTGGTGCTGCTATTGATTTTTACGTAATTCTTAATTTTCGTTGCGGTTTCCATACATATGGCTGTACTAATACATTGATTATATTTTCTAGTTACCTCAGAAGAGACTGCTTTTCTATTAGGAACATGTTACTACAGAGCTGGAAGGGTACCAGAGGCACATCACTTGTTGCAAAACATGCCATTAACCTTGGCACAAGCCAGGTTTCTATTAGCAAAATGTTCTATAGATTTAAAATCGTAAGTATTTTCAATGTGTACTAATCAATTGTTATAAATATTACCATTTTATGGCTTACATTTTGCATTAAACAATGTGAGAACTATGTGTGTTGAAATTTCAACATAAAATGTATGTAGGTATATTACACATATTAAAAAAGTACTTTATATATATACCATTGTTAATAATTATGTGTTAAATTAGTAGTAGTATTAACATTCTGATTTTTGTTTCAGCTATAAAGATGCTGAAATTGCATTAGGATCAAATTTAGATATAGTTGCTTCTGAGTTTGGTGAACAAGCTCCATATGCATTACAACTTCTTGCCAAAATATATAACATGACTGAAAGAAGAAGTAAAGCAGCTGACGCACATCGGAAGTCACTATCACTGAATCCATTCATGTGGAAATCATTTGTGCAACTTTGCAATATGGGTGAGAAAATAGACCCACGTCAAGTGTTCCAAATGAATAACACTGACTTTACATTTGGTGTAACCACATTAGTCAATCTAGTCAGCAATTCTGAAAATATATCATTTGTGAATAGTAACATTCCTAATAATACAACTATTAACTCCAATGTCACACCACATAACATTACCATGAGAACTCCAATGACAATGTCAACAAGCATTACACCTGAGACTCAAGCACCTGTCAAGAGAATGCATAGTGTATTCAGTGGCATGGCACCTATTCCATTCTCTCCTTCATTTGGAATGCTGCCAATGGAAGAGTCTCCCGTTCTATATACCCCAACACTGACAGACTCTAATGAACAGAAAGCAATACCTAAGATTGTAAATTCGTTGCGTGCACAAATGGGGCAGTTAAAAGATGCTGTTTTTAGTCCAGCACCAAGATGTACCCTCGGTCCAGCTCCACGACGATCATCCAGATTATTTAGTAACAATAATAGCAGTTATTCTGTTAAAGAAAACAATAAATCACCCAGTAGAAAATTTGTAGCTCCTAAGAGTCCTTCAAGAAAAAACAAACAGCGCACAGCCAAAAACATTAAAAATAATTCTGTTGATTTAACAGAAAGAAGTAAAGGTGTTGAAACTGTAACACCTACAATCCCACCAAAGAATGCAAATGGTGTAGCCTTGTTAAATTTAATGAGAGATTTAGGAGAAGCTTATAAAAATCTAGCATTCTTAGACTGTAAAAATGCTATAAAATTATTCCAAGATACTTCACCAAAGCAAGTTAGTTCCCCATGGGTTCAAACAATGATAGCAAAAGCACATTATGAATTAGCACAATATGAGGCAGCTGCAAAAATATTTTCTGAAATTAGAAAACATAACCCAACTCGCACAGAGGGTATGGATATTTATAGCACATGTTTATGGCATTTACAAAGAGAGGCACAATTATCTGCATTGTCCCAAGAATTGATAGAGCTGAATAGAAAAGATCCTATAGCATGGCTTGCAGCAGGAAATTGCTTTTCACTCCATAAAGAACGTGAAACAGCTTTGAAATTCTTTAAACGAGCTGTACAGTTAGACCCTGATGTAGCTTATGCCCATGCTTTGTTGGGTCATGAGTATGCAGTAGCTGAAGAGACTGATAAGGCTCTTGCCAGTTTTAGGGCGGCAGTCGGTATTGACCCAAGAAATTATGTGGCATGGTTCGGTATAGCAACAGTATATGCACGCCAAGAACGGTGGAAACCTTCCGAAGTGCATATACGTAGAGCTCTTACTATACATCCACACTCTGGTGTCTTGAGGTGCCAATTAGGACTAGCACAAGCTGCCTTAGGAAAAATGGACCGAGCTCTGGCTACACTAGAAAGGGCAGTCTCTTTAGACACAGAGAATCCACTGTGTCGTTTCCATCGAGCATCAGTATTACTCCGTGCCGGTAGACCAGAAGAAGCTTTGGCAGATCTTCATCATTTGAAAGATATTGCCCCGAGAGAGTCCTTAGTGTATTATTTACTTGGAAAAGTCCATAATAAGTTAGGCAATTCTCATTTAGCACTAATGCACTTTAGTTGGGCTACAGATCTGGATCCTAAAGGTACTGGAGGTCACATTAAAGAGGGATTTGACCCCTCTAAACAAGAAGACCCTCCAGAAAAATCAACTTAAGTTATTTGACGAATTTTCAAGGATTGCAGATCGGCCTGCACTTTATTGGCAGTGCAGTCAATATTTGACTGATTCCATGAAAATATCGCTCTCACCCATCAAGCTCTTCACTGACACCAAATTCTTCCAACCAAGCTTTATGGGGTTTGATGGGTTCTTTGGTGGCATTTAGTCGCTATAGTATTAAGGGCGTATGTGGATAATATGTTTATATAGTGTAAGATGTGGATATTCCTAATGTTATCCTAGATAATATATATATATCTTGTATAGCTAATAACTACTAGAAAGATAAAAGAATATAATTTTTAAAATGATGATGCTTTTGAAATTTAAAAAGACTCCGAGGCTTGATCTCAATGGGATGATGTTTGTAAATGATTGTCATACAAAATTGGTTCAAATTGATTATGCCATATAATTATGAATTTCAGAAGTTTATTTGCCTCACATAATATTTGTACATAATAAATCATGCTGTTTGAAGTATATGACGGGTTAAGGGGGGGCTGGCGGTTATTTACATGTAATCTTATTAATCATGTTCTATAAAAAAATTTGAAGACATTATATTATCCGAACTGTGCTGCATGTAAATTTTATACTTGTGACTTAACAGCCTGATATGTTTAGTTGGAGGATTTACTTACATAACCTGTTTATGTTCAAAATCTCTTCATATCAGAACTAGTAATTTAGAGGATAATTTATAAAATCCTTTCTTTGTGTACATAATTTACTAGCACAGTTAATTACCTGAAATCACCAATGAAATGCTAGCTCAGTGGGTAAATTTGTTTAGACCACCTCTTTTATTAATTATGTATGAACTAAATAAATAAAAAACTGATATAACTTAAAATGTACTTTTATTGTAAATGCTAATACATTTGAGACTTAACTTAGAACACAGAAACGACAATAATATTTGTATGACATTACCATACATGCTCATTTGACTTTTTACGGCAAAGGTAATACGCACCTGCTAAGGTGCGTAAATACAATTTGTAACTATATACGCATTCTCGCGATTATTACTTAAATTAACGAGATATTTTATTTATTTTTATTATGAACAAACATTGGCCATTTACATGTAAAACAATATTATTTCTAAAACTCTTGGAAAAAAGAATTATGTAGGTTGCGAAATGAGCTTAACCACAATAATGAAACCACGTGAGCAGTTATTTTTTTCAATTCCTCTTCCGCTCCTACGTCCTTTGCCGGGCGTCTGTTTCACACGCAGAAGGTATTTCCAGAGGCGCTCGGCTGGCACTTAGTATGTAACATAGATACATCAAAAACAAGCGTATATCCTGGAGGAGGTAGGTAGAGGTCCATTCCACACCCACATTTTATAAAATACATCAAGGTATCTCGAATTTTAATCAATATTGGAGGAGATCAAACGATAACAATTTTAACCCCATGTTAACTTATGGTTATGTTCATTGATTTTAACAATCTAATCCGAAGCAATGGTAAGTAAGATGTTAAAAACTTTTAAAATATAATAGCGTTATTTTTTCGCAGAATCTAATCCGATCGGAATGAGATTTATAAGAGAAATATTTAACTATGTTGCCGATTACCTAATTTTTGCATACACTTTTGGTTAAACAATATTGATTCTTAGTCAAAAGACAGTAGTGTTATAATTCATTATTCCACCTGTCTGTAAATATATAATATTAACACTAAAACTAAACAAACTTTTGCAATATTGAGTCTAGAGCTTTTCTAACAGTGGGGTCGCTGAACAACTTATTTTTTTGTGGGGGAGCTTGAACTGGGGTCGGGGTCACTATAGGTTGGGGTGGGGTCGGCTCGGTCGGGGTCAAAGTTTTCTTATCATTTAATATACTGAGGATTCGCTGTTGAAGGTCAGTTTGGGTTTTGCTGCCAGCTGGGGTTAATGGCTCGCCCAGTTCTATTTTGACTTGTTGCTCTTTTCTCTCCTGGGAACAAGAAATTATTTATTAAATATGTGTTATATATTAGTATGGTAATGGGCCATCCATATATAAAATCACACGCGACTATTTATTAGTGTAGAAAAAAAAATTTAAAAATAAAATTCGGCAGTGTTTAAGGAAAATCAAATATGATAATTGTAACATACTATATTTGGCCTATCTCAAAGTACATGAATTATTTTAATCGACTCATCTCCTCATTAAAGTTACAGCAGCTCTAATTACTCAATGTAACGTAACTAAATTAATCAAAATGGTAACATCTGTGAGGATTTTCAGACCAACCGAGCAAAGTGTCTACATTTCAAGGCCCATATTACAATTTGGCTTTCGTCTGTCTGTGTCTTCCGGGCTAGCCATCACATTACTTATCCAATCTTCACGACACTTGGCACAAGTTTTCCTTGATTTGAATGAATCTCTTGAACCAAATATAAATGTCTCATCCACAAATGTTGGTTTCGGAGTATTTTCAACCGACTTCCAAAAAAGGAGGTTCTCATTTCGTATGTATGTTTTTTTAAGTTGTTACCTCATATCTTCGAACTGGGTGAACCGATTTTATTTTTTAGTTTTCAAAACGAAAATCTCTTAAACAACAGTAATGTCCGTCCGTGAGCAACTTTCAACTCGAGAACGGTAAGAGACTCGGTGTAAACGCCAATCGACTTAGCATAGTCGAAAGCCCCTCAAAATGAACTTTACCTTTGACCTCTGATCTCAAGGTCAAGGTCTAATCGATAACGGTAATAGTTAGACTCAAGACCAGCTGCAATCAACTCAGCATGGTCAAAGACCTCTAAAATGGACTTGACCTTTGATCTCAAGGTCAAGGTCAAATCGAGAACGGTAATAGTTAAGAGACTCAAGACCAGCTTCAATCAACTCAGCATGGTCAAAGACCTCTAAAATGATGTTGAACTTCATGTCATGTGACATTTTTTAGATTTTATGAAAAAACTTTCGAAAACTCTAAAATATATGGCAACTTTTGTCATATTTTTAACTTGTTTAATTGGAAGCTGCTACTTCCCAAGTGGTCCCATTTCGGTAGTTTAAAGTCGGTTGCTGTGTCGGTTGACGTGTATTTTATATATGTATGTATTTTAGAAATTTACAATAAGTATGTTTACCAGTTGTCTAGATCTCATAGCACAAGATTCTGTTAGCTTAATTTGGGATATATGCCGTTGTATGAGAATGTCCAAGATGATCGAGATGTACTCACCTGTAGATACTCAATAACTTTATCATACTGCATTACAGTGAGTGTACGTCCATCTGCCAGCTGTCCCAATAATGCATAGACAGCTTCACGTCCAGACGGACCACCACGTTGTACTTCTTGGAAGTTACGGGATAGTAGCTGTAATGCATCTTCTATTGGCATGTTGCGGTGCTCTGAAGACAAATATTGTATATATAATATGAACGGTACAATAGAATATTATATACTTAACAACAGAAACGTACATAAACATGAAATAGAAATTATAATAAAAGGGCTAAAATATAAATAACTAATTAAAAAAAATTAAACATAACGAAGCAATCAAGGACCTAGAGTGATCAATGTCTAGGGATCACGCAGCCGGACCACACGCCTAACAGAGTGTTCCACCATAAAAAAAATAAAATATTATATTACTCCTTGAATAAAGGACAATGCCGTCAAATGTACAGACCAAAAACCCAGACCTTGTACAGTGAGTTAGGCCAAATATAGTATGTTCCAAGTCCCATAAACAATCCCCAAAAAAATTTTTTTTTTATGGTACACCTCTAAGCGAGTGGTGATGATTTTTTACAACCCCATCGTGTGGGGTATCATTAGATAGGTATTTTAAAAACATTGAGAGGTTTGTAAGATAATTTTTTGATTTAAGTATTTAAGTTTTAAGCGTATATTTTATTACCAAAACAGGCCAAGTATGTGCCACACTTAGCCGGTTTTTTAATACTTGAGCATTGTTTTCCAGTCTAAATACGATTCGGCTGAACTTCGATATTTTGAGTGAAGCGACTGCCATCTGACCTCCACAACACATGGGCGATATCGAAGTACTGTAGTTAGACCGGTCGATTTTTGATTTAGGGCTCCAACTAACCCTAACGACTGCTATAGATGTTTGTATGACAACCGGGACCGACGGCTTAACGTGCTCTCCGAGGCACGGAGAGGTCTCAGTGTCTTAAGAAATGGTCACCCATCCTAAGACCGGCCTGAGTCGATGTTGCTTAACCTTTGCAATGTGTTAACATTGTCGGTTACCACTAGACCACGAGCCCATTAGACCACGAGCAGTACATGAATTATTTTAATGGACTCGTGATTTTTTTTTTTAGCAATGTCCTTTGTTTTTTAAACTCAGTAGCTGTTGGCAGAGCATTCTACGTGAAAGGCAACTGACGCTGGTTCAAAATTTACCGTTTAACTTTTGAGATTGGACAATTTTGCTTTCGTCGGCGGCTACAGTTTTCATCCGATCGCCACGAAACTTCGGCACAAGTGTTCCTTCGTGAGCAATTTTCGAATGGGGGAAAAATTCAAACGATGTCCTTAATGTTCGCGAGGTCTACTGTTGGACCGCATGGGCGATCACTAGTTGGTCTTTTATTTTTTAACTCAGCGGTTTAGCGAAAAAGTTATATTAGTTATTCAAACGTTCACTGGGTACTAAGAAAAATTATCACCCGGATGAAGCCGGGACTTTTCGCTAATCATTCTGAATGACACATATTTACAACTTGCTGTTGCCCGTAGCTTCACCAGCTTGGTGTAATTTTCTAGTTCTCAATTCCCATGGGAAGGCCGATTTAACATCAGCTATCTGCCAGTGAAAGTATCCTTAAAATCGGGCCTACCGTTTCAGAGTTCAGAGATAGACAAAATTAAAAGCTGTTAATTTGAAATTACATACCACACACATATAACGCCTATATCCCGAAGGGGTAGGCAGAGGTGCATTACACACCCACAATTTGCCAGTATTTTTAGTCCCACGTAATAGGGGGCTAGCCTATTGCTGTCACCGGGCACATTTATAATAGGTTGTGTCCAAAATGGCCGAATTAATTTAATAAAAAGAAGCATCTATATTGTAATTTTGAAAAACTAATTTGAATCCCGTTGCTTTGCGATTAAATGTTTATGAAAGGCAACAAAATCTTACGTGCCAGCCGCTAAGGTCACAGTCAATTAAAGTCCTGGGCGTCTCGGACTATAAATTACATACCGACACTTCAATATTATTTATTTGTTTTATTCCTTGGTCGATTCGAGAACGGCAGGACCGATTACCTAATTTTGATCTTAACACATTCGTACAAACTTAGGTAAGGTTAATTTGAGGTGGTAGGAAGTTCCCCGGGACAGCTACGAGTAGAAGATGTATAAAAGATAGATTAACTACCTTGTGGCAATCCATGAAGTATTGTGAGCGTTAACGATCTATTTTCCTGGTTCTGCGGCATCACAAGTATAGCGTAGAGACACCCACGAGAAGCAATGTTCCCGAGCACTTTGCCTATCGGCACATCTTCCATCGGGAACAGAAGGTCTACAACGATGCCGAGACGTTTTAAACGTCCTTCAATATATTCTGCGTACTCCCTGTGAAAGAAATACTAGTTTAATATAAGGTTTTACATCATACTCATGCCTATTTCCCCGACCAGATAGGCAGATGTATTATTCCTTCACCTGCACCTTTAATTTTACTATGAAAACGAAAGGAAATTGGCCTTTACAAGGTCGTCGGTCAACAGCAAGGTCACGAAAAAAAGCGCAAGAAAAATCAAACCGGCGGCGGCGGCGACATGTGAAGGGAATGCCCAAATTTTTCTAGTAACTTTGTTGGTACCACGTAGGCGATTGTCGCTAGCCGGGAACATGTCAAAAAGTTCTGCATCATAAATACAATATTAACTGTATTTCGCCGTTACATCTAGAGGAAACTCTAATTCAAACACTAAAATAATTTTCCCCGATGATAGCTTCCTTGATCCCTCTCCTAACATGGTATAAACTGAGAAAGATGGCTAAGCTATAAGCTTGTGCTATGGGATCTAGACAACTGATAAACATACTTATATATTTCTAAATACATACATATTATACATAGAAAACACCCAAACTCTGAAACAAACATTTGTGGATCACACAAATATTATTATTAGTTATTATTATACAGGCTCTGTCGTTAGTAATGGATAACCCGTTACCTTGAGTTAGTCCGGATTTTCATGATAGGAATACATGCTAACAAAAAACACTTGTACACCGTTTCACTTTTATTTAATTTACAGGATTCAACCTGACCGGTTTCGCTTTATAGCATTATCAAAGGTTGTTGTTCACTTTACATATTTATTAAACAAGTATTTTACTATACTGTCTATCCAACTTCAAGCCATTGTTGAACTAAATTCTTAACACATAATGTGGGTAGATACAAATAAAATTTAAGAGGCAGTGTAAGAAATTTACCCTGAAAATGGGTAAAATTCACTCATTCGCAAATAAATTATATTATGCAATTAAATATTGAATTTAGTTAGATATTACAAATGTCAATTAAATAAAATGTCAATAAAATAAAAAATTAAAATTATGGGATCATTAAATCAAGTCCAATTAAATGTCAAATCTCATGTCAATTGTATAAAATTAAAAATTCCAATTAACAATAATAAATTCTAGTCAAATTACATTAATAATATGTCCAATAAACGAAAATCATAATTACAGGTAGCAATTAAATTCCAAATTTTAGTTTAACCCAATGTCAAATCTCATGTCAAAACTGTAGCTAAAATTAATAATAAAAACTAAAATAATAAAAAATTTAATCTAAAAAAAAAAAAAACCAATAACAAAACTTGTGGATGACACATTCAAGACTTAAAATATTTTAACAGAGGGGAACTGTTTATATCTAATTGTTGGTTCAATACAGCGTCGCGGTTGCCTATCAGTATTTTATTAATTTCTAGAGTTTCCAGGGTGGTAAATTTTCTACCCTTCTCACATGTGTGCAGCGCTCTGAAATTTGTTTCTGGGTTAAACGAATGGTTTTCGGTGATAAGGTGTTCTGCAAAATTTGATTCAGTCTTTTTTAATTTCCATCCGCTGGTATGTTCTGAGACTCTGGTCTGAAACGACCTACCGGTTTGTCCGACGTATTTTTTGTTGCAGTCCGAACATGTGAGCTCATATACTCCGCTCATTTGTCTAATAGGCGTTCTACGTAGCTACGAAGCTATTACCGATCAGACACCCCAATCCATGTCTGGTATAAAATGCTGGTTTGACAGTGCCTAGAGATCTAGAGCATCTATAAGAGACTTGACCCATGTATGGAATGCGAGCCCAACGCTTGCTCTCGTCAACTGGCGCATCCGCCTGGTATGCCAAACTCAGAGCTGCCCTAGATCTCTTTCGCGCTACTATACCCTCCACAAGTTCTGTTGAATAGCCATTATTGGTCGCTATTGCTTTTATTAGATCCAATTCTTTATCGAATGATTCGCTAGACATTGGAATCGAAAGCAATCTATGTACCATAGAATGGAAGGCTGTATGTTTGTGGCTCATCGGGTGGTTAGAGTCTGCCGGACTGATATTATCTGTAAAAGTCGGTTTCCTAAATATTTGAAAGTTGTGTTTGTGATCTAATAATTCGATCCCAATGTCCAGGAAGTTCAATTTGTTATATCCTATTTCCATAGTAAATTTAATATTGGAATGCATAGTAATATTTCCGGTCCATAAACAAATAACGTCATCCACGTATCTGTACCAATATTTTATATATGAACCGAATAAACTATTACTTAAAATTTTGGTCTCAATATGATCCATGAAAATATCCGCACAAAGTGGTGAGAGAGGACTTCCCATGGCTAGACCATCTATTTGTTTATAAAATGTATTACCAAATTTAAAACAACTGGAACAAAACTATTTTTATTTTTTAAATTACTTTTTTTATTATTTTAGTTTTTATTATTAATTTTAGCTACAGTTTTGACATGAGATTTGACATTGGGTTAAACTAAAATTTGGAATTTAATTGCTACCTGTAATTGTGATTTTTATTTATTGTACATATTATTAATGTAATTTGACTAGAATTTATTATTGTTAATTGGAATTTTTAATTTTATACAATTGACCTGAGATTTGACATTTAATTGGACTTGATTTAATGATCCCATAATTTTAATTTTTTATTTTATCGACATTTAATTTAATTGATATTTGTAATATCTAAGTAAATTCAATATTTAATTGCATAATATAATAATATAATTAATTTGCGAATGAGTGAATTTTCCCCATTTTCAGGGTAAATTTCTTACACTGCCTCTTAAATTTTATTTGTATCTACCCACATTATGTGTTAAGAATTTAGTTCAACAATGGCTTGAAGATATGTTAGACAGTGTAGTAAAATACTTGTTTAATAAATATGTAAAGTGAACAACAACCTTTGATAATGCTATAAAGCGAAACCGGTCAGGTTGAATCCTGTAAATTAAATAAAACTGAAACGGTGTACAAGTGTTGTTTGTTAACATGTATTACTATAAGTTTCACCAAGTGCACTATATTTCATGATAGGGTTGCCAACATTTAACATTAATGTTTTTTCCTAATTTTACCTTATTCCGCTGCCATTTCATCAAACGTTGATATTTTAAAGTACCTTGTTTAGTATCATACTGCAGAATACGTGGATTATCTAAAATGAATACAATTATTAGTGCTGCATAGTGAATGAGCTCACTTGTAGGTACATATTATTCCACATTTCGGCATCATGCCATTGCAATCATGTTTTATTTTTTAAGAGTTTTCGAGTCAGGAGCGGTTTAGCGCGTTTTTAAGTTGAATATCTTGCAAACGAATACTTAAATCAAAAAATTGTCTTAGCAACCTCATAATGTTTTTAAAATACCTATCTAATGACACCCCATACAATAGGGTAAACGTGAAAAAAAAAACATGTCCACTTTAAGTGCTCCAAAACAAAAAAAAAAAACAATTTTGTTTTAACACTGTTGGCGTGGTAAACACATAGGTATATCCTAGCACTAACCGTTAAGGAGGAAAGCCGAAGACATGACGAAACTATAAGGGTTCTGAAACTTGAGCTACGAAACCCTTTTTTTTTTATTTTTTTTTTTTTTATTCCGCAGCCCTAGGCCGCGGCCGCACCTACGTCCATTGCCGAGCGCCTCCGGTAGACACAGAATTCCCAGTGGCGCCCGGCGGAATAAATAGCAGAATAAATAGCTACGGAACCCTAAAAACCACCAGTTGAATAGTACAAGTAACCATTTAATGTTTTTTTTTACTTAGGCAAATAATTGTTTTTAATTCAACCTGTAAATCATTTAACTCCACATGGATTGAATACATGATTATAATTATTGATGTCAAATACAGATAATCTGTGCTTTTAGTGCTCTCGTAGATTCCGAGGACTTGCTACGGCGTAGCTTCTCTACGTAGCTACGATACTTCGTAGACTTGTTTAGTTTCTTGTTTGGAGATTATTTTTAACTGTCAGTTAATTTTATACATAATATCATATTGTGGATAGCTATTATTGGTATTTCTTGTTATTAGTTTTAAACCACGGCTAAAAATAATAAAAGATTAACTTACTAAGGGCAAATGATTATGAGATCAGATTTTGAATGCTGAACTTGTTGTATTGATAAGTTGCCAGAGTCCGTGGTGTGTTATTATTATAATAATAAAACCTAAAGTTGTTGTATAAATGTTTATTTCAAAATGTCGCATGATATCTATATCAAATTTATCCTTCTCGCTATTAAATTTCAGCAATCAAGTATTTAAAATATCGCGTACATTAATAGTAGCGTTAGGTAGGTACCTATTTCAAGTGAAAGCAGGCAGACTCCGCCCGCGTTTAGGCATTGATCGACCGCGCAGCAGTGGGCTGCCGCGCGTTGACCGAGACGTACGCCAGTACTCGCGCTCCAGTAAGTACCAGTGTACCTACGTCACGTTGTCGTTCCGACAAAGCAGTCGTGCTGTCGTCGGTCTCCTACGCGTACGGCGGCGGGCGTGCCGCAAACAGAATGCCACTTATCCACAGAATATATACCTAGTTCAAATTAAAATGAGAGCAAAAACATATTGTTTCGCATTCGGCTGTTTAAATAATAACAAACATCGATCCAATATGTCTTTGCCTACACTCCTATATAGTCCTAATACTGCAACGGCCGCCGTGTGGTGGCCGGCAGAATAGAATAGCCCCAACCCATATCCTCCCGTGGATGTCGTACGAGGCGACTAAGGGAGTGTGTGGAAAGTACTGACCCCCTGTAACTTTTCCACACACAAAAGCGGATGTCCCACCTAACCCAACCTAATCAACTAAACCTAAACAACGACCTCTGTCCTTGCACCAGCACAATCTCGCAAACCTTTAACCTAACCAAGCAACTCCTTCCTACTCATCATGACCCCACGAACTTCCCACCAACATAATCTCGCAAACCCTCAACCACCTTATTTATAACTGCCCCAGATACACTTAACTCACTCCTCCACCACATCACCTATATCGTAAATCAACTAAAACACTCTAACGGCACATAACATCTAAACACTTCACTAACTAAACAATCAACTTGCAAACGGTTCCAGGAGAAGGCGTATACCATAAGCGCCACTCCTGAAACTAAAACCCAATTGACTCATTAAAAAAAAAAAAAAAAAAAAAAAAAAATACTGCAACGGACGTGAGATCGGCCGCGGGCTTGGATGCCAAATTAAAAAAAAAAAGTTCTACTAATATTATAAAGGGGAAAGTTTGTATGGATGTTAGGATCTTTGTTCCTCCTACGAACGAAAATTACAGATTACATAGATATTAATGACAATCGACGATAATGTAGTTCATTTATCAGAATAACACATAGGCTATAATATTTCGTGTACATCGGTCAAAATATGTTAATAAATATCTCATAATGTCGGCAAAAAATCGGCTGTTTGCGATGAATTTATATAATATAAATATACTATACCAAGATGTAACAAAACTCCTACGAGTAATTACGATTCATTCCTTTCGAAACATTTTTTTAAATATTTTCTTAAAGTCCAGTCTCTAAGTTCTCCGCCAATAACTACTGCACCGCTTTTCACGCTGCTTTCACTAATAGATAGAGTGGTTCTCGAGGAAGGTTTAAGTACATAATTTGTCACGGACGAAGCCGTGGTCGCGCGCTAGTCTTATATATTTAGGCATGTTTGTTAAAAGCGTGGATCCACTAATCAACATTCGTCGCGCGATATATAGGTAGCGCGAGAAAATGTTCGGCAACGTTCCACAACAATGCGCGACGTTGTCAACAACATAAAGCCCCGCTGTTCAAAAGTTCCGTGTTAACATTCAACATATTGGTCGGACATCATGTTATGCAACATGTCGCGCGCATGCCTAGTGGATCACCGCTTTGTGTATGTGTTGGATATAAAGTGAATTTGTAAAAGCACTGTGAAGTTGTTTAAAGGTCATCAGTATTTCATCCAGGTTTCACTGCTGAGCGCAGATTATCTTCATAACGTTTGTTGTTTTATTTACCCATATCATATACCGTATACGATTGTAAGTTCTTTATGGGCGCAGGTAGCAGCTGCAGTAGTTGTCCACACTCAAGTTTATCGGGTTAAAAGTGAGTATATCTATATATTTTATCTTTGTAACTCACTTGTTGTTTCGTGTTCGCCCATTTGCTTTATTTGTCCACATACGTCCAGTTGTTTGCCTGTATAGCCCATGTAATGGATGGCTTGTTTGAAATATGCTCGATATTTGGGCAAACACAACGATTTTCCCACGAACACGAACATAAATACGCTAAGCCAAGTGAAGTGCTGCAATTAGAATCTTTTCAATCCTTAACTCAAATTTATTGAGTAGCTTTATTGCAGTACCTACCTTACTTCATCATTCACCGAGCCTTTTCCCAACGCAGTTGGGGTCGGCTTTCCAGTCTAACTGCGATTCGGCTGAACTTCGATATTTTCCGTGAAGCGACTGCCATCTGACCTTCACAAACCATGGGCGATATCGAGTTCTGTAGTTAGACCGGTCGGATTTTTAAGGGCTCCAACTACCCCTAACGACTGCCATAGATGTTCGTATGACAACCGGGACCGACGACGGGGGCTTAACGTGCTCTCCGAGGCACGAGTACCTACCTTACTTTAATAACATAATATGAGTTAGGGTTTTGGTTTGATGGTATATTGTATAACGATTTAATATTACTGCCTTTAAAAAGACCTAGGACACAAAGGTCCGAGTAAATAAAATGTGTTAAACAAAATCGTGTGAACTAAAATATGCTGCATTTGTGGGTATAGATTAGTTAGGTACCTATGTGCCTACTTATATTATTGGGCTTATGCTGTTATTATGATTGCGAATATTTTATATGACTCATTGAAGGCATATTTTATCAGGTTGAGGCGCCTATCACCTATCATTACATATTATAAAATAAAGTCGCCTGTTCCGTATTTATGCTTAATGTATATTAAAACGCAACGGATTTTGATCCGGTTTTCACGACAATGGATAGTGGTTCTCGAGGAAGGTTTTTGTGTATAATTTGTCAAGCTGGCTAATATAGATACCTATAATCAGTTAGTATATATCAGTACGGGACGCCCAGGACTTTAATTGGCAGTGCCATAGCGGCTGGCACGTAAGATTTTGTTGCCTTTCATCAACATTTCATCGCAAGGCAACGGGTTTCAATTTTTTTCTAAAAAACAGAAACACATATCGTTCACTGTCTTCACGGTATTTATACTCTGGTACGGAAACCAGTCTCTCACGTAATATATTAAAACACAATATCTACAGTAACTGTCCGTCCGTCCGTCTGTACACATGCTGTATATGTGATCCGTGAACCGTGATAGTTAGAAAGTTGAAATTTTCACAGATGATGTATTTATGTTGCGTCTATAACAACAAATACTAAAAAACTGAATATAACCAAGATTTAAGGGACTCCCATACAACAAACGTTTTTTTTTTTTACCGTTTTGGTACGGAACTTTTTGAGCGTCAGTCCGACTCGCACTTGACCGATTTTTACTTACTGCAGGAAAATAAAGAAATGAATACAAAAAATCGTATTAATTCCAGGTTAATATAAAGCGGTGCAGTATGCCCGGAAAGATGACCGCTAGGGGCGGGGCGGCGGGCCTGGACGCGAGCGCCACTGACACTCCCCTTGCTATACTCGACACACTTACCCAAGCCTCCATCGTCGCAGTTATTGGCATTGCTATCATTATATCCAATCTACTTATCATAGCATCGCTCCTCAATTTCAAAGGTACGTTATATTTTGTATACTATATTTACTAGCGTATGTCTACGGTTTTGTCCGCGTGCTGCTTAATTTGTTAGTCATAATTTGTGTAGTAATTTATTGTAGTCACACTACGTAGTAGTATCTTTAATATCATGCTGTAGAGCAACTTGACGATATTATAGTTCTGCTGACTGTCCCGGTTTTGACTCGAAATCAAAGTCGCCTCGATTTAGTTATCTTCATTGAACTGATCTCATCTGCATTTTAGAGTTTTCGAAACGAAAATCTCTTATACAACAGTAATGTCCGTCCGTCCGTGAACAATTTTCAACTCGAGAACGGTAAGAGCTAGAGACACGGTGTAAACGCCAATCGACTTAGCATGGTCAAAGACATCTAAAATGAACTTGACCTTTGACCTCTGATCTCAAAGTCAAAACGAGGTCAAATCGAGAACGGTAATAGTTAGAGACTCAAGACTAGCTGCAATCAACTCGGCATGGTCAAAGACCTCTAAAATGAACTTGACCTTTGACCTCTGAACTCGAGGTCGAGGTCAAATCGAGAACGGTAATAGTTAGAGACTCAGGACCAGCTGCAATCAACTCAGCATGGTCAAAGACCTCTAAAATGATGTTGAACTTCATGTCATGTGACATTTTTTAGATTTTATAAAAAAGCTTTCGAAAACTAAAATAAATGGCAATTTTTTTATTTGGTTATTGTTTATTTAGAATTTTATAACATGTTACTAAGACCCAGCGACTGCCAGACTTATGTCATTTTGTAAAAGCTCCAAGTGACATACTTATATGGCACTTGAGGGCCCCTATAAGATAGGGGATAGTACCTAAAATTCCCTCATATAGCTTACTACATAAGTGTATTTGAAGTAATTTGAATATTATACACTTTTGAAAAAAGTAACTACTACCGCAACTCCATATTCCCTGATCGTTCTTACTTGAGTTATATGGACATGTTCTGTGAAATTTTCAGTTTTAACAATATGACCTAAGTCTGCCAGTCACTGACTCTTACTCTATAATATAGTGTCCACTTTCGTTATAGAATAAATAAAGTAAAAAAAAAAAGGTACCGATAGTTTTATACTATTATTCCTATACTACTATACTATATATATTGTATACCACAAAATATAACCTCTTCCTTTATTCGTTATTTTTGTTGATCTTTTGTTGGAATTTGATCCATGCCAAAGTGGATAAGCCGGTGGAAATTTTCAGGTTTCATTCAAATATCAGTTACGGTAGGGTATAGTGGATATACTCGTGTTGCTATTGATGTTGTGGGTTATATATTTTTTCTAAACTAATCTATACCACAGAATAGGGAATAGTACTTACAGAACTTGCACTCCGATGTTAATTAAAGCACATTCTTTTGTTTACAGAGAACATAATGCGAAAGTTAGGGTTGTCAGGAAAGTACCAGCATAATTTGACCAATAATTATAACGTTAATGCCTCAATATCAACTCTATGGTCAATGCCGTATCACAATTAAGAGACAACCCTTACTGACTTACCACTTCAAGTTGTCGCTGACGATGACGTCACGTATTTTTTGCGATTGTTAGGCGAGTGGCATATGCCTGCCTATACCTACAAACGAGAAAATTATATCACGCGGGTCGGAATCGCGATAATCTGCTAGTACATTCATCATTTACCGAGCCTTTTCCCAACTCAATTGGGGTCGGCTTTCCAGTCTAACTGCGATTCGGCTGTACTTCGATATTTTCCGTGAAGCGACTGCCATCTGACCTCCACAACCCATGGGCGATATCAAAGTTCTGTAGTTAGACCTGCTAGTACATTAATAGATCAATTTACTAGTCAGTGTATATTAATTTACAGGTCTTCAACACGAAGTGATCAATTATTACTTGCTGTCGTTAGCAGTGGCCGATCTGATATGTGGCGTGTTTGTGGTACCGTTGTCAGTGTACCCGGCAATGACAGGCCGCTGGATGTTCGGAGACTTGACTTGTCGGCTGGCTGGCTATGTAGAAGTGACCCTCTGGTGCGTTACAATCTACACTTTCATGTGGATATCAGTTGACCGTTATCTCGCCGTCCGCAAGCCTCTCCGTTACGAGACGGTTAGTCTGACGGTAGTTATCCCATTTTGATATTTTATTTCTTAGTAGCTGGAATTTGATAAACGCATTTGCATTTAAAGGTTGTGCACTTGATTACGATGCCATTTATAGATAGAGTACAACCATTAAGACTATTTTCTTCTTCTTCTTCTTAATCTATTTCTACATAATTTAAGATTCCTCTTATTTTTCTATTGTAAAAATTATCTCCTTAATCAGGATGAAGGAGCACCTTTAGCACGATCATTCTTACTGAGATGCAGAGATTGTGAATGCTAGATTAGAGTTTTTATATTGATATATTTTAAGTAAGGCTGGCATCTGACGCCGGGCGCCACTGGAAATTCTTCCTAGTGCTAACCAGAGGCGCTCGGCAATGGACGTAGGAGCAGCCGGCTGGCACATGAGACGACTGAATCGCTTTTACATACCATAGAACAATGTATATATCTTATTATGTTCTGTCCATTAAGTATAATCAGTGTACGATCAAAGTTTTACGAAAATTAAATGTAAATGCAATCAGAATAGGCAACTCTATTGTTACAAGTTATTAATATCCTAAATGTACTAGGTACAAACGCGAACTAGAAGCCAATGTTGGATGGTCTTCACCTGGATATCCGCCGCGATGTTGTGCCTACCTCCTCTTCTCGGCTACAAGAAGGATGCCTACTATAACAAGGAGACCTTTATATGTATGCTGGACTGGGGCACTACTTATGCGTACACCGCGACACTGGCAATCTTAGTGCTCGGCCCCAGCGTTATATCTATTGTATACAACTACTTGTACATCTACTCCATGAAGAGCAAATTGAGCAGCGGTGTGCCAATTCACGACAAAGAGTATGCTACGGCGCTTGCTGAGAACCTCTCCAACCCAACCCATGCCATGAGTTTTATCCTTGTCACAGTATTCTGGTTGAGCTGGGCACCCTACATAGTTGTGAGGGTGTACGAATACTTTAACGGTGAGGAAGTAAAGGTTCCCATGATACATTTCGCTATTGTTTGGATGGGTATATTAAATTCTTTCTGGAAATTTGTTATATTGATAACTTTTAGTCCTCAATTTCGACTTGCGCTCAGGATTCTATGTTTGACTTTGTGCTGCCGTACTAAGAGACGGTTGCAACTTGAGCTTCTGGTTATGGACAATGACGATTAATACACCTCTTGGCAAGTATGTAAATCCTTAATTACATCTTTATACCGAGTCGTATTGCATGTTGATGGATTACGTAAATACCTAGTAGTAGCTTGAGACCCCTTCGGATTATACCAATAGATAGTGTTTTATCAAACGTTGATTAAATATTCTTATAAATTTTACATTCCTTGACATAAGTATATTGATGTGGAAAATAGAATGTGTTTCATATTTACAGAGATTATAATATTGTTAATATCGTAGATAATCAGAGTTTAATTCTTATTAAATGTGGGATCCACTGAACAAAATTATTTCATATTTACAGAGATTATAGTATTGTTAATATCGTAGATAACCAGAGTTTTAAATCTTATTAAATGTGGGATCCAGTGAACAAAATAATTAAGTATACAGAAACAGCACCAAAGAAACGCACACACATTTTGTGCATAGGTTATTTTGATTGGTCGGCTGGACAGTCTTATTAAATGAAAATACTGAAGTATAAAATACCAAAGAAATGCGTACCTATTGTACAATTGTAGTGTATTTCTTTGGTGGTGTTACACTTGTTAGTTAACTCGTTTGTGATACTTGAAATATTTCATAACTGTTTTAACTATCTATTATTTTATTTGTTTATTTAATCATAATACCTGACACACTGATTAAAATATTCGTATACCTACGTTCAAATTATGTTATTGTCGCTCAGAAATGATATTTTCTATTAATAGTTTGGATATAATTATTTTTTATAACATTTTACATAATAATATATTATATTATATTAGGTATGTCTAGTATAAAAATACAAGATTTATAATGATGATGTGCATGTGCATGATTGAGATTCTAAGAACCGTGGAAGATCGACCTTCACCTATCTAGTAACCAGATGAGTTTTTTATTTTTTCTAATATTAATAATAAACATACATGCCTATGATAACTTGCCTATCGGAAAGTGTTCATGGCTCTTTAAGGCAGGCAAGCTTGCCTTTTTCGAACGAATGGTGCACTTGTGTTTTATTGTATTTTATTTTCAAATGTTCATCGAGTTTATTTTTGAAATGGTACACTGATTCTGCACTTATTACAGTCCCGGGTAAACATAGTCACTATGCGATTTTGCAAGAAGTGTCTTGTAGGGTTGCTAAAAAAAGACCTGTCGAGCTTCAATGAGTGGGCAGTGACCCCTCACAATTTGTCTGATCTGGTTACCAGACGGATGAAGGTCGATCTTCCACATCTCTTTTACTATAGTATTCATCTATAGAGTTCTCTTACATTTATATAAACAAGTTATTATAAACTTTGACGCGCCAAGTTGGAACGTGGGCAAATTTACTATTATCTGTATTTTTGATGTACAATAAAGTAGGTACCTTTATAAAAAGTTTCTATGTGGTGTAAAATTGTAAATGTTTCAGAGATAGATATATAATTTTTATTATATAATAATGTCTCAATGATAAGGAAACTCACAGAAATGTTAGGAGTATTTACATTATCAAGTAACCGAAAGAAAAACCTAGTTAATAATCTTTAAAAGTATTGGTCATCATAGAGACGTACTTTAACTTTATTATAACTATAATACGATTTTTAATTCACTCTTATTAACTCTGTGGTAATGTAGTGATTAGAGTTGTATCAAATCAAAGTTATTGGATGTTATATACTCAATATAAATATATATTCAATGTTATATACTCAATAGAAACATATATTCAATGATATTACATATTATATATAGTCAAATGTTAAATTCCACCGAATACAGAGAACCTGCACAAAAAAAAAAATATTCGATCCTATATTTATTTTGTACCAGCTGTCTCGGCGAACTTCGTACCGCATAAATTTTTCTAATGTTCCGCTATAATTTTTTGTCCGCCATAAGAACCTTTTCCTGATAGTAACGATCACAAAAATAAAAAGAATTAGCGAAATCGGTTCAGCTGCTCTCGAGATTTGCGGTTTAGCAAGACATTCAGCGATTCATTTTTATATTATAGAAGATTAATGTACACAGACCGTGTAGTCCAGTGCAGTGTAAATTGAAAATAAGTTATGGACAGGCATCCGTTCATTTGAATTTCCAGCAATATTAAATGCGGATTTTATTTTACTGCAAGATGTTCCACTTGACAGGTGAACGCACACTAAGAAACTAAATGTCACCACAAAATTATGGTTGTCTAGCAGATTAACACAACATTGAAATAATCCATTTCCAGATCGATTGATAGAACTATTTCGTCCAATTTTATGGCTTACGTGATTGCCGAATCATAGCCTATTGGATGGTTTTTATTGGGTCTGTAATAAAAGTAGCGTGTGCGTATCCAAGTAGTATCTAAGAAGATGGTTATGCGCGTCAGGTTAAAAGGTCTTTTATAGGCGATTTAGAGCATGCATTGCTGCTGGTGGACGACATTCCTACACAGAGGTAACTAAGAGTACCTAAACTGATGAGATTATTTTTGAACGACCTACTTACTACTCCGACATAGTATTAACATAACAGAGGTGATGCTGGTTTTTCTTTTTCTACTAGTTTTGATTTTTTCTGGTTCTGTACCTGCGATTGGGAGAGTATCGGGCGACTGTGGTAGTCCTCGACACGGGATCTCCTAGTGAGGACTGCTCAGATATAATTGTATTATGTTACGCACCAATCACGCCGAGCTTGCTACTTATCTGTTGTTGTTGTCTGTCACTTAGTGCGCATACTATTTTAAGTTATACAGCTTGGTGTTTTTGTAATATGTAATAACAGCGATAAATAAATAAATTCCGAACATTTAGAAGTTATTGGTAAAGGCCTAAAGGCCATACTTATTTTTTTTATTTACAAAATTTATAAAAAAATTATAAAATACGACGCCATTTTTATACCGTTGGCAACCCTACTATGAAAATACGATTTTCTTGTAGCCTTACATCCGGGCCATCTCCAGGTAATGGATTATCCATTATCAACGACATACCCTATATAATATAAATGCGAAGTACAATGGTCATTTCTAGCCCATGAGCGGCCATCAATTAAACTAGTGCCATTTGAAGGGGAGGTTTTTTATAACAAAAAAATGTTCAACAAGTACTATGATATCATTTGGGAAAAAAGATATAGGAAAATACTATTTTATTGACTGCTTAGGTGGCGTGGTCGGCAGTGTATCCGCTTTCCACACCGGAGTCTCGGGTTCGATTCCCGGTCGTGACAAACTTTGTGTGATGACGCAATCATTTCGCAGTATTTACAAAAAAATGTATGTATGTATTTATATCAATTTATCTAGTACTCATATCACAAACTTTGCTTAGTTTGAGAATAGAGGGCGTTGTGTGAATTGTTCTAACATACTTATTTATGTATTTATTATTGAATTTCACAGTCCTTTTTTGCGCGGACAGCTAGATACATTGGTCCTGACTGTTGGAATTTAGGTTGGGCTAAGTTCACATAAAGTGGCCGGCATACATTTTTGCCCATTGTCCTTTCGATCACCGAAGAGGCCACATAGCTGGCCAGTCCGCCGGGCCCCACGGGAAATACCCTCTGGGGTTACGGCAATGGACATGGGAGCGGCCGTAGTCTCGCGGCATTAAATAAAAAAAATATATATTTGTCCTTTCGATAGTTATTGTGGTGCCTTGGTCTGTTGGTTGAGCTCTCCCTCTGAAAAGGGAATAGCCGGTGGTACAAGGCCACCTCAAGGACTATAGTTTTTGGATTCATATTATAATATAATGCCTTGTTTTTTCCCATCACATTTAAAACACATTATCGGGATAAAATAATCCTATAGATTCCAGGAAACTGTGGAGATAATGAAGGACTCAGTCATGTGTAAACTGTTCAACAGATTTGGATAAAAATTAACACACAGACAGGTGCTTAAATTGCATCGAATTCTGTTGAACGAATTATACATGACTAGCGGACACCCGGCTTCGCCCACTTGACAAATTATACACAAAAACCTTACTGGAATTCAAATTAAATAAGCTAAATTAATTTAAGCCACCTAAGGTTTTATGGAAATTTACACTTACTGCCAGATTAGCGGAGCAGTAGGTAGAGCCCATGGGTAAAGTATCTGATAAGAAATCTAGGTCAGTGTTTTCCAATCCCCAATAAGTAATTGTTAGATAACAGTCTTAGGAAATTAACTATTTCACAGAATTCGGATTTTAGAGAGAGAGATAACACACATAATATAACTCGTGCGTTATAAGTTAAGACCTGACGGTTTCAACTGTTAGTAGTTTGTCAACGAGTTTGTACAGTTTGCGAGGCGTAAGCTTAACTTTGCATTTGTGTAAGTGCACGTACGTAAACTTACATGTGACTTGTTGCACAGCTTTCTTACTCTACTTTTCGTGATCACTCACACAAATGCAAGGCTCAGGTTAGGTCAGGAACTGTACACATCCAAAAAGACTTTGCTGTCCGTCCGTCCGTCTGTCTGTCTTGGGCTGTATCTTATGAATTGTGATAGTTAGAAAGCTGAAATGTATCGAGAACGACAAGTGGCCGCTACAGTAAAATTTTTTTTTTATACTTACGTGAGAGTTTTAGAGACCACAATAATTTCACAGTCATTTCTCTCAGGGCCTGGCAAAGCTCTTGGGTAATCTGGTATTGGTTTTGTATAACGATCATATCCGCTACGTTCTGTCCATTCGGTGCCAGCTAATTAGGAGATAAAATGAAAATATTAACACTTCATTTGGTAATTTATTGCTAATACTTTCAGATAGTATATACATCGAAGTTTGACTAGTTTAAGAGTGATTCTTTCATGCAAAATGTGCTACTTTTTGGGAATATTATGAACAACCTTTTTCAAGTTGGATCAAAGTATCATCCCTTTACCTTACATAAGGTAAAGGGATGGATACCTGAAAAAATCAGCCTCTTAAGCATACTTGGCATCTCGTGCCTTCCAATTTCCGTACCAAAAGACAGTGACCAAATAATAAATATTATTTACGATTTCAGGACTTGAAACACGTAATTTAACTAATTTACCATATGGCGTGACGTTTGGACCGAATTAGTCGAGTCAGCCTGTGACCACAGTACGATGTAACTCGGTCGAAACGGTAGTTCATACGGTACGTTAAATTACACGTTTTAAGTCCCGCAATCGTAAATGATATAATGAAATTAGAAAGCAAAAGTCTAAAACATAACATACTTGGGAAGCTTTAAATTAAAAATAAATTCAAAACCGGTCTACAAATCGAAAGAAAAAATTTTTTCCTATTTATTTTTAAGTCAGTTAAAAATAGTAAATAGGTGAACTTACCTCTAGCAGGTACGGGCGACCTGTCCCTAAACCCAACCCCACCACGTCCTCTCCCGCGAGCTCTAGCCCTGTTGGCCCCACGACCCCGCAGACCCCCACGACTGCTCTCTGACCAATGTCCACCATATGAATCCTCATGTTCTTCCTCAGTTTGCACTAGAACAAGTATACTAAAGATAAGTTATCGGTGAAGAGTAGATAATGAAAACATAGGGATGAAAAAAGCATCTGTAAAAATATATGACTATGGCACGGTCAAACTCATCCTTCACATGCGACGTACACCACGCATTATGACTTCTGAACAGGATCTGGCCTATAAAATTTGTATGGTAACGAACACACTGGTCATTCACCACGCTGTCTTACGCATCACCGCGCCAGACTCACGTGTTCCCATGCTATCCCATGCGTACGACGCCGTCACACACGTTTATTGTCATAGCGCATAGATAATGTAAACATTCTCAATTTTTGTAAGCTTCGCTGTTCATGGCGTGAAATATTATAACCTATATTAGCATCTGCTAATATAGGTTTTGGGAACTGGGAACTTGTAAACTAGTC
Organism: Nudaria mundana; assembly: GCA_963556515.1. NCBI lineage: Eukaryota > Metazoa > Arthropoda > Insecta > Lepidoptera > Erebidae > Nudaria > Nudaria mundana. The sequence continues at coordinate 13,491,386 of OY748304.1, forward strand.
CATGTAGGCGTCTGCCTACATGGACTAGTTTACAAGTTCCCAATTCCCATGAGAACACATTCCATGTTTCATATTCATAATGCAGTTAAAAGCTGTTAATTTAGATTTATAAACTTACAGTTTGATTTGTTTATCTGTATAGATTTAGAATATCTTTTCCAGATGAATAGACCACTCAATATATAATTTATGCTTTCGATTGTCAGCACTTCGAAAGAAACGTGGAACTTATAGTAATACATTTTTGAAAAAAACTCACTCGTACACTATTCCACAAATATTTCATTTGACATTTGACCGGTTTCGCCTTATGGCATCATCACCTCTTTTTATTACCTATGTGTACTCTTTGTATTACCAACTTACTGTGAACATTCTTTCGTAATTTGTATATGCCATTGTATAACGAAAATTTGCATGTCTTTTCTAGGCTATAAAGCTGCGCACTGTAAAACTGTATTGGACACTTGTTTTATGCGAATAAATGCTTAGGTACTTACTTCTGATGATGCCATAAGGCGAAACTGGTCAGGGTTTACCAAAAATAAAAATATTTGTGGAATAGTGTACCAAGTGAAATTTTTCAAAAATGTATGACTACTCAACACTAAAAATTTTTCAATTTGTACCTATACTTTCTGAAATTAGCACTTTCAATGAAATAAAGGACCTCTTGTGTGTGAAAATTGTAAAAGTTTAAAGATACTAACTCTGACTCTGGTCTCCAATGTAGTTGCCATAGCTATCATAAAGGTCTTCTGTGTTATCCTCTAATGGTGTTTTATTGTCACTAAGTGCCACTGCAGGTGGTACTGTTTGTGGAATATTCACAACCTCCATTCTATAAAGAAATAAATAATGTAACAGCATGTTGTCTTAAGATTAAAGTTAGTATTAAATTTTGTCATAAGTATCTACTTATATCATATTTACATAGTTTAAATGAAGTTGCTTCCGCTGTCGGTTCCCTAAAGGTAGCACTCCGTTCCTAGCGACTGCAACAGGTCACCACGGTTATGCGACCCACTGTTTAGTGTGTAAATCCATACTAAGCTATTGGCTTTGTAAGCAAAACCCACACGATAGTTGTACAATTGCGGAGATCAGCCTGCGCCAAGTAAGCTATGGGGCACGTGACCGGTGCGACCAGTCGAGGTTGCTGTCACTAGGAACCGAATGCTACCTTTACACTTTTAAACTCGTAAACTAATTTTTCAAATCTACACAGAGTGATTCAAGAGCTAGGTTTATATAATGTATATACTGGCGACTCAGTCCAGCTTCACACAAGGGCAATGTTAATACTAACATCAACAGCAACGTGGAGCCTCAGTGCTGAACTGCAGGTATCAGCTAGTATAATATAATGATCACTGGACTCAAGCCCTAAAGCAACACATTTTTAAATTAATATACCTGTCTACGCTTTCCGGGAAATGCATATATTACCTCTTATCAGGATTTGTCTGCGAAGCTTTCACAATAATTTGGTTTCCCAGGAAATTACTTCGATTGCCTTTAGCAATAGCTTCCCGTGCACTTGACTCTTCCGCAAATTGTACAAATCCAAAGTTTCTATTTACCACAATACCATTTATTTCGCCATATCCCTTGAAATGTTCGTAAAGATTCTCAACAGCAGTATCTTCAGGCAAGGAGCCTACGTAAATACGAAGATGAGCAGTCGACCGGTCTTTCATAGCTTGTCGGTCCAGTGTTAGGTTATCTATAACAAATGTTAATTAATGTTACGATTTACATGATGACTAACAATATTATATTACTTTAGAAACATATGTATGCCAGGGAATTCGGTAATACGGCTTATGGCTTTGTAGGCTTATAATCTCATAATAATATATTAGAACTATTCAGAACAGAACTAAAGACATAAATAATTTATAATCCAAATAAACAACACTAACTTACCTGCCATAATTAGATCTTAATTTCAATGTTCCAAATACCCAGTATACTTTACGCGACTTTATTTACTGTTTTACAATAATTAATTAATTATAAGCAAGAAGCAACTGCAAAGCAATCAAGAAAACAGAAACACCGTCGTCGTCGTCTGACACAAAGAGATGCAAAGAGAATACAATGTCTGACAGCGACAGCCAGCCATAGAGCGTAAAGGCCGGTTTACATTGGTCAAGTGTTTAGCAAAGTAGCCAAGTACAGTGAACAAGGACAGTGGTGGTGTAAACCAATCGGACAGTAGCGAGTCAACTTGGCTTGCAACTTGGCTTGCAAGTGGATCCGAATAGAAGGATTCTATTCAATTTTTTGGACAGTGATCTCCCCTCACCCGGCACTTGACTCGCCACTGGCGTAGTGTAAACAGTAAAATTTAGTACAGTGCATAAGTGAGCGGCCTCAAGACGTGTTGTTTAATCACAGATTAACAAATAGTTACTACGTAACAGATACATCACTCCCATACAAAAGCGAAAATACCTACTCTATATTAACCTACAAAATTTTAATAATAATACCTGCTGCACACGCGATTTAGAGTCGAGACTGTGTTGCCCGCCGTGCGAGTGACACCATCGTAGGAATGCGCTAGGGTTGTATAGGTACAACCCTAGCTAACTACTAACCCTAGGTGATTATTGTAATAAAACGAATGTTACGAATCAACCATTTTTTTTATTAGTCAATCCAATGTTTTATTTATATACAACGTGTTTCATATTAGTGTGGTCATATTTGACCCTCGTTACACATGCGCGTTGAGTTAACTATACGCACGGACAAAATTGCAAATACAAGTTTAGTTAAAACTTTTAAGGTGTCATGTAAATTTAATTGATTTGTTCATTTAATCGATATTTTATAAACCCAACACTACCTAGGGTCAAATTTATTCGTAAGGTTCAGTCCCCTTCGATGAATCGTAAACAACTCTTATTTCATATGCTCCTGGTACAGAATACTATTTTGTAGTAATGATAGGTTGTGGACTTTAAACAACAAAAACTTACCGATTTCATTGTGCATGTCATCCTGGTAGATAGGTAGGTACTGTGTTCCACAATAAACATAACTAACTCACTAATATCACGATACTTAGATAAACATTATTGAATTTAATAAAAAATACACTTCCTACCTAAGATACTAATAAACACAAAACTAAAAAGTAGGTACTAAAGTAACGGCTCGAAATGTTCGCCGCCTTGATCAATGCACAGTTGGGTCCGTCGCATCATGCTGGCAGTTACATTACACAGCATGTCTGGAGTTACACTGCTAAATGCATCAAATATTTTAGACTCCATATCTTCACGCGTGAGACATACCGCACTGTACACTTTGTTTTTGACATAGCCCCACAAAAAAAAGTCAAGTGGTGTGAGATCCGGTGACCTCGGAGGCAAAGGTATGGGACCACCACGTCCGATCCACTGGTTAAACCACTCATCTAAATACGCCCGTACATCTCTCGCATAATGTGCTGGCGCCCTGTCTTGTTGGTACATCATATTTGTGTACAATGTTACAGGCAAGTTTTCAAGTTCGGGTTCTAAGACGTTTCTAAGGAACGCGAGGTAATTTTCACCGTTTAGCGAACTCGGTAGCACGAAAGGACCAATTAAAATATCTCCGATTATTCCCGCCCAAATGTTAACACGCCACTGATGCTGAAAGTTGTTTTCTGCAGATGCGTGTGGGTTCTGATGAGTCCATACATGTTCGTTATGCTGGTTACTGATACCAGCACGAGTAAAAGAGGCTTCATCGGTCCATAAAATACGGTTCGCGAAACTAGGGGATCGTTGTGCTTCCTCTCGGTACCACTGGCAAAAGTTGAGACGTGGTACGAAATCAGCCGGTGTCAGTTCTTGGGTGTGCCTGAAGTGGTACGGATATTGACCATCTGCTTTTAGCACGCGCCATACTCTCAAATGATTCATTCCCAGAACAATTCCAGCGCGGCGAGTACTTGTTCTGGGATTGGATTGAAAATGCTCGAGAATACTTTCTTCTTGCTCTGGTGGTACAACAGATGGTCTGCCTTCTGAGCGGGAACCACGGAAAGAACCAGTGTCATGTAAACGGTTCACCATTTTTCGGAAGCACTCCACAGATGGTAACCGCCGCCGTTCACCTTCGAGTCTATTGTCCACAAATCTTTCTCAATAAAGGCGACGAGCTTCACGCAGACTGCCACCGGCTGCCCGGACGCAAAGTATCATTTCATAATATTCACTATTACTTAAATACGCCATGATCGATTAACACAGATTACTACGTACGCCTAATATCAAAGGTTACTTGCAACTGAAAAGAAATTAGATAGTTGTAAGTGTTGCCCAAGTCCAATGTCTTATTTCCTTGAATTACGTCGTAATTTTGGTAAAAATCTAATAAAAGTACCAAGTAGGTACTTAGTTTTATTTATGAAAAAAAGCTAGTAGGTACCTAGTATAAAATAATTTACGAGATAAATAATAACATAATTATTATTTACCATAAACACAGGATATTTCCCTAAGACCTATGAAATAAAATAAAATTGTTGAATGCCAGCGCGGCGTCGCTCGCATGATAGTATGCATGTAAATACATTTCGAAACCTACTTAAACCCATTTAAAAAAAAACCGCTTCAAGATCCGTTGCGTAGTTTTCAAGAACTAAACATACATTAGAACAGACAGACGGAAAAAGCGACTTTCTTTATCCATGTAGTCTAAGATTAGTAATTTATTACCAATTGCTAAAATGAACAAATATCCAGCATAAAAAAAGCTAATAAAGTCCCCGTTTATGAAGAACATTGCGTTAACTTGCAACACCGGAATAATATGGTTTTTGCGGTAAAATTTACACGTGTTGTGACGTGTACGTCTTTGATATATGCCGACATCGCTACTGATACCTGGTTTCTTCAAAGCGGCTCCAATCAAAAAAGTGGGGTCTTCTCTTTGTAATTTTTAGGGGTCCTTAATATACATATCAGTGAAACTGACACCAACACCTTCTACTTTTTCTGATATCCTCGTTCAACCATACAAGTTGCCACTTTTAGCGATAATGTTTTATGAACTTTTATGCATCACATTATCATGACGAATCGAGAACCTAAGTACCTACTCTTTTTTAAAGTCGATCAAAAATAACCAAACACCTTGCAGATCATTTACTTCATGGTAAATGAGTCGCAAGAGAGTTCACGATATGGTAGTGCAGTGACTGGCATCCACGATCTCTCTATCCTACTTCTTTCACAAACTTCTACACTTCTACACAAACAGCAGTTGTATTTTAAATATCTGTGCGGAACCAATTTATAAAAGTGTAAATTTAAGGAAGACAAGAACATAAATGTTTCTTCTCTTTTCTTCGACAAATGCGTTGCTCCTGGTATTTGAGTAGGTTGACAACAAATTACGTGTGAGTTGTGACATTCACGACAATCACGTGATACATAAATTCATAGGAAAACTTCAAAAATAACTTTGAGTAGGCACTCTTTATTTTGACCCCAATTTGTGATTCGGAAACTATTTTGTATGATAACTATTGATAAAGTAACTTTATCTGTTGGTTAAAATTTTGAGTAACAACGAGACTGTCCGAATCTATTTCACTGTTTGGCAAACTTACTTGAGGTCAAATTAGAGTTCATTCTAATTATATGTTTATTTTGTAGTGCAGTCTTAGAGCTTCATTTCAATGAGCTATCGATAAAAGGAAAATTTATCGACTACGTCATTATAAGTCAATATTTTATTAAATTAATTAAAGACCCCGCGCAATATATTATTTAGGCCCTACCCAATGCAACCTTGAGATATGACCACACTAATATGAAACACGTTGTATATAATGATTAATATTGTTTTATTGATCAATAAATAAAAACGGCAAAAAAATATTTATTTATATTTATATTTATAATTATCACGGTTCATGAAATACAGCCTGGTGACAGACGGACGGACGGACAGACAGACAGACGGACAGTGAAGTCTTAGTAATAGGGTTCTGTATTTCCCCTTTGGGTACGGAGCCCTAAAAAGAAAATAAATAATATCTATGGATAGGTCATCAAAAATTATATTGAGGTTTCTAATATCATTTTTTTTCTAAACTGAATAGTTTGCGCGAGAGACCCTTCCAAAGTGGTAAAATGTGTCCCCCCACCTCTAACTTCTAAAATAAGAGAATGATAAAACAAAAAATATATATGTTGTAGGTACATTACCATGCAAACTTCCACCGAAAATTGGTTTGAACGAGATCTAGTAAGTAGTTTTTTTTAATACGCCATAAATCGTAAAAATTAAAATTTAAAGAGGAATAAAGCTCATGTCTCACAGTATAAAAGTTTGGGAGACAGTGATAGAGAAAGCGAAGTTACCCAAAATCAGTTCGGATTTATGCCTGGTCGCGGGACTATAGACGCCATATTGGCACTCCGCCAGCTCTCTGAGAAATATAGGCGTGCACACAAAAACTTGCATAATGGTGTTTATAGATCTCGAGAAGGCATACGACCGGATACCCAGAACGGTTTTGTGGTGGGCTTTGAAAGAGAAAGGTGTGCCTGGGAAGTATATAGAGTTGATCTGTGCAATGTATTGTCGATCGAGAACCTACGTACGATGTGCTGCTGGTAACACCGACGAGTTCAGTGTGGCGGTAGGCCTGCACCAGGGCTCAGCGCTAAGCCCGTATCTCTTCCTGTTAATTATAGATGCCTTGACATCGGAGATACAGGAGGAGACCCCCTGGTGTATGCTATTTGCCGATGGCATTGTTCTTGTCGGTGAAGACGGGCCTGAGGTGCGTGCGGAGCAGACTGGAGAAGTGGCAGTGTAAACTGGAGAGTGTAGGCCTGAAAATCAGCAGAACCAAAACGGAGTATATGTTCTCCGATTTCGGCGGTCTCTCCAGTTTTACACCCATAACGCTATATGGCGTACCATTGCCAGTCTGCTCCGGCTTCCGGTACCTCGGCTCTCTTATCCAGGACGATGGGGAAATCGATCGTACAGTGAAGCACAGAATTGACACAGGTTGGATGAAATGGCGGCAGGTCAAAGCCACTATATGCGACCCTCAATTTCCTCCGAAATTTAAGGGGAAAATTTACAAGACTGTCGTCAGACCTGCCGTCCTGTATGGACTTTCATGTTTGGCTGTAAAAGCGACGGATGAAAGGAAACTGCATGTAGCGGAAATGCGAATGTTAAGATGGATGTGTGGTGTAATAAGGATAGATAGAGTAAGGAACGAGTATATTAGAGGAAGTTTGAAAGTTGCGCCAATAAATGAAAAAGTGCGAAGCGAACGGCTAGCATGGTATGGACATGTTTTGAGAAGAGAGGAAAGTAACGTGGTAAGAAAGGTGCAAAGTATGAATGTAGACGGCTTGATAACTCGAGGTAGGCCCAAGAAAAGATGGATGGAATGCGTGAGAGAGGATATGACCAGGAAAGGAGTGACTGAGGAGATGACGTGTGACAGGGATGTATGGAAAATGAAAACATGTTGCGCCGAACCCAAATAATTGGGATAAGGGCAGGCAGATGATGATGAAATCGTAAAAATTAAAATATTATGTTACTTGCTGCTACGGAACCCTTCATGGGCGAGTCCAACTCGCACTTGGCCGCTTTTTTTGTTAGCCAATTATAACGTAATCCCGGTGCACGAAAAACAAAAGGAAATGTAAGTAAATGAAACCCAAGTTAAAAATGCATTTTGTTATTATTAAAATAGTGCATACCATTTGCATACCTACTATAATCCGCACAATAATAACGTGGTTTCTGCATTTCGAAGCGTAAGCGCGGTTAACGTGCAGCGCGGTGCGATGCGAGCGCTCAGGCGGGTTCGGCAGCCCTCTGCCAGTTTGTACTCTCAAAAGTACGCCGAGCGGTAGGTATATAGCGCGCGGCCTTGAGCGAGTGACGGAGGCCTGGTTTAATTCATAGCTTGTACTTTTTTCTAAAGAAATTTCGGGAAAATGGTCCGAGGTCACCACAATGAAGTTCGTACACGAATACGTCAGCCATGAATGTTTGTGGAACAGTAAAAGCCCATTATATAAAATAAATAATGACAGCTTATAACCTAATAAAATAAATCATAATAAAAGAATTCTGCGCAACAGCACACGTATTTTTTGACGAGACTCGTCTATTTTGCCAGAGGAAAGACACTTGACTGGCCGTAGTGTAAACAGTCACTATCCAGACTCGAAATACTCGCCACTGTAGGTACCTGCACTCGCCACTTTGCTAAAAGCTTGCTAAAAGCTTGCATGTAACCCAGGTTTAAGATTAGGTATTTTTTTGTCGATTTGGCTTGGTCCTATAGATTAGGTAGATAAAGTCACAAACTAGAGATGCGTTGTCTATGGTAACCTATTGAAATCTCGAATTTCTGTTACCCGAATCTTAAAACCCCGAAAATGGTTGGTAGAACTTTTAAAAGACAGATGTAATGAATGACAACTTTTTAAAATTCCTTTTTTAATTTCTCAGATGAATCAATTCCACCGGGAATTCTCTCAGTCTCTACCGGAGGCGCTCGGCAATGGACGTAGGTGCAGCTGCGACAACGGGCCGCGGATTTAAAAAAAAATAAAAAATAAAGGTGCACTAAAAACAATTTTTCAAAAAGTTTTTTTTTGTTTCCCATATTCTCATAATCCAGATATAGTTATACCAGATTCTCAGAATACTATTTTTGTTTCCCATCGTACCATTTTCCAAATAAACTATTGCCAGATTTTCATAATCTTTTTATTTGGTTCCCATACAATCGTGTTCCAGCTAAACTATTGCAATAAATAATATTATTTTTTGTTTCTCATGCTAACAATTTCCAGAATTATTACTAAACTATCCTACACTATTAACAAAATTTAATAAGCCTCAATTATTTTGTAGGTCTAAATGATATATCTATCTAAACCCTATAGGTATAGTATTCGTCGAACCAGTTTGCTTTTTTTTTTGATAATTTTTGGCATGGCTTCAAAGGCCTTTGTGCCCCTGAAAATAAAAATTGCCAGTCTGTAAATTTATTGTTTTATTTGCCTATTACAGATAGGTTTAAGTGTCAAACTCGACTCACTAGGTTAGGTTAGGTTTTTTTTTTTTTTGTCCAGGCGCTGTGGCCTGTCCCGCGTACTGTATCCCTGCCATGAGCAAGGCTTTGCTAACTTAATACTTTCCTACATATTTCAATTGTACATTCATCAAATGGGGTTATATAGTGCGAAGTTGTGGACAGTTCAAAATTTTTGGTGTACATAATTAATCTAGAATCTAATAAAAATAGAATCATCAATACAGTAAAGTATGGTAATTGTAGAATTGTCAATAAATTGTAAGTATATAAAATAGTCAAATAATAAATTGTTAATAATAGTCAAGTAAAAATTGTATATAAATAGTCATTAAAGTGTATAAATTCAATAATACCAATTGTCATCAATAAATACCTAAAAATATTATAACAACGATTATTAAAATATTACGAGGTATTTGTGCGATGGCGAGAAACAGGGCCCTGCGGATAACTTCCCGGCTGAGAGCAATGTATGCTAGCGGCATAAGCCTATCATAGATGTTCAGCCGGGGGTTCCTAGGTCCTGTTTCTCTCCACCGGTTAGGTTAGGTTAGAGCTGCGACCACCTAAACGACTTGCATTAACAGAAAAAAGAGATTGTTTTTAGTAGGTTACCCGGAACTGAACTATTTAGATTAGGTTAATTAAACTCTTCTTTAAACAAAATGGGTAGGTTAGGTTAGGTTAAAACTGTGACCACCTACGCACTAGCCAAGCGAGCGAAGCAAGCGGTGCCGCGGTAGCGGCCGGCGAGTGCCAGAAACGACTTTGCGACTTTCGGAGTTGCGATTATATTGCAAACAAAACTTCGGAATTTTTAAAAACGGGATTATATATATAAAAAGTGTCCAAACGTTTTCGGGATGGATTATGATATTCGGAATATTAAAATTCGGGATTAAGATAGGTTCTTCTTCTTCTTCTTTTGAACACGTGGCTCCATCGATATTGATCGATGATTCGCCAATGTCAAGGTAATGCTTGATTAGTTGATAGTCCCGCACAGAAGAACTAGTTATTTCTAACTAGCTCCAGGTGCAGGACAAGAAACGTTGTTCGGTATGTGAGTATCTGGGAGCCCGATTTTTGCGGAGCGCCAGAGGTAACCTAAAAAGGCACCAGCCATGCGCTCAGCAAAAATCAAACTCCCCATTAAGATAGGTAACCGTTGCCTATGTTTCTTCGAGAAATGTCAAAGTCATACATGAACATCATCTTTTATGTCATTTACTCACATATCCTTCCTTCCTTTGATTGATTTGACAGTGAAAATGGTAAATCACGAGCATGTAGGCATGTAGATTTTTTATAACTTCTGTTTCTAGAGGTTATTCAATTACCTCATTATATATACTGAAAACTGATATCAATATTATGTAATAAATACCTACTGCCTTTTATTTGCCTACGTAGGGTAAGTTGAGTGGTAAGTTCTAGATTGTATTTTATTTATTCATGTAAAACCTATTGTCAGTATTGTTCACAAACCGAGGACCCCGCTTAGTGGCATTATTGACGTTAGTTTTGTACTTAAGAACATGCAAGTTCGTATATTCTATTAACAGTTGTGATATAAGTACTACATATAAAATGTTCTACAAAGTATTTTTGGCTCATTTCATATTTTAGCCGTTAACCGTAAACCATCTAAGCCTATGTTCTAGGTGTTATTCGGGCAGGTGTTATGGCTATCAGAAGACTGTTTTCTCACAGTTATAAGACATATAAACAAGCTGTAGGGGACGCTTTCAATCGTAAGAATTTAATATACACAAACATATTGATATCAATGGGAATATCCACTGTGGGCGATATGTCTGAACAGTCATATGAATTATATAAGGAAGAGATAAACAGTTTTGATTTAGCTCGCACTGCACAGATGGCAATGTCAGGATTCACAGCTGGAATTCTGTGCCATCATTGGTATAATTTTCTAGACACAGTTATTGTTGGCAGAACACTGGGTATGGTTTTTAAGAAGCTAATGTTGGATCAATTTATTTGTTCACCTATACTATTGCTCTCATTTTTTGCCACAGTAGCAGTATTTGAAGACGATCCAATAGTAAACTTCACAGATGAGGTCAAAGATAAGTTTTGGACTTTATATAAAGCTGAATGGGTAGTGTGGCCACCTGCTCAAATAATTAACTTCTACTTTTTACCAAGGCAATATAGAGTTTTATATGATAGTACTATATCACTTGGATATGATATTTATGCATCACATATCAAGCATGGTAAACATGAATAATACTTCTAAATAATTGGTAATTAAAATTTTGAGCTAAATGTTTTGTGAATTACCTGATTTTCTTTATCTTATGTTCTATTTTGGTTACAGATAAAATGCAAACTTTACGAAGAACCTTGAGTTTGTTTGCAATAACAGTGAAAAATTCGAAAACTGTTACAAAGAGTAAAGAACTAGTAAAAGTGGCGTTCAGTGATAAGTTTTTAATTTATACAAATGTGTCAATATCGGTAAGCTTGTCTGCTGTCGGCGATTCTATTGAACAAGCCTATGAAATGTATGTTGGGCATCAAAATAACTTTGACATGAAAAGAACTTTACATATGGCATGCTCCGGTGCTGCAGTGGGTGTACTATGTCATAATTGGTATAAAGTTTTAGATAAAAAGTTAGTAGGAAAATCTTTTGATATGGTTATGAAGAAGTTGACGTTAGATCAAATAATATTTTCACCAATTATGATAGTTACCTTTTTTGGTAGTGTTGCATTATTTGAAAAGAACCCTTGGGATAATTTTAAAGACGAAGTTGCGGATAAATTTAGTGTTTTGTATAAGGCCGAGTGGATGGTGTGGCCACCTGCTCAAATAATAAATTTCTATTTTCTACCCACTAGGTACAGAGTATTGTATGATAACACAATTTCTTTAGGATATGATGTGTATACATCACAAGTTAAACATAATAAGTCATTGAAGTCCGTACCAAAAGACACAATACATAATATGATTAAGGTATAAGACGTAGACATCTTTGTTATTAGGTTCTTAATTGTTAATAACATAACATTATAAACACATGATGATAGCAACCAATCAAGTACCAACATATTTTTGTACACTATTGACATGTTAGTATAATTTAATTTGCAATTAATATAAGCTATGCTGTGATAAACCATTTTGGTACTAATAGGTATTTAAATTTTATATCCTATATTGTGAGTTATTTATGTGTGTTGTTCAATGTGAACCTGTTTTAGTCAGTAAAAAATATTTATTATGTTAATAATTTTTTTTTTAATCAATTGGATGAGGTATATTCTCGACAAGCAAGTTGTTCGTTGCTTGGTGTCTGAAGCACCTCTGCTTACCCCCTCGGGTGTATTATTATTTCCAACGGGGACGCCGGTGACCGGACGGACGATCCACCCGCAATGTTTGCGGGCCATTTCGTCCATTTCCCCAGTTCTCCCCTTGGGGAGAGTATGGTTGATCCAGCTTACGGCGCCCCGTCGAACCTTCCTGTGCCCTTTATGAATCTTAACATCTGTTCCACCTTCAGATTTCTTATATCTTCTTCGTTCAGTCTATCCGACCCCAGGATTTCCCATCGGGTGTATAGGTGCGAGTATAATTTATTTAAAGTTTATAGTTTTAATTTGTGTCAATGACAGAAACCTCAAAATTAGATGTAAGAACATATTATTATATGTAACTCGTATTACAGCCAGCTGCATAATCGGTTTTGCGTGAAAGCTCCCAAAGATGGGTCGGAAACAATGGAAAGGTTAAGGTTTTCATCAGACAAAGGGAACTGGACTAACCGTAAAAAAAACCGATAATTTTTTCTATATATTACTTGGTGTAGGTACAATTTATTCATTCACATTTTACTTTGTACAGTAATTTTGACAGTAATTTTAATTAGGAGTTAAGAAAGGTTCTTCAAGTTGGGATTTTCGTTTACTGTCTCTCAAATTACTGATGACGCTGTGAACGACGGACTCCTCAAATAATCTTTCGGGCCAAGATTCTGAACGCCTGTTAGTTCCAAGCGTGGCTCCAAGTGTAGTTTCTTCCACAATTCTTGGAATTCGACTTGCCCTCGGAGTACCACGGTGGGATTTAAACGAGCGTCCCCGTTTGGTCTCTTTCGGGCCCAGTAGTGATGTTAGCAGTTTGTCTAATCTTGCAATATCATCGGCATTTGACGTTTTAGGATATGTCGGAGTGTTTATACCAGAATTTAATTGACTGGATCGTACGGAAACTGGTGTTCTTGATAGTCCGATGGCGTGAACTATCTGAAGCACAAATAAATAAAATTCAAGTGTCTGTTGGTAATTATATTAATTGCGATGACAGCACAGAAGGACCTATTAAAAATATAAAAAAGAATGTAGTCTGTCTAGTATCGTTCTTTGAAACAGCTGGACCGATTTCAACGAGACTTTCAATGGTAGATAGAGCCAAATCTCACCTAGGCTTACGTTTAGGAGGTGGGGGTTCCAAAATTTCTACCTACCCCAACGGTAAGAGGCAAATTTTTATAGTAAGAAAAATATTAAGTACCTCCGTGATATTTGGGTCGCCAAAAACACCTCATGTAATTTATGGACGGTGCCCAAGCCGTAGTCATCAGCTAGAGAAGAGCAAGAGTTGGTACCTAAGTGTTGGTATCAAAAGATGCTTGAAAAATTACCTCATCGGCAATGTGGCTCTGATAACTCATTCTCTTGACTTTTCTATAAGTTTCATCGTCCAACGCCTCCTCCACGGCAGCTTCTAATTTTTCTCTTACACTATCGTCTGCCACTTGGTTGAGGTCTTCCAATACTAATCTAGAACCGATAGAGGTACCTCTGTTACAGCAAAAGCATGAGAGACTTTAATCACTATTCAATGCGTATGGTTTTTGAACAAGATTGAAGAATAATTTTAATTATTCGGTGGCGTAGTCGGTTAGATGTATAGGTATGTACGTATGTACCTAACTACCTACCTTGGTATGACCTACACGAGGCCACTATCCCAGACGTCTCAGGTTCGATCGGATCAAATACTTTTGTACGATTGAATTTATCTTGTACCTACCTCTCGGTTATTATCTCGTAATAGGTACCCATAGGACAAGCTTTGCTTAGTTTGTGACTACATAGCGTCGAGTTCAATGTTGTAACATATTCGCGAAGTAGGTATGTAGGTACCTATATTTAATTTTGTTACTGAATTTCAATAGATGATAACTGAATATATAGCTATTTATATAAAATAGATAGCTATTTATTTAAAATAGCTATCCTATGTGACAATTTAACAAATGGATGAATTGTCACATAGGTTACCTTTTATCCCGGCATGTTCTGGGAATTGGGAACACGAAAAGTAGGTAAACATTCTAAAATCTACATGTGCGAAGCTTGCTGGTAAAAGTCATTCAGCTCGTAATGGTAGGTAACCTAACTAGGTACTGTAATGACTAGTTCAAGTTAATTAATGTTCTGAAAGTCTCTATAGACTCTGGGGACATTAATTAGCTTTAACTGTCCGTCTAATTGCTGGGCGTCCTGCGCCCCCGTTAGGATAACACCTCGGGCTCTAAACAGTACCTACCTACCAACCAAATAGATATTCAATGGTTCTTACTCAGCGCGTTCGTCATCTTCAGCTTTATGCAAATTGGCTCTGTTAGTTTCTCGCACCGTTCTGATATCCTGCTCCCAGAATCGTCTCAAATCTGGACTTGAGGTGTAAGGAGCGGCTACTTCTTTGATTTTTAGGAATATGATGGCCGTTATGAATATACAGATTACGTTTACTATCGTTAGACAGCAGCTTACGATGCCTGAAATTAAACTGATATCTAAGTAGTAAAATTGCAAGTTTACGCGTGGTGCTGCCCACGCGTAAACTTGCAATTTTGCTATTTGAAATATTAAAAAAAAAAAATTTTCGCATATTCAACCTTTAAGTGCAATTATTTATTTGCAAATATTCCGGAAATGGTATATTTTCCTAAATTGACACAAAGGATTCGAGCTATGCTACGAAAGTACCTATAAACTTTCGTAGAACTCCTCCAGCTAGGTAGGTAGGTGCTAGGTACCTTAGTAACACCTATGATAATGCCGGATTTAGGCTCAGGTTTCACCTTTAGGTGTCGCCGTCAGGTTTTCTTAATGAATAAGTACATAGGTATAAAATATGTGTTGCTTCATAATGTTATACTAATTTATCTCAAATAATGTGTGTTCTGTACGAGTTGGAATCGGTAAAACTTCTGTAACTAGGCTAAATGATTCCATTGTAACTTCTATTTTAAGCTGCTAAAAAGTCTAACCGTTAATAGCAAATTCAATAGGCAAGTAGTCGTGATACAGAGGTGTATATGAAGAGTTTCCAGTGTAACCTTCTCCCTTTATATGGGGTATCTTTACCCCTGGATACAGTAGCCAGATGCATGCCAATGCCCAATATAATCCCTACAACATAAAACATAAATATACGTTACCCTACTTAACTTAACTTAACTACCTACTAGTATGTCGTTTCCTTCTTTCGGAGTACCTAGTTTAATTAGTAAGTTAGTACAGTAATGGACAAGTCTCATGCGTTAGGTTGATTATAGATTAATAGCAGCAAAGAGACATTAACTATTACGAAAAGTTCTGCTTCGGTCTGTTATCCATTCCTATTTACATGGATATAGTCGCAAATATACTTCACCGGCTAGCTATTTCACCAAGGAAGTAGCTCTGGCTAAAGTAGTTGCCTCACAAAGAAAATAAGCTTTGATACTAGTACACTTACGCAATTTACAACAGGTGGCAATAAAGAGGCTGATATAGCTATACCAATAAGTGGGCCAGCACTGCCCTGGAGTAAAGCCAATGCTACTCCTGTACCTGACGTCAGAGCCCAGAGCACACCCATCCATAAGGAACGAACGTTACCCCTGGAACAGAACAATACAGAAAGAGAAAAGAACAAGTTACGAATATGTTTTAGCTCTACACTGCACCTGATATTAGATGGATGGATAATGCGCGTTGACTAAAGAAAATAGTCCATTTTAATTACTATGAGGTAGGTACCTACCTACTAAGTATGTATAGGTAGTATATACTTAAGTAAGAAAATAAATAGCTACGACTCTACGTAGGTACCTACCTGTCCGGCAAGCTCGTGCGCGACCGTCCTGCGGGGTGACAGACGGTTGCGGGGACGAGGTACTAAAGATGTCAGCGGGTAGCGGGTGGTGCAGCGGGGAAGGGACACGCGTGCATCTGCGCGTCAAATACGGCAGTCTCGGCCGCGCAGTCGAAGCGGCAACACGTGCTTGATATTCCGTACTACTTTGAGTTCGACGCACACGAGATTAAGATCTCAGGATGAGTAAGGCTATCTCCAGACAAGTTAAGGAAGTTGTACATAAAGTGTACCAATTTTTTGTAAGGCGAAAAACGAGGACGAATATTATAATTCAGATCAAGTATTTGACGATGAAATGGACAGGTACGTTATTGTTTATTAACATAATCGATTATTATTGCTTTAACTTGGCAGAGTGCTCAAGCTATAATCTCGGAATCATGTCATTGTACGTGAAGTTGTTTATTATTTCTATAGTACATTTTTGTCTTTTTAGATTCATAATTCAACTGGGTGAAAACGACGATGATGATGACGACGAAAGTTATGAAGAAGATCAAACAGAGAGTGAACATGAAAGTGATATGGAAATTGATTTATAATAAAACAATATATCATAATTTTAGTTTTCCTAATAATTTGTCTTCAAGCATAATAAAAAAATATAAACAATAAAAGTAGTTCTATTTTTTTATTTACTCCTATATTACGTCACAAGTAAGTACAACTTATTGCAAGATTTATCCTGGCACACTTCTCTTCGTGTGTAGCCGTGTGCTAGAATGGCGCGCTACCTCGTCCCCGCCACCGTCTGTCACCCCGCGGGACGGTCGCGCACGAAATTGCCGGACTATAGCACCCCGACGCACTCAAGTTACTTTGGTAGGTACTTACTATATAAGTATATACCTACTAGTACTTTTACTTACCTGCCTTTCATTTCCTCTGTTGGCCAGTCGCCAAAACCCCAAGGCATTGCCGTTGTACCCAGAATTAATCCAAAAATAAACCCGAACAGGAGAGAAGCCAACATTCCTATGACCAAACTCTCGAAGCCGCTCTTTACGAGACTTCTGTCAGATATGATCGTACCGAAAGTGATTGACATCACGGGCCCCATGAGTGGTGACACTAACATTGCTGCTACTATATTTGAGGCGTTGTTTTCAACTAGTCCCAAAGCTGCAAGGGAGCTGAAACAAGTCGAATTAGGTACTAACGTGTTTGGTAGCCATACGTTTTTAAGGAACGACGTAGGTACGTGGGGACTACGCACACTTATTCAGCTCTATTCAGCCTTTTTCCATAGACAACAACGATTTTGTATGGACGCGTACGCATGCATTCACTTTCCGCGTCTATTCTCCTTTCACGGCAAACCAGTATAAAATGAGGATAAATGTGTTCTTATCATGCGAATGCTATAGGGAGCGTTCAGCGCTGTTCCGCCGCGTTCAGCGCTGACCCGCCGCATTCACCGTCGAACGCGGCGGAACAGCTTAGGGATGATGTTGACGTCACAATACTAATTCCGCCGCGTACAGCGCTGTTCCGCCGCATTCACCGTCGATTCAGCGCCGTACGCAGTAGACAGAAGCGTTTCAGCGGAGATAGCACGCTATGACGGATTTTCTCATTTTTACGACGCCGTACGCGGTTGATAGAAGCAGTGCTGTATAAGTGTGACCAAAATCGTTCAGCGAAACGCGAATGGAGCTGAATAAGTGTGCGTAGTCCCTAAATCGAATTCGTGGATTCTAGGTACCTTAGATTTTAAATGTTTTATGAAATTGTGACTGAGAAGTTCACAGGCAACATCATAAGTAAATAATATTCTTTGATGGAGAGACACCGACCTTATCGAGATACTTAATCCGTTACAAATTTTATTGATTATTTTTAAAGTTACAACAGTTTCCTTACTCGGCTGTTATAATGAGGGTAAGGTAGTCAAAAGACAGTTCGCCACCGCCTCGAACTCCGTCTACTACTTGCTTGACAGTAAGCTTTGATCTAATTGATTCCACAAAGTGCCGCCAACGTTTTGCATCTTCGGTTTTTTGCCTAGAATGAAATAATTTAGCAGGTATCTATTAGATGTGCGGCATAGTACCTACCTACAAGAAATCCCTGATCTAAGTCATCCTTCATGCTTGCGGTACACTTGATGTCAGACTGGCGAGGCTTTGGCAAATATACTCAATGTTACTGGTATTATCCACCTGTCTGTTTAGAAAAAGGAGGTCTGCCCATTTCAAAATTGAAATGGGCAAACCTCCAACCAGACCAGAAGTTACTAGGGGTAAGATATTGAATAATTCTGTTGTCTTGTTCAATGCTTACCACCAAATGATCTTCCTTAACAATCTGTATGTTTATGTATCTATATTTATGATAAGTTAATATGTATGTATTTGTGTATTTATGTAGTTGACTGAGGGAGCGAAGCGACCGAAGTCTCCGTTTTAACTTGCAGACTGGGGAGAATTTCTTTCGTCGGTACCTACCTCTACATCTCTACATCTACGGGTTCTGTCAGATCATGTTTGCGGCCGTATTTATCAACCGATTTTCATGAATCTTTACACACACACTCCTTGCTTACAATGAATAACATGTGAATGATATTTTTTGGATTGGATGAAAAATTAAAGAGTAATAAAGAAAATTAAAAAATAAATTTTCTAAACAAAGCTCCCGAAGTCTACGGTTCACAGAACCACTAATTAAAGTGTATGTAAGTTTCTTAACCTGAATAACAGTACTAACCTGCACACACACTAGCACCTGATTGAACTCACGTCTCCTCTATCAGGACCATTGGAAGAGATCTCTTTAGAGATAAATGGTGCCTCTGTATACATGTATATAATGTTTCCATTCATAATAATGTAAATACTGTGTGTACATAAAATAAATAAATGATGAAAGATGTAGAAGGTACCTTGTACCTATACATATATAAGTAAGTACGTACTTACCTACCTAATGTATGTATATAAAAAACCCTCAGGCTAAAGCTAAGGATGAAAAGTTTCAAAAGTGTCGCTCTAGTACTACTTTATATGAGGCCTTAGAAGTTATAGTTAGAACTGAGAGTAATCGATTATTGATAGTAAATAGAGACGATAAACTGATAGGAATTGTGTCACTTTCAGATATATTAGTATATTTAAATAGAATTATTCCTGCTGAAAAGAAAGTACCTTCACTTCAAGAAATATTTAGGCCACCGAAGGAAACTGAGAATGAGATTATACCGATTAAAGATACAAATTCAGCACAAAAAGTACCTGAAGCATCGACTGGGTCTAATGCCATACCTTACGAAGACGGTGAAGAATCAGATTTAAAGGAGGAAAAGTGAACTCAGATCCTGATCCGTGCATTAATTCTTTAAGTATTAATATTAATAAATTAAACTTAGACACTTCTATAGACCCAAAAATGCCGATGATTGATGAGTATAATGCTAATGAGTAAATAGGACATTTTTATTCCAAAGAAATTGTGATAGGTGAAAACACCGAATCAGTATATCAATCTCAGCTTATGCTTATATATTGATATTGTAAATTAATTTCATACTCATAAATAGTAGTATCAAAAAGTAAAGCAAAATGACGAGTGAGGACAACTCATTTTGCGTCGCCGTGTGGTTCTACGGACTTTTGTATAAACCCGAATGCAGCTCATTTTACACGACTTACGCTCGTTTGGCGATTTAAATACTTACAAAAACATTTCTTCTCCAATTTGTTCATTATCCATAGCTGAATGCACCACACTACACGGCAGAACACTGAAATTGTACACACACGTTTAGTATAAGATACGTAGCAGTAGTGAGTAAGTAGGTCTAAACGTCCAAACCGACGAATTATTATTATTATTTTTCAATTTTTTAATTACAGTAATAGACAAACAAGCTAGTTTCATTGTCCCCCAAAACAAAAAAAAAAAAAAAAACAATATCCCGGTTACCAATAGGCTCACCCCCTACGTGGGACCACCAAAACTACTCACATTATACCTGTGAACATAAATTCTATATTTCACACCTGATCCGCCAGGCTCTACCAGTCTGTGAGATAAGAACCTGGCAATAAAAACTCCCGGCCACTGTTTTCTAATCTGCAGTCATTATATTGATTGTGTTCACAAAAAGTACTCAGCAAAATGCTGCAGCTGCAACTAATACTTGGTATCTACCTACTATTTATATCCATAAGTCGTTTATACGGTATTTACTTACCTACAATGGGAAACAGCCCCGGGCGCTGGGATAGGTTAATGTACCTTAGGTAATTTATGTACCTACCCTTTTCAGGTCAATGACCTGTGTATACATGATACCAACCTACTGTAATTAACAACTACCTACAGTCGTACACTTAATGTAATGTCAATACCAACTTCGCAAAAAGAGTTTATATGTACACGCTGATGGCCGTGGTTCAATGCCCACAGAAGCACATTACCAGTAAGTATCAGATAGCGGCATATCAAATTTTACCACGCATATTTTCCTCGCAGAACCTATCCTTAATCAAAAAGAGTTCACGATAATAAAAATGGTTTAGAATAAGAAATACTTGTGCCAAAGTTTCCCAGAGATCAAATAAAATATGTGGCCGCTAGTCCGGACCATACAAACAGATAGACAGACGAAGTATGGTCTCGAAATAAACGCTTCTCTCGCTCGGTCAATAACCTCATGGTGTGTTTCCGTTTACCTGACAATAGATTTGCATTGCACTCCGATGCCAAGTTGCGTGAGACAGTGCAGCATGGTCTCACACTGATCGCCAGTTGGCAATGGGAATATTATCTCGAAATAGTTGCCGGATTTGTCACTTATCCAAACCACGTGATCCACGTGCAACTTAGATAGTAGTTCTTGTAAAATCTTAAAAAAAATAACATTAACCAGTTAATGTCTGCGGTTCCACCCGCTTGGAACAGTTTTCTTGATCATGATTGTCATGATAACACAACTTACACTCGTTTGGCGATTTAAATACTGATCATGATCAATGATCTCGCAAACGTTAAATACATTAATTTGTCTTCCCAAAAACAATTCGAAAAAATTTTTGAAATCAAGGAACACCTGTGCGAAGTTTCGTGGAGATGGGATAAAAAATGTAACCGCTAGCCCGGAACACAGAGAGAGAAGGACGAAAGCGGAATTGTCCAGTCTCGAAATGTATAGACACATCGCTCTTCGCTACATTCAAATCAATTAAGGGGTGTTATACTCCAGTTAGTTTACATTTACGCATTTCATCGGAATAACCATTTTGGCAAAACCAATTTAAAAATACACCTATCACCTATTTCACGGCGCGGGGTGCAACGTACCAGGAGGCAGCACTCAAGGTCACGACGGGTGTTGCTCGAGTCGTGGGTCGGATACGGCAGCTGGGACTGGAGGTGGCCTTGCACAAGTCCGAGGTTCTGTGTTTTCACAGACCTCGGAACGGTCCACCAGAAGGTTCCAGCATAAATGTGGGAGGCGTTAGCATCGGCATCAAGCCCTCGATGAAGTACCTAGGGATCGTACTTGATAGCCGATGGAACTTCGGACCACATTTCCGAAGTTTGGTCCCCAAGGTGACGCGCCTGCGTCACCTTGGGGGCATCAGTCGCGAAAGCGCGACCGATGCCTATCGGTCGCGCTTTCGCGACTGATGCCCAACCTAAAGGGACCCAACGCCTCCTGCAGGAGACTGTACCTGGGGATCGTGCGGAGTATGGCCCTATACGGGGCTCCCGTATGGGCGGATAGGTTGGCGGTCAAGGGGAACGTGACTCTGTTAAACAGACCACTTAGAACCTTGGCCGTCAGAACCGTACGGGGGTACCGCACGATCTCCGGAGAGGCTGCATGTCTCCTAGCCGGGACCCCTCCATGGGACCTGGAAGCGAGAGCCCTTGCGTCATTGTTCCAATGGCGCAAGGAGGCGCTGGAGCGGGACCACAGGCCTGCGTCTCGAGAAATCGAGAACCAGCGGTCCCAACTCCGCCAGGATCTCATGGAGTCATGGAGGGTGCGACTTGAGCAACCCAAGGGGGGTGCCATCTTCATCGCGGCGGTGAGACCGATCATGGACGATTGGCTGCAGAGGCAGCATGGTGACCTCACGTACCGTGCGACGCAGATGGTTGCCGGGCATGGATGCTTCGGTAGCTATCTGTTTCGCATGCATCGTGAGGTCACACCCCGGTGTCAACACTGCGAGGTTTCCGACGACGACACCGCACTCCACACGTTGGTGGAGTGCTCAGCGTGGGCGAGTCAGCGCCGGGACCTCGTAGTGGGTCTGGGCGTGGATACCCTCTCGCTGGGGACCATGCTTCAAGCCATGGTATCCAGCGGGAGTAGGTGGAACGCGGCCGTGTCCTTCTGCGAGCAAGTCATGCTCGCGAAGGAGGCGGCCGGGAGGGAGAGGGAGCGTACCCTCCCCGCCGAGTTCCGTAGTCGGCGGCCAGGCCGCCCCAGACTACGCGACTACGCCCAAGACTATCGTCCTCCATGATCGGGGCCTGAGGACGGCGGGATCGCCACCCACCGTCCTTACAGAAGCAGGCTAGAAGGGTTGCGTGCTGCGGGGCCTTTGCCCCATAGCACGCAACCAGATTCACTCACTGACGCGGGATAAAACCCGACCCCAATGACGCGGGATTCTCGTCCCGACCAAACACCCGCAGAGACCACAGGGGTGGTCAAAGTCCGCCGGGCGCCACAGGACATACCCTCTGCTAGTAACCAGGGACGCCCGGCAACGGACGTTAGAGCGGCCGCGGCCTTGGGCCGCGAGATTAAAAAAAAAAAAAAAAAAAAAAAATCACCTATTGCCGGTCATGGGGTCCGAGTGCCTTTATAGAGACTTTTCTAAACGCTTAATCGATGCTTTTCAGGACCACAAGGCTGGCTATTTTCTGGCCCAAAGAATAAGTATCGTCATCCAACGTGGCGACACAACCAGCATTCTGGGAACCTTCCCAGTCGGCAATGACGCGGAGGATTTTTTAAACGATATTTTGTAATGTAAGTAAATATTTTTAGTATATAATTATGTATATTGTAATTCTTATTGTAAATAAATTCTTACAATCCATATATGTTGTAACATAATTATTTCTTTGCCAGTAGTTGAGAGACTTCGAGGATGGAATTTAATGTGAACTCAGTAACAACAGTTGCAGTCTAACTACGATAGCGACCAAATACTTACATATATCTTTGTGAATTGTGGGTTCGAGTCCCGCCGATGACATCAGTTTTTGTGATCTACTCGCATTTATAATTTCTTTCTTAATATTTTAAAAATACTTACATGTTCCATGGTAAAAAAATCTTCAACTTCATTTATATTCTCCAAATGTCTGATAACATCATCATTATAATAATGACCAGTCAAATGTATAGGAATGCTTTTACATTTCTTACTCCTCAATTCAACTGCTAACCTTGCCGGTTGTATGGGACTGTCATTAATAACTATTAAATCTTTTGGCTTCCCAAATCTCAATATATGTTCGTAATTACTTGAGGGTATGTATATCACGAATATTACTGCACCAGGCATTTTGAACCTCGAGCGAGTACAGGTAAATAATTACTAAGAGAAAAGCTATTTGTCCGGAACTAATGCATGTAGGTATTTCACACTTACACGATGGTTCATTACAGTCTTCTTGTGATAATTAGGACACTGAACGTGTTATGTCGTCTTATTGTCTGTCCAATTATCATGCAGACATAGATTCAGGGATAAAATTCAGGTGATCAGATCATTGTTTCTCATGAACTTGAAAAAGACATGGTACCCACAATAAATGTAGGTTGAAATTCTGCTCCTATTTGTCATATCCAAATGTTATATTGTTATATATAGTTGTGCAAGGCGCCCAGGACTTTAATTGGCTGTGCCATAGCGGCTGGCACGTAAGATTTTGTGTCCTTTCATCAATATTTCATCGTAAAGAGTTGATTTTTTTTTTTTCAAAATTACAATATAGATACTTTTTATTAAATTTATTCGGCCAATTTGGACATAACCCATTATAAATGTGCCCGGTGACGGCAATAGGCTCACCTCCTATTACGTGGGACTAAAAATACTGGCAAATTGTGGGTGTGTAATGCACCTTTGCCTACCCTTTTGGGGATATAGGCGTGATAAGTTTGTGTGTGTGTGTGTGTGAAATGTTATAAACATCCTCTATAAATGGATTATCCAACACAAAGAGATTCAAACCAGAAGTTCTTGGTTCCTGCGATTAGCGCAGGGCCGGATTAACCCTATCAGGGCAATGTGGTTCTAGAGGCCAGTTTTATTCCCTATGTTTTTCATTTAAATTTTTTTTTTCGAGACAAAGCTCGTGTTGATCAGTCCAACTCCTTTGTTTAACTTTTAGGTTACATAGAGCCTCGCCGGAATGGTTGGCTTGGGATTGGCCTAGATTTTGATGAGATCACTATGCATACTCTAAGTTACTAAATTATAACACATGTTAACTCTTAGTTAGTATTATTATATTTTAACAACATAACTTAATACAAAGTAAATTATTTTCGAAAACATACAAAAGCAATACAATTCATCACAACAAATAATATAAAGTTTCATAACCTAACTTAAAATTAAATTAAATTGTACATAGGTACATTTTAAGTTAACAAATTAGTTAATATGCGCTAATGATTACTTACTTACAATTTAATAGAAAAATACTTATCCGAAAATTAATGAAAAGATTTAGTTTTTTTAAGGAACTATTTATTTTTTGCTGTGTTATGTGTGCTGCGTATTAATTAATATGCAAGCCATAATCTTCATCACATAGGCCGAAAAACCTGAGGACTTGAGGAATTGAACCTTGAAGGCTAGTCGAACTACGCAGTATTTCGACTACCAGTGCCAACCATAGAGATATTATAATACGTCCATAGTGCCAACCATCTTACCATAGCGCTCTGAACAGTTTGTCGATAACCAAGGATATCACAGGAAATTTCAAAACAAGTGTTACTTGGGTCACGTGACTGACATCTTCTGTGATATCATTGGTCATCGACTGAAGTCACTATCATATCCTTTATATTCTAGCGAAGACGGACACAAATTTGCTAAACGGTATTAAACTTATCGCTCGATACTCCGTAACTGTTACTATCTACAGTTATAGTTAACGACGGTACAATAATAGGGGCTTCAATATGCCTAGGTTCCTCGTTATCATAAGCAAAGTTGTAGTATCTGTGTAACTCCTTCCTATTTGAGTCTGCGGCGTTTATCATTGTGTCATCTGTGTTAATCTTTTGAGTTGCTTTTGATAATGTTTCAATCTGTGTTTGGAGATCTTTGTTTAGGTTTGCATTTAATGGTATGTAGTTCTCGTCTTGTCTGTAAGTAAAATGGGGGTCGGTTTAGAGTGATAAATATAATTTTACTGAAACAAAAAGTTAAGAAATTAATTAAAAAGTATCCCCATTCAACATGGCAACGCAGCAAGCGTAAGAACGTTTCCATTCGGCAATGACGCGGATTGTTTACAACATCAAATTAAGCAAGACTATTTCCACAACGGGGAGGGCAGAATCATATTTTACTAACATTCACATTTCATTTATTTTGTTGGTCGTAAAAGGAGGTGATCCTAGTTCTAGTACATATCTTGCCGCCTACCTTCCCTAATACGTGGAGAGTCGGCGGCCTTACCCATTGCGAGGCCCCGGGCGGCAGGTCTTTACGAGGCCTCTTTTTTTATACCACGGCCCAATGCCTCGGCCCTAGGTCCATTGCTGGGCGCCCCAGGTACGCACTCGAAAATATTCCCTGTGGCGCCGGCGGACTTTGGTCAACTACGTGGCCTCTTTCTGGGGTTGGGTGGGGTTTGATCCCGTATCATTGGGGTGGGGTTTGATCCCGCATCATTGGGGTCGGGTTTTATCCAGGGTCGGTGAGTAAATGTGCGTTCTGCGGGGCTTCAGCACTGCAGCTGACCGTAATTGAGTCTGCGGCACCCTGGCCACCGACTTCGGACAGCAGGGAGGGTACGCTCCCTCTCCCTCTCAGCCGCCACCTTCGCGAGCATGACGTGCTCGAAGAATCACACGGCCACGTTCCAGCTACTCCCGCTGGAGACCAAGGCTCATAGCATGGTTTCCACTGAGAGGGTATTCACGCCTAGACGCACAACGAGGTCCCAGCGCTGACTCGTCCACGCTGAGTGCTCCACAAGCGTGTGGAGTGCGGTGCCTTCACCGGACTCCTCGCAGTGTTGACACTGGAGCGTGACCTCACGATGGATCGGTCACCGTGCCGCCTGTGCAGCCACTCCTCCATGATCGGTCCTACCGCTGCGATGTTGGTGGTTTCCGGTGGTCTCCCGCTTCCGAACCCCCCTTGAGCCATTGAAACAATGATGCAAAGTCTCTTGCTTCCAGGTCTTATGGAGGGGTTAGCCGTCAATCTGGCCGCCCATACTGGGGCGTTTAAGGCCATAATCCGACTTGAGGACCTTTCTCTTTCTTGAAAGTGGTCTGGGCGTGGATAAACTCTCGCTGGAGACCATGCATAAAGACATGGTCTGCAGCGGGAGTGGGTGGAACGCGGCCGTGTCCTTCTGCGGGCAGGTCATGCTCGAGAGGCAGCCGAGACGGACAGGGAGCGTACCCTCCCCGCCGAGTTCTGAAGTCAGCGGCGAGGGCGCCGAAAACTCATCTACACCCAAGACCATCGATCGGGGCCTGAGGACGACGGGATAGTCACCCGCCATCCTTTCAGAAGTAGACTAGAAGGGTCGCGTGCTGCAGGGCTCAGGCCCCGCAGCAACCAGATTCACTCACCGACGCGGGATAAAACCCTACCCCACCGACGCGAGATTCTCATCCCGACCAAACCCCCGAAGAAGGCCAAAGTCCGCCGGGCGCCACTGGAAATAAGGTATTCTGCGTGCGTACCAGAGACGCCCGGTAACAGACGTGGGAGAGGCCCCAGCCTTGGGCCGGGGAATTAAAAAAAACTACAGTAAAGACTTTGAAGTCATTGCAAGCAATATAAATAAATTCAATTAGGTATGTTTTGAATAAATGAAGTTTAATTTACTGTTATGTTATAATGTTAAATAATTAAGAATAAAATGAAAACTTGAAAAAAAAGCTATATTTAAAAATTTTTGTTTTTGTTTGGATCGTTGCGCGAGGCCCCTGCAAGCGCGAGGCCCCGGGCGATTGCCCCGTACAGCCGGTTTCTTGATTTAGAATTTCAAGTTCCTTTCTTTTGGTATCTTTTGAGCACGTAAAATGTGAAAATTTGTTTTTAAATTTTGACATTTTACGTATAAGCGCTCAACCCTAAATTCGGGAGTTCGATTTTTGCTGAGCGCGTGGCAGGTGGCCTTTTAGGTTACCTCTGGCGCTCCGCAAAAATCGGATTTCCAGACTCTCATACCGAACAACGTTTCTTGTCTTGCACCTGGAGCTAGTTAGGAATAACTAGTTCTTCTGTGACTTTCTTTCTTCGGGACTATCAACTAATCAAGCATTACCGCCAGCAGCCACGTTTTTAAAGAAAGAAGAAGAAGAACCCTAAATTCTAATTCACGTCTGCCTAACCCCTTAAGAATATATAGTACAGTATGTTATACTTACTGTACTCTATTGCAGAGTGTCTCCGAATGTTGTACACTAAACCGTTGTAAGACAGATGGTCGTGGCCGGACCGTTAATGTCTCGGTGTTTTTACAAGGCTCTTTATTTTCATTCTCTTTTTCCGTTGTACTGTCTGGGTTTCTATCAAAAGAGTTACTGCACCACTGACTGCAATGATTTAATAACTAATTATTTAGGTATTTTTATACCTCAGTATGGGAGTGTCTGAAGCTATAGTATAGGAATATATGTAAGACTGCGGTTCTTAGGAACCTGTCTTTGATTTTACGAGTTAAAAAAAAACTGCATGAAATGGTTACTAAGAACAGATATTCGTGTCTGTTTCAAACTTTCATATACTGACACAGTTAAATGCTACACTCTGTAGGTATATTCTTGTCGACCGATTTGTTTGCAAAAATATTCATAATTACTGCTTTTTAAAGTATTGTAACGCCATCTCGTAGCGAGTAATAAGACTACCAAACTCAGCGCCATCTAGTAGCAAATCGCAGTACTACTACGTAACGTCTTTCGGGAATGTTCTGTCAAGGTACTTCTATGTAACGTATTATCTAGAAGCATCTCGAAGGTGTGGAATGTTCGCGATATTTCTTCCGTGAAAATTCCAGAGTAATCTAGAGTAATGACCGCACTATAAAGGCGGAGCACTTCGGTGGCGGATCATCAGTATTTCAAGAGCGATAATACGAGTTATACCTGCGAGTTCAAGTGCGATTAAAAGTGTTCAGTGAAGCTTATAGTGAAGTGTAAATTAGTGGTGTAATAAATAAAGTGTTTTAAGGTAGATTTACCGGCATTTCAATTCGGTAGAACCCCGGCTCGTAACAATTGGTGTCAGAAGTGGGATTTGGACAATGCCGGTGTTACCGAAAGAAGACACAGAGGGCGTCCGTACCAGGGGTCAGCGCCAGCAGGAGTTGGACAGCAGGCGCTTCGGAGGTAATACGCCGGAGAGGTTGGGTGGTCAGCAACAGCCAACGGTGGAAGCTGGCCCGCCCACGGTTTCTCCAGCGCCAGCACCTCCAGACTTTGCTGCGCTGATGGCGATGCTACAGGAGCAAGCCCGTCGCCAGGAGGAGCAGGCCCGCCACCAGGAGGAGCAAGCCCGCCGGTTGGAAGAACAGCTGCTGCGGGACAAGGAGGAGAAGCCACGCCGCCAGGAGGAGCAGGCACGCCGCCAGGAGGAGCAGGTACGCCGTCAGGAGGAGCAGGCCCGCCGGTTGGAAGAACAGCTGCTGCGTGACAAGGAGGAGCAGGCACACCGCCAGGAGGAGCAGGCACGCCGCCAGGAGGAGCAGGCCCGCCGGTTGGAAGAACAGCTGCTGCGCGACAAGGAGGAGCAGGCACGCCGCCAGGAGGAACAGACGCTCCTCATGAAAGATCTTCGAGCGACTTTTGGCAAGGAGATGAATGTGATGAAGGATCAAGTTCATCATGTTCAGAACCGCATCACGGAAGCCGAAACTCGGATAGAAGATGTAAAAAACCAGATTACAGAATATGTGAGGAAAGAGCTGGGAAATCTGAGAGCTGAAGATGGGGTTGCGACTTCCTTACCTGCTGTGCCTTCAGCACGTGGATTTAAAGTACCTCCATTCGATGGGACATCATCATGGTCGGCCTATAAAAAGCAGTTTGAGGCCGTTAAGAAGGCAAACGGGTGGAGCAAAGCCCAGGCCATGACTGCGCTTACATTGGGTCTGCGAGACAAGGCGTTAACCATCCTAGAAGCTCTCGGAGACGATGTATCCTACGAGCAGCTACTAGAAGCCTTGGAAGCCAGATACGGTGACGCTCACCTGGAACACGTGTATCGTGCGCAGCTGAAGGATCGTGTCCAGCGCAGTGGCGAAAACTTGCAACAGTGGGCCCTGGAAGTAGAGAAGCTGGTACGGAAAGCATACCAGTCGGTACCTGCGCTCATCAATGGGAATCTGGTGCAAGCATTCATCGACGGCATCCACGACCTGGAAGTCAGGGCTGCTGTGAGGCTCGGGCACCATGAGACTCTCAAAGACGCCTTGGCTCATGCTTTGGAGGTCGAAGCCGTACGGAAAGATCATCGATCTCACCGCGTCAGGGAAGTTGTAGCATCACCGGCTCGCGACCGTTTCACGAGGTATAGCCCTAGGTGCTACACATGTGGTGAGAGGGGCCACCTTCGATCCAGTTGCCCAAAGCGGACTGCTGAAAGAGAAGAAAGTCGTTCCCAAGAGGATAAGGTGGATAACGTCACCGCCCAGCAACAGCAGGGAAACGAATAAATGCCAGGACTGCGGGGCGGGTGCTGGCTGATGTTGGAAGAACCCCAAGGGTTTCGATCTCACAAACCCAGGATGGGAACAGCCTGATCATCAAGGGCGAGGTAAATGGAACACCATGCAAGCTTACAATAGATACTGGAGCATCTCGCACGGTTGTCAGTTCCCGACTTGCAAATCGGTTCCTTGGGGACTCCGCAAACCGTGACCGCATCAACTTGGTAACGGCCACGGGTCAGCGCATACCCGTCCGAGGAGAGAAAGAGATGCAGTTAAAGTTGGGCAATGGAATTTACCTGCATAATGTCATCGTGGCTGACATAATGGACGACTGCATACTGGGCTTAGACTTTATGAGGAAGAACTCTTGTGAGATCGACGTCAAGCAAGGAGCGATGAAATGTGGTCAAGAGGAACTTTTCATGGAAGGAGCGTTATCAGGAAAAGTGTACAGCTTGAAGAAGGTCGTGCTTCCTGCCAGATCAGAAACGACTGTACCAGTTAGTCTCCCTCAGAATTCTGGGCGAACACATCGATGTGTACTCATAGAAGGGATATACAATGAACTTCCATGGAAAATGTCCCGAACTCTGGTAAGAGCCAATGAAGCCTCAGTGGTACGTGTGCTGAACCTTAGTGATAAGGAACACGTGATAGAAAAGAGCACATTGATTGGCACTTGCGAAGAAGTAGATTGGATGCGCCGATGCCAAGAGTTGAGTACTGGGAACATCGTCAACAAGGACGCTAGAAACAACGTGTTGACACTTTTAGAAGACTGTCGTAACATCTTAACGAAGAATGAAATGGACAAGGCTAAGAAGATGTTACTCAAGTACGCCGATATTTTCTCTTCGAGTGATGCTGACATTGGGAAGACTGGATTGGTTCAGCATAAAATCAATACAGGAAATGAGGCACCCATCCGTCAGCGACCAAGGAGACTGCCAGTAGCACGAGAAAAGGAAGTTAAGACCATGATTGAAGGAATGGTAAAAGATGGTGTGATAGAACCATCGTCAAGTCCATGGTGCTCACCTGTAGTGCTGGTGAGGAAGAAAGATGGCAGTATGCGGTTTTGTGTCGACTATCGTCGTCTGAACGACGTTACGAAAAAGGACAGCTACCCTTTACCAAGGATCGATGACACGTTGGACATGCTGACAGGGGTGAAGTGGTTTAGCACGCTAGACCTGAAAAGTGGCTACTGGCAAGTTGAAATCGATCCGAAGGATAAAGAGAAGACTGCATTTTCCACAGGAAAGGGTTTGTGGCAGTTTAAAGTTATGCCATTTGGATTATGCAACGCCCCGGCTACTTTTGAAAGATTAATGGAAATTGTACTCGCCGGATTGACTGGGGACGCCTGTCTTGTCTATCTAGATGACATTATCATCGTGGGCCGTACGTTAGAAGAGCATCTTCAAAACCTGGAACGCGTGCTTTTAAAGATCCGAAGCGCGAACCTGAAGCTCAGCCCGAAGAAGTGCTCATTCCTCAAACGGCAAGTAAGCTTCCTAGGCTACGTAGTGTCTGAAGATGGTATCCGCACGGATCCAGAGAAAATCATCGCCGTCAAGGATTGGCCAGTTCCAAAGGATAAGACGCAGGTCAGAGCATTTTTGGGTTTGTGCTCATACTACCGGCGATTCGTCCAGAACTTTGCGGATATTGCCAAGCCCTTACACAAGCTCACGGAGGAAAAGCGACAATTCTGCTGGGACGGAAGCTGCGGCATCGCATTCCAGGAGCTAAAGAATCGTCTGTGCAATACACCTATTTTGGGTTATCCTGATGCGGAAAATGAATTTATAGTTGACACAGACGCAAGTGATATCGGACTCGGAGGTGTGTTATCTCAACGGAAAGGAGATCGAGAGGTCGTTATAGCCTACTTCAGCAAATCCTTATCGAAACCTGAAAGGAATTATTGCATCACGAGGAGAGAATTACTCGCCGTGGTGAAGACATTGCAGCATTTCAGCAAATAGTTACTAGGGCGAAAATTCCTTATACGTACCGACCATGCTGCATTGAAGTGGCTATTACAATTCAAGAATCCAGAAGGACAAGTCGCCAGATGGATTGAGCTGTTACAGGAATATGACTTTGTAATCGAACATCGCAGTGGGAGATCCCATGGCAACGCAGACGCATTGTCAAGAAGACCTTGCCCTGAAGACTGTAAGCATTGTGCCAAACAGGAGATAAAGGAAGCCATACCTGTGAAGATGCTTAAAACGGATCTGAGCGACGAATGTAAAGAAAGCCTACAACATGCTCAACAGGACGACGCAGACATCAAGCCAATATTTGAGTGGATTAAAGCAAGTGCTCCTAAACCCATGTGGAGTGACGTCGCTTCAATGAGTTCAATCACAAAAAGTTATTGGGCGCAATGGGACAGTTTAGTTATTCAGGATGGAGTCTTGTGCCGCAAATGGGAAAATGCTCGAGGAGACAGCTGTCATTTGCAAATGGTCGTCCCTAAAGTTAAGGTCCCAGATGTGCTACAGCTCTACCATAATGGATGTTCAGGGGGCCATATGGGAGTAAAAAGGACTCTGTTGAAGATACGTGAGCGGTTTTACTGGATCCACTGTCGCGACGATGTTGAGGACTGGTGTCGCAAATGTACGAGTTGTGCTGCTGTGAAAGGACCTCATACACGGAGCAGAGGTGCACTGAAACTGTATAACGTTGGGGCACCATGGGAAAGGATAGCCCTAGATGTTGCGGGGCCGTTTCCTGAAAGTGAAAGCGGAAACAAGTACTTCATGGTTGTGATGGATTATTTCACGAAGTGGCCAGAAGTCTTCGCTATACCTAATCAAGAAGCTACTACGGTCGCAGATAAATTAGTTCACGAAGTCTTCTGTCGTTTCGGGGTGCCTCTAGAAATCCATAGCGATCAAGGAAGAAATTTTGAATCTCAGGTGTTCCAGGAAATGTGTCGGGTCATGGGTACTCACAAAACCAGAACGACCTCTTACCACCCGCAGTCAGATGGAATGGTGGAGCGATTTAATCAGACATTGGAGAGATATCTGGCAAAAGTTGTGGAAAGCAGGCAAAAAGATTGGGACAAGCACATCCAACCGTTTCTTTTGTCTTACCGAAGTGCGGTTCACGAAAGCACGTCAGTGACACCAGCTTATGCGAACTTTGGAAGAGAATTACGGTTGCCTGCCGACTCACTAACCGGTATACCACCTGACGCTCCACGCAATATCACCGATTATGCGAATGACTTGCGCAGCAGGATGAATGACATTTATGAGCATGTCAGACAATCAGGTCAACAAATGTCTGAAAAGATGAAGACCCGTTACGACCGAAAGACAAACAATAAGAGCTTCGATGAAGGTTCGTTAGTATGGTTACATAACCCAGTCCGCAGTAAAGGGAAGTCTCCTAAGCTGCAAGCTAAATGGGATGGACCATACCGAGTTGTGACCAAGATTAACGATGTCACTTACCGAATACGGAAGAGTCCAAGAAGTGCGCCAAAGATAGTTCATGTGGATCGATTGGCGCGATATTATGGGCCTGACAATGCTCGGGACGAGCATGTCTTAGGAGGGGGCAGTGTAACGCCATCTCGTAGCGAGTAATAAGACTACCAAACTCAGCGCCATCTAGTAGCAAATCGCAGTACTACTACGTAACGTCTTTCGGGAATGTTCTGTCAAGGTACTTCTATGTAACGTGTTATCTAGAAGCATCTCGAAGGTGTGGAATGTTCGCGATATTTCTTCCGTGAAAATTCCAGAGTAATCTAGAGTAATAACCGCACTATAAAGGCGGAGCACTTCGGTGGCGGATCATCAGTATTTCAAGAGCGATAATACGAGTTATACCTGCGAGTTCAAGTGCGATTAAAAGTGTTCAGTGAAGCTTATAGTGAAGTGTAAATTAGTGGTGTAATAAATAAAGTGTTTTAAGGTAGATTTACCGGCATTTCAATTCGGTAGAACCCCGGCTCGTAACAGTATTTAAATAAATTATATTCTACTTCCATAGTGTTCTAAAGCTCTTTGCATTTATTCACTATACTTAGTTTCTTCTTAACTATACTTAGTAACTACTGGAACAATTTGCAAAAGACGCTTCTCAGGACCAGAAGGCTGGCTATTTTCTGGCCCAAAGAATAAGTATCGCCATCCAAAATGGCAACACAGTCAGCATTCTGGGAACCTTCCCAGTCGGGAATGACGCGGAGAATTTTTAAACGATATTTTGTTGTCTAAATATTTTCAATACATAATTAAGTATATTGTAATTCTTATTGTAAATTTGCAAAATTCTTTCACCAATATAAAGCTACATCGTAAGGGCGCTTTTAGACGAGCATATTTTTCACCGGACAACGGACCGTTGTTTTCATCGGAATCACCCGTGGTGTATGGCGAGCAAAGAATGCTTTTACACGCACCGGACACAGGCCCGTCGAACAAATGGCGCCGAATGTACCGCAACCTGCCCTCGCCAGTCCGTTGTCCAGTGAAAAAAATGGCTTTGCAAAAGTACACTAGCGAGTAACATAGGCTATATAACATTACGCTACGATCAATAGAAGCAGAGTAGAAATTGTTGAAGAAATTGTTGCAAAAATCATTTTACCACATGGACGAAGGCACAATCGTCTGCCATTGGTTTTATAATAAGTTTATCAACTTACGTATATGCATCCCAGTTAAGTGACTCATCTTTGTTTTGTTGTTTGGTGACGTGAGGTCTCTTATTGTGATGTCTCCACCATGTGGTGTCCTTTCTCTCTAGTGGACTAACTTCTTTCACCTGAAAATCATCACGTAATCTATATTGTAACTAGGTATGCAATGCATGCTGCTGTTGCAAGAAACTGAGCGAAGTGTTAAATTGTCGAACGATTTTTTTTTTATGTTCAAACTTTTTTTTTTGGTCTAAAATACCCTCACGCCATACGTTATCACTTTTTTTTTAGTTCCGCGGCCGCTCTAACGTCCGTTGCCGGGCGTCTCTGGTTATAAGCAGAACGTATTTCCAGTGGCGCCCGACGGGCATACGTTATCACTGTGGTAAGTTTGAAGGAAATCGGTTCAGGCGTTTAGGAGGAGTAGGTACCTATGCGGGCAAACGAAATACATGAGTCGCAAATCTGACTGCCACGGTGGCGCAGTGGTATGAGTATGCGACTGCCGTCCCTGATTTTAAAAAAAATATTTTTGGACAGTTTCACACAACGTCATCTAGCCCAAGTTAAGCTTGTGTTATTGGATCTAGAGGACTGATAAACATACTTATATATTTCTAAATACATACATTATAAATACATAGAAAACACCCAAACTCCGAAACAAACATTTGTGGATCACACAAATAATTTGATTCGACCCGGAACCGAACCTGATTCGATTTGCCCCAGGTTCGATTCCGGGTCGAATCAAATTATTTGTGTGATCCACAAATGTTTGTTTAACACAATTTTATAAAATATTAAAGGGTTGAAGGTTGAAGAAATCTAATAGGCTTCGCTCTTTATGTACTTATTAAAGGCTACACTCGTACAAGAAGATGGTTGTTAGAGCGCCAACGCACTAGCGACCAGGCCGCGGCAACCACGTTCGCGGCCTGGTCGCCCAGTGCGTATGCTGCCGCGACATGTCGAGCGGCCAATACTTTCAGTCGACTTACAAGGGTGTGTCAAGATGACGTGCAGAAGATAATCACACTAACTGTGCTTGTGTATTTACTGCGAAAACGAAAACGGAAGATTTCACGTAAGAAACAGTTTTGGGTGCATCCATTACTATGCGAGAGACTAAAGGATTTTATATTTTACTTATTTTTTGGAATATAGGAATTGGGTCGCATTTTTTATCCGCAAATTGTGAAAACGCGAATGAAGAAAGCGCGAATAAGGAGCTTTTACTATATAGTTAAATTTAATAAAAAACACCTACCAAGTTCTGCCTTTTCTTGTATTTTCTAATGTTTCACTACCTAAGGCTCAAATCACACCGAAATGGCAGCGGCTGGCAGCGCAGGGCAGGGGTGTGACTGCTCGCGGCAGCCCACAACTGCTCGCGGCCGCCCGCGAGTCTTCGCACCCGACCGCGACTTGCCTCGTGATATTTCTATGCGCAGTTTACATTCTACATTTAACAAGAAATCTTGTGTGTGCTTGATCGCTGTAATATTTTGACTTTTTATTGTAAAGGCACACGTGCTTTTAGACCAAATTAATAAGCTTTTCTTCGTGATCCATTTTGCATGACATGACCGTATCCGATGCAGTTCGAGGGAAGAGTGAGGCCTGCGGAGAGCGGGCGCGGTGGGTAAGACACTGCCAGCGGCCGCCCGCGACTGCTCGCTCGATCAGTCGCGCGCCGCCGCCCGCCGCGTAGGGCTCAATTTACACCGCGGCGGAATGGAACGGAATGGAAGCGTCAATTTCGCCTCATACGTGGGAATTCGCTCCGGAGAATTCTCGGGAATGCGCGGGGATTCCGCGGAGGACGCGCGTCCAATTTTAAGGCTCGTATTTATTTTGTGCGTTATACAGTTGATATAAAATTCATTATGCTATGTGCAGTTTCGTTGCAAAAAGTCGCTTCCATTCCATTCCGCGGCGGTGTAAATTGAGCCTTAGAGTCGTCAGAGTGCTCGCGGAGTCGCGGGCGGCCGCGAAACTTTCCAAGTTTCTCAAGCGATACTATGTATTACAACAATGAAGATACAGTTTAAAGTCATATGACACTGAAAAAGCTCGCTGCTGCGCTGCCAGCCGCTGCCATTTCAGTGTGATTTGAGCCTAATATATTGG
This sequence comes from Nudaria mundana, assembly GCA_963556515.1. Lineage (NCBI taxonomy): Eukaryota > Metazoa > Arthropoda > Insecta > Lepidoptera > Erebidae > Nudaria > Nudaria mundana. The sequence goes on from OY748304.1 coordinate 13,528,372, forward strand.
TCAGATCAAGCCATAACTGCCGTTTAACGTCTTTATTAGAATAATTATTATATGATATATCCCATAAACCTCTTCTGCTTTCGACTTCGATTATGAACCTTTCCGTGTCGAAATGATCGGACATTGTAAAATAATACCACCCCGTAGCGATACACGTCTGGTCGCCGTGGCCGATGCGGTAGCACTGAATGAATTTCAAAATAAAGTGATGATCTCGACGGCCACGTGTGGTCGCTGGTCGCGGGGCATGCTATTGCACGCCGCGGCCAATGGTGACCGCTGGTCGCCGGCCGCTAAGTGCGTAGGGCCATAAGCGATTGCTTATAAAAATCAGAACTCACTGGCCGCCGCGACCTGGCCGCCGCGGCCATATTGTTTATGTTCTAGGAAGGGAGCGGTCAACAGTCGCCCCTCGCCCTCCTGGCGGCGACGTGTAGTCCAACAACAAGTCCAACAGCAACAAGCACAACTCATTCAATAACAAGTACAAGGAGCAGACGCTGCAACAATAGCTGCGATACAGCAACAGTATTTGCAACAGCAGCAGCAACAGCCGCAGCTGACAGTTATAAGTGGTGCTGTTGAACACCCAAGTGTGAAACACCCAAATTCCGAAACAAACATTTGTGGATCACACAAATAATTTAATTCGTCCCGGAATCGAACCTGGGGCAAATCGAATCAGGTTCGATTCCGGGTCGAATCAAATTATTTGTGTGATCCACATATGTTTGTTTCGGAGTTTGGGTGTTTTCTATGTATTTATAATGTATGTATTTAGAAATATATAAGTATGTTTATCAGTCCATACATATCATCTAGATCCCATAACACAAGCTTAACTTGGGCTAGATGACGTTGTGTGAAAATGTCCAAAATATAAAAAAAAATCTAATAGACAATTGAAATATATTTATAAAGAAACTGACGCAGAGATTATATGTTTAGTGGTATGTAGCATCTGTGATGGCTGTTGGAGTTTTGGTTTGATTTATAGGTTGGATATAAATTTTCTATTATGCCAGGTAACGGCAATAGGTTTGCCCCTTATTACGTGAGACCAACACAATTACTGGTAAAGTGTCTGTCGGCGCACGAGCGCCTTACAACGCACGGCCGGGGGATACAGAACGCTGTTGGCCGACCCGGCCCCTACTATATTCATTCATTCGATCACTCTCATCAAACAACTTGTCATTGAAGACCACCCGCGTGATCGCCATCTTTAATGAAATTAATTGAACCCAATATACCTATGTGTACCAATATAATACAGTCCACTTTATTTACGATCAAACCTCATTTACAGTGTCGTTATTTAATACTGCTCTGCCCACCCCTTCGGGATATAGGCGTGATATATGTCTGTCTGTTTGCCATCAAGAAATTAGTGTAGACGATATTTATTAGTCCTAGGGTCTAGTCTACGCTAGGTTGACCCTCACCAACCTGTGCATCCACACATTCCACACCCACTTTATCTGTTTCGTCAATCTCCTTTCCAATCTATCCCCTATGTATGTGACTGAACCATCTAATATAAGCATCCCTTTCAATAAAATAAAATACCTAAATATTATATACCTAACTGAACCCGCAGTAGGTTATACCGTAAGGTTTTGTACTACCACTATCTTTGAAGTAGGTGTTTTTGTTAGAACGAACCCTGACTTGTTTAAAACTGCCAGAGATATGTACCCAAGCAGCACTCGTCAAAGTGAAAGATTGGTTCTGGATATCGTGCCCCGAACTACTCTTTACCAACAGAACTGTTAGGTACGCGATGTGCATAAAAATCTTTAACAAAATTCAATTCAATTCTTAATTTTTGCGAAATACAGGTAAATACAGAGGTATTATAATAGTTGACTGAGGGAGAGGAAGAAGTCTCCGTTTCAACTTGCAGACTGGGGAGAATTTCTTTCGTCTGTACCTCTACATTTACGGGTTCTGTCAGATCATGTTTGAGGCCGTATTTATCAACCGATTTGCATGAAACTTTACACACACACTCCTTGCTTACAATGAATAACATTTGAATGATATTTTTTGGATTGGATGACAAATGAAAGAGTAATAAAGAAAATTGAAGAAGAAATTTTCTAAACAAAGCCGCTCCCGAAGTCTACGGTTCACAGAACCACTAGTTTTAGTTCCACCATATTTCCGCCAACTGGCATGCAAAATTAGCAGGCATAATGAAGTAAGTAATTACAATGTCTGAATTCCCACCATATTAATTTATAGAACTACCTACTGTAAGTGAATTCTTAAAGGAGAAAGAATGACGTGTGTTTTGTTCTAGAAACTAAAAAAGAAATATACTCTAAATTACCTTAAATACAATGACTTCAGCGAGGAACAATCCACCTATATTGAGTAGCGTAAGACAGAAAGACATAGCACCCAGCTGTGCCAACTCCTGTGGGTCTACTATCAGCCAGTTTCTTTTCTCCGTATTCATTAGAAAACGCATAAATGACATTGAACAGAAGATACCCTGTTACGAAAGGAAAAAGTTGGTAAACTTACATATTATGTTATGGTGCTCCATATAGTTGTGTTGCAATTGCTATTGTGTGATCCACAAATATTTGTTTCGGAGTTTGGGTGTTTTCTATGTATATTATGTATGTATGTCCCATAACTTATAGCTTAATTTGGGCTTGATGACGTCGTGTGATAAAGTCCAAAAATATTTATTTTATTTACAATAAGAATTACAATATACATAATTATAGACTAAAAATATTTACATTACAAAATATCGTTTAAAAAATCCTCCGCGTCATTGCCGACTGGGAAGGTTCCCAGAATGCTGGCTGTATTGCCACGTTGGATGGCGATACTTATTCTTTGGGCCAGAAAATAGCCAATTAAGGCCTTCAGCCGATGCAGCAGCAGCGCCAGCACATCCGGATGTGCTTGGAAGGTGTGAAGGTGCTAAGGTGTCAACGCATGTAGCGTCCCACACCAAAGGCCTTCCCATCTTCCACGGTAGCAACGACATACCGTCCGGTCTTTTTCCATCGCTTCGTGCTAAACCATTTGGTTCACGTGCGGCCGGAAGACCTGCGGTGGAAAGAGCCCTACGAATTATGTCGTTTAGAATAGCGTGCCGAGGTATACGACCTGCGCTTCTGTTACAAGAAAGGCCATGGTGTCCCAGATTATCGACGGCTACTCCACAGGTGCAATGATGCGGGGATACACAAGGTGTACCCAGTCGAAGGCAAGTGGCAATGCGGAAGGTTGTGTCGTCCAACATTGTACCAATGTTGGGCGATGGGAGCGCCTGGATCCATAACCCTGACTCCCATTCTCCAACAGCTAGTAGCGTGCACGCTCTGAAATATTGACAGAAGTGTCAATTAGTGTATTAATTCTCAATTTACAGAGCGGTGAATCCCACAGTCACTGTGAGCCTAGGCGTGAGGGCAGGTCAGTGTCGGGGCAAGACATCCTCCAAGCATTTATGGCATCGGTCTTGCATCGCACCTCGGAATCAATCAGTGTATTTGACAAAATTTTCCTGACTAATTCTTCGGTGCTATGGACCGACGACAGAAATGCTGGCAGACTGACATCTGTGACTCTACGAATACCTAGCCCGCCCAAGCGAACTGGAAGAGACGCTTGGACCCAGGCCCGGTCATTAATATTTACATTTAAAATTTTACACAAAGATTTTTGTATTAAGTTGTCTAGTCTACCCAAAATTTCTACATTTTTCCAAAATTGTCCTGAACGGAGGGCATGTGTAAAAGCTACGAAAAGACAAAAACGAAGAATAGTGAAAGCTGAATGAATACTGATATTACATAGACTATCAATAATCTGATCAAAATTTTGAATTTTTTCCTCGATAAAAGTGGAAAAGCCATCTTCTCAAATCGGGGACCCTAGGAGGCGTAAAGAAGTTTTGTCCAAAACTTTTATGTTGGGGGCCAAACAGTTGAATTTGGAGATTGTTGTTAATTTATCTGTGTTTTCAGATATAAAAATCTCACATTTATTCGGCTTCAGTTCTAAGCCAATTGACTGAAACTCGTTCTTTATTAGGGCTAAATCTTGTAAAACTGTCTCTACTTTTCCCCCTAAAGTCCCGTCATCTAGGTACCAAATGTTGAATTTTGATTTTATTTTTTGAATTATTGGGTTAATGGCCAATCTGAAGATGAGTGGTCCCAACGGATCACCTTGCTGACATCCAACGGCTGAATTCAAAAGGTGGTCTTTATTAAAAATTTTGGGGGTTTCTAATTTGGCCTGTGTCAGCAAGGTGTCCCTGTTTACAGAGTTGAAGGCGTTTTTCAGGTCAACTTTCAAGATGACCTCTCCATCTTCGCTACTGTCAAGGTATGTTGCAAGCGCATGGAATGCGGCCTCACAACCTCCTTTTGAACCAAAACCTAGTTGAAAGGGCTTAAATTTGGTAGTAAGCTCCGTACTATAAAAACGACAACAAATTTTGGCTGCCAAACGCCGCAAAGTGCTACCTACGGCAATGGGACGAATGTCACCATCCTTCTTGTGCAGGGCACATAAATTGGCCCCATACAAAATATCTGTGATGCCACTGTCCACATTGCCTGAGAATATGAGGTTGACTAGAGCTGTTAGCTCCCTCAGAAGTGCATCACCAGTTTCCCCAGCGCTCGGACACAACAGATCCTTAAGGTGCTATGGTGTCAGACCGTCAAGTCCACCGGCTGATCCAAAACGAAAGGAGTCAACAGCTGTGCGCACATCCTTGGCAGTAGTCTCAAGATTTTCTGTATCGTTGTTCGGCGGATCAGGGAAAGAGCGGTCAGCGGCGGATGGTGGGTGCTTACTCTGCAAGCCCGTCAAGGTTTCTGCAGAATAAGGAGCCAGCACGTCGCTACTAAAAAGTAGTCTTGCCGCCCCACTGATGTCGCCTTCCCTTACTTTATTCTCTACAAGTTTTAAGTTTTTGGCCTGAGAATAATCAGGGGCCGGAGTGTGGATTGAATTTGAATTTAAAATGCTAAAATTGTTTGTACAATTTTCTTTGATTTGGACCGTCAAAGATGTCAACGGCCTTTTCTTTACGTGTAGGATTCTATAAGGGAAGGTTAACATTTGTTCCCAAGCGCTAAAGGTATTTTCTCGGACTACTTGACCGTTACATACATACGACATTATTTTACTTATTTATTCAATTATTGTCCACACTAGTGTCGTTTCGTATGGGACCACTTGACACTAGTGTCCAAATGCGAAATTAGTTCGACACTCGTCACATCTACACCTAGCATCATATTGGTCTAGCCATAAATTTCTAAATACGTGATGCTTGTGTCTGACACTGCGGATGGCCTGTCTCCGCGAAGGACACTGACACTACTGTCGCAATTAGTGTCAGGTAGTGTACACACACTGACCTATTGTCTGAAACTAGTGGTGGCACAAGTGTTACCGTGTATAAACATCATTAGGATTAGGAAACTACCTATCACATGCATGGCGCCTCTAACGTATAAGTTAATGAGTAATACTAAATGTGAATCTTATTACCCAATTGTTGCTTAAGAATTCAATTGAATACAACGTTACCGTATTAACGGCAGGAGGCAACAGTGAGGCGGATATGGCAACACCAAAAAGCGGTGCCGTGTAACCGCCGAGAATTGCGAGAGCGCAGCCTGCTCCACTTGGGATAGCCTTAAGAACGCCGAGCCATAGTGAAGTGGTATGGCATCTGATGAAAAGAGATAAAACAGTCACACTTTAGCGTAAGCAGTCTACATTTCGAGACTTATTTGAGAATTTTGCTTTCGTCTCTCAGAATAGAATTTACTTTATTTTACATCAATAAAAATTCAAAAAATATACATACAGAAGCTAATATCAATTTAGTATGTAAAAATAGTGGCCTTATCACCAAGAGTGATCTCTTACATGCAACCTTAGGATGGACATATAAGCACATAGAAGTAAAATAAAAAACTCTTTGCGAGCGTGCGGGCTAGCAGCCACATTTTTATGGGATCTCCACGAAACTTGGCACAAGTGTTCCTTGATTCTTTTGATTGAGATGAAAATAGGGGAAAAGCCCAATAAATACCTGCAAAAGAACTCTTACATAAAACTTTTGGCTGTTGAATAAAATAAAAACCGGACGTACCTTGATAACATTTCACTAGTTGGCCACTTGTCGCCAACTACTCCATATATCTCGTCCAAAATACAGGTAGTTAATCCAACAAGAAAGCCTACCGCGACTACTATAAATAGTCCCAAGAGTTCGTTTCTCAAGCCCATTCTTTGTAGAGAGTAATCCCGTACTACCGTACCCAAAGTACCAGCTGTGATTGGAGCCTGAAAAGATTGTCTGATTGTAAAATTTGTTTAATAATCGCTAGTCCTAACATAAAGCAATTGGCAAACGGTAAAAAGTACACCAGTTCTTCAAAGTTTCCGTATGCTATGAATAGTTCTTCTTGTTTTGTGATTTGTGATCAGTCTGCCACGGTTCACGTGACAGAGTTGTTCAAAGTATAGATTATTCAGGCTATAGATTTATTAACTATAGAAATGCTGTCGGAAGTACACTCAGTGACGCTCAGCGGCCCATTAACAGGATAGGCTTAGGCAGAGTTAGTATTATTGTCTGACCTAGATTATCGTCTACGATTGAGTGAGTGCACCCAAAATTATACGCGTCAGGTAATACTCGTAATAATGTGTAAGTTCCTAGCTTTGAACGGACGGATTTTGATGAGGATCAGGACAAGTAGATTGGATTTTGAATTTTTGCCAGTACCTATAGAAGTATATACTAGCAACCAGAGAGGTAACTACAGAATGAAGTTGCAGCTACGAGGTACTCACCATTAGCGGTGACATGAGCATACTCGCAACAAGAACAGCTGTCGAGTTCTGAATCAGCCCAATTGCCGATATACTAGCAGCAACTACCAGCATAAACACCCAGTCAAATGTAAGTGTGCCGCTTACTCTGACGTTGTGCAGGACTTGTGCAAGATTCTTGCGAGCACGAACTGATGATGAAAACTGAGACCATGATTTTTCGCCCCTAAAATAAATAATTAATCGTACAGGCATGTTATTAGAAACTTACCTTCGAGTGGATTGGAAAGTACACACAAAATCATTTCCATATCCCCGAAGGAGTAGCCAGAGGCGCTGAATACTCGCACATTTTGCCTGTCACTCGGGCTCCACGTAATAAGGATACCACATTGCCGTTGCCGGCTACCGTGCAATTTCATAAAATAAACTAGACAGATGTATACATAATGTGTGGATTATTCAATCAAATCTTCTGACTGCTTTGTAGGCGTGGTCGGTAGTGCATCCGCTTTCGACGCCGGAGTCTCGGGTTCGATTCCCGGTCAGGACAAACTTTGTGTGATGACATATACGTTTGTACCGAAGTCTGGATGTTTCCTATGTAGGTATAATATGTATGTATTTAAAAAAAAATTATATAAGTATTTTTATCAGTTTAACTAGTACTCATATCACAAGGTCTGCTTAGTTTAAAGCTAGCGTGCGTCAGAATGGCTGGTTGTCTGTGGCGTTGGTCTATGAGAGTTGATTCGAAAATTGCTGGTACCCGTGTAAGTAAAGAAAGTAGTACAATTAAATAAGTCTGATAATGTGATAATGGTACTTATTGGATTATTGAGGGTAGGTACATATTTTCTTCAACGTAAAAATGACTACGTACCTACTTACTTTACTTACACGGGTACCAGAGCCTTAACGAATAAAACCGACGCCTACATAACTAAGTATTATTTCATCGGGCACTTGTCCTTGGGATAATTTAAATAATGGCTACATCTTTTATTTAACATACGAGCATATGTTTGAAGTTACAACTAAATTGTATAAATGAAGTAATTATGAAGCAATTATTGACGCAACAAATTTCGGGAAACTCAGCAAACCAAACGTCAGGATGGCTGGCCAAAAAAAAAAATTTTTCTAAGTATATATCCAATGTAGCAATTATTTATTATATGAAGCAAATAGAAGCAATTATGTAGCAATTTTCGAATCAACTCTCATAGACCAACGCCACAGACAACCAGCCATTCTGTCGCACACTAAAGCTAGATGGCATTGTGTAAGTATTGTCCTAACATAAATTTAAATTTTAAACATAATAAGTAATGGGGGTATGTGTTAGTAACTATTCTAGTTTATGTTTCGATTTATACCCTAGATCTAAGTCTAGTTTATAAATAGAACTTCATACCTAGCACGTACGGTTTCGTCTATTTCTGATTCTATCTGTTTATCTGTTTTGTAGTATAAAGCGCAAGGCAAAAGACACACTGACGATTGGTAGTACGACCCTAGTCCTAAGGTCTTCAGTATTTGTAACAGGTCCTCACTTAGTTCACCTGATTCCAGTGAAAAAGTCACCTGAAAATTTAAATAACTTCAACATGGCCCTAGGACATAAGATAGTTCAGGTAAATCATCACACAATCAAGTGCCTCAGTGACGCAGTAGTATGAGTATGCGACTGCCGTCTCTGAGGTCACAGGAATATTTGTGTGATCCACAAATATTTGGGTGGTTTCTATGTATAATATTTATGTACTTATCATATGTGTGTTTATCAGTCGTCTAGATCCCATAGTACAAGTTTATATTAGTTAGAGCGTAGCGAGCGAAGCTCTCATGGTGCAAGAAAGTTCAATCTTTTCTTATGCGAGATCTCTGTCAATACTTTACCGATTTCAACAATTTATATATCAAATTAAACTAGATTTAAGTGACATCATTCTAACGGAGAACGAATTTTCATTTTTGGCCCACATTTTTTTTTTTGAAAAAAAAAAAAAAATTTACACAAAGATATGTGATGCTTGCTGCGCTCTAATATGCTGCCGCTAAGCAGGGTGGCGACCTAGTTTAATTTGGGCTAGATGACGTTGTGTGAGAATGTCTAAGAATATTTATTATTTTATTATATTTATTAATCGGCCTATAATTATAAATTCGTTTAGATTATCTGCATTTTCTCCTAGAGGAAGGAAATAAAGAGGTTTGAGTAGTTCCGCATAACTTAATAATCATAACAGTTAACTCTATTATCCTATTGACAATTTACAATGTCTATTGGAAAGACTGTAGGTAATATTACGTAATCTAGGTTGATACCTAGAATGTTGAAGGATAATCAATCGATTAGGCTGTACGCTGTATTACAAAATATAACTTGAATTTTGTAAAAAAAAATAGTATGTAAGTTTAAAATAAATACCTGCCAAAATTTATCACCCCTCGTAGAATTCCATGCTGCATTTTTTATATCAAACCGCGATATAATTTCTGACAGGATCTGTGTTAAAAGATAAAAATATTGAACATACGTACAATCACGCCTATATGCCCGAAGGAGTAGGTAGAGGTGAATTACACTGCCTCATTTTACTAGTAATTTTGTTGGTCCCACGTAATAGAGGGCAAGCCTATTACCGTTACCGGGTACCGTAAACCAAAATTAGAAAATTAATTAACATTTTGTAAACCAAATCTAAATTACAACAGCCAGTACCTACCGACCGGTGTTACATACCAGCAATCTGTAGAGATTTAGGTACCTATGTAGGTAATTCAATGAAAATGAAAATAATCTTTATTTAATTTTTTTTTAATTGCCCAAATGTGTATTTAAAATGTATTTACTATATGTACAAAATATACATAATTATATATATACTAAAAATATTTACATTACAAAATATCGTTTAAAAAATCCTCCGCGTCATTGCCGACTGGGAAGGTTCCCAGAATGCTGGCTGTGTTGCCAGGTTGGATGGCGATACTTATTCTTTGGACCAGAAAATAGCCAGCCTTCTGGTCCTGAGAAGCATCGATTAGGCGTTTAGCAATGTCTCTATTAAGGCGGCGAGCACTCGGACCCCATGACCCCAGTGTCTCAACCCCAAACGGCTCAAATATGTAATCACCTGCTAGGTTAGCATATTTACGCCGTTCGAGGTCTTCAGCCGATGCAGCAGCAGCGCCGGCACATCCGAATGTGCTTGGAAGGTGTGAAGGTGCTAAGGTGTCAACGCATGTAGCGTCCCACACCAAAGGCCTTCCCATCTTCCATGGTAGCAACGACATACCGTCCGGTCTCTTTCCATCGCTTCGTGCTAAACCATTTGGTTCACGTACGGCCATTATTTAATTAGGTTGTATTACTCTTTTGATAGGCAGTCAGTTTTAATAACAGTTGATTCTACAAGTTAGGGTATCAAAACTGAAGTGTTATATTATTAACATTTTCAAACACCAAGATTTCTCAGTTTCCTAGGTACAACAGGTTTGCGAGGGATAAGCGGAGCTTAGCATTTGTGTGAGTAACCACGAAAAGTACATAAAATTTTTGTAGCTGTATGTACAACACGTGTGTGTAAAAGAGGTCACATATACGTTCACGTACACAAATGTAAAGTTCCGCTTATCCATCGCGAACTGTACCTATGTGATTATCTCGATATGTAATTATCTATTTTACTAACATAACCTGTATTTAAAGGTAAATCAAATTCCCAATCTAAAAAGGCACCTACCGTAACCGTTTCTGCATGACCTCGTAGCAGTTACGTAGCAGATACAGTTGGTATATTAGTATCTATTCACATTATATATGTTTGAAACTACCCTTTCAAGTTTTTTATTTTCATACCCCTGTCAATAAATTACGCAGTTTTTTTTGAGACGCTGAAAATTAGCTATGTAAATTTTGTTTCACTCATGAAGGAAGGATTCCTTACATTCGTGACCTCATCCATCGATGTCTGTCTAGTCGTTAGGTCTGTAAGAGGGGAACAAAGAAAATCACATAGGTACATACCTACACACGGGCATAAAACACAACCCTCTCGCTAGCGCAGCCAGGTAAAAAGTTTTACTTTAAATTGTTATCGGATAATAGACAAATCGATCGAAGAAATCGATTAATCGTTGTTGTTGATGATTGGTTCATTAAATGGTGTCGTAACTTGACATAATTTGCATTGTCTATGAGTTCAATTTGTTTATCAAAGTACTAAGTAGCACTAGCTAAAACAATAGCATGTTGCCGGAACATTGGTGCGCCGCAATAAATAAGGAAATTGGTAACTTTCCATTGATTTTATTTGTGTTAAAAAGGTATGGGTAAGGAATGGATTTGTTATAACATTGTTTCTATGGTTTAAAACAACCTACTGAAATTTAAATATCTCTTACTCTTTAATAAAAATAAGTAATAACTTCCAAAAACATTTCGTGTAAAGTAACGTCAAATATGTAATCACCTCGCAGGTGATTACATATTTGAGCCGTTTGGGTTTGAGACACTGGGGTCATGGGGTCCGAGTGCTCGCCGCCTTTATAGAGACATTGCTAAATGCTTAATCGATGCTTCTCAGGACCAGAAGGCTGGCTGTTTTTTTAGCCAGCATTCTGGGAACCTTCCCAGTCGGCAATGACGCGGAGGATTTTTTAAACGATATTTTGTAGTGTAAATATTTTTAGTATATAATTATGTATATTATAATTCTACATCGGTACAATGTTGGACGACACAACCTTCCGCATTGCCACTTGCTTTCGGCTGGGTACACCTTGTGTATCTCCGCATCATTGCACCTGTGGAGTAGCCGTCGATAATCTGGGACACCATCGCCTTTCTTGTAGCAGAAGCACAGGCCGTATACCTCGGCACGCTATTCTAAACGACATAATTCGTAGGGCTCTTTCCACCGCAGGTCTTCCGGCCGTATGTGAACCAAATGGTTTAGCACGAAGCGATGGAAAGAGACCGGACGGTATGTCGTTGCTACCGTGGAAGATAGGAAGGCCTTTGGTGTGGGACGCTACATGCGTTGACACCTTAGCACCTTCACACCTTCCAAGCACATCCGGATGTGCCGGCGCTGCTGCTGCATCGGCTGAAGGCCTCAAACGGCGTAAATATGCTAACCTAGCAGGTGATTACATATTTGAGTCGTTTGGGGTTGAGACACTGGGGTCTTAAGAGTATCGCCATCCAATGTGGCTACACAGCCAGCATTCTAGGAACCTTCCCAGTCGGCAATGACGCGGAGGATTTTTTAAACGATATTTTCAGTGTAAGTACTCGTATTTTTAGTAAATAAGTAATTATGTATATTGTAATTCTTATTGTAAATAAATTGTTGATATTACGTTAAGGCGAGTTGGTTACACACGGATTGATTGCAGTGTCAGTTTTCAAATCTAATGAAGAGCCAAGTTTTCTTGACTCTCTAATAAATCTCACAACTTTTTACACTGCAATGGGGACACGTCTTAAACTAACACTTTCCATAATCTTAGTTTAGCTGTAGGTAATAGCGTTCTGTGATATAGTTTGAAGTTCTCTACAAACTCTACAATGGTCAATGTATGGGTTGTCTGTTTCGTTATTATGTACTTATGTAAACCTAACCTTTGTGCATGCGATGGCGTTAATATTTACCTAATTACCATGGTGGTACTATTTCTTAATTCGGTGCCTAAGTGAACATCTGCGGGAAAATAAATTTTAGGTTATTCTTATTTTATTAGGTAATTTTATCAACGAGAGAGGTAGTGAATACAAATAATAACTACTAGGCGTAATAAATTTCAATGTTATACCAAATCTCGAGGTAATTATTAACAATGACTGGCAATTATTCATATTTTTCATATTAATCAGAATTAGCTAGGTCCTGTACCGTAACAACTACACAATTTTCCTTTAGAATTGAATACACAGAAACAAAAATCCCTGTCTACTAAAGGGTTTTGTTAGGTAAATACGTTCAATAGAACGAAAGCCAGCGGGTCCTTGAGTTTGTCAGATTGTTGGCCTACAAATTTATTCACGAAAAGAAAACCAAAGTATGAATTAATTATTATAAATTAATGATTAGAATATTTTTTTTAAAAATCCGTGTTGCCTAAACGGATTTTTTATTTAAAAAAATTTAAGTTAATATTTAAATTAAATAAGCCAATACGTTTTCCAGGGTTTTTATTCTAGCTAGGTGCTTTCAAAAGTTTTTTTTTTTAAACTAAAGTAAGAATTTGAGGCTACTTGAATTTTTTTCTCGCTTTACATGCCCCACACTATCACCGACAACGAAACATCATGTCCAGTGGTTATGAGGTTGAGGACCACCCGTCCCACACTGCACACGTGAGCGGTTGTTGGAGGTGGCACAAAGGCTCAAATCTATATCCACCACCTATCACTGATACCTGGCAAAATAGTCTTGACTTTTGAGAAGCTGCGTAAAGTGATAGGAGAGGTGGGACCTTTCTACGGGTTAAACTAAGCGGCCAGACTCTATCAGGCCTTCACCACAGCGCAATAGGGTCTTTCCTCGAGTAACTTTGACTGAATATCTGTTATAACATCAACAACAAACTAAGTTTTACTACCATGGCAAGATTATATTGGTTGGAGCTTTTCACATTTTCTTTGCTGCGTTAAAGTCTAGAAACGAAGCCACTTAGGATTTATCTTAAAAAAAAACATTTGGGTACTTACTACATACTACGTATTAGCTAATGTTCGGTGCTGGAACATGTACTGAAGGATAAATATGTAAGTCTTTCACTACTCGTATAAGTATTTAAACTTTACTTACAGTCTCCAATGGAGTACCACGATTGAACGTTTCACTAACGTCGATAATCCGGACTGGATGGCTTATTTTGAATTTGTTTCTGTTCAATTTCAGAATTTGTTTTATCTCGTCCCAAACTAAACTTCGTTCCTTAGATTGTTCCTTTACCCCTGTTCCCACTGACTTATCACTTTGATGTGAGTAATCTTTAGAATTACTTGTCACTGATTCCTGTACTGTGTTATTTGGATTTGTAGTGCACTTTTGATTTATTTTTAATTCGGACGTGTTTTTAATGTTTCCTTTTTCGAAATTTAAATTAGGAATGTTTTTTAATTTTAATTGTTTTTCATAATCTTTTTTTGGCACGTTTATAATGAAAAATATTCCAGCCATGACGTTGTCGTACCGACTGCGGAGTTCTCGCAGTTCGAGCCGGTACAGAGACATTCTGTTCTAACGCCAATTGTTTTATTCTATGTAACTTACTACTGTAGTTAATTGCAAAACAGTCTGTTAACTTCCGTTTCCTTTCAGATTGTTTCAAAATTGTTGTTTGTTTAAGTTATTTGCGATTCCAAATGTCCCACTAGATGTAGAACGGTGTTTTTGGACATTCTTACTCAACTTCATCTAGCCCAAATTAAGTTAATATAAGCTTGTGCTATGAGATTTGGACGTCTGGTAAAACATACCTATATATTTCTAATTACATAGGTACATAATATTATACATAGAAAGCACCCAAACTCTGAAACAAACATTAATATTGGTGCATGACACAAATATTTAATCCGACCCGGAATCTAACCGAATGTGGATTGGTGCAAGTTTGGTACTTAGCCACTGCTTCTGATCACGGACGGTGTTCTAGCTGGCTAAAGCTCTTTATAATATTATCCATGATGGTGTCCGGAAGAAAACGAGATAATCTCACCTCCTGGTACGTAACCAAACTGGCTGGCTAAATGGCGGATGTAGGTGGTAAACGTCAAATCTAATGAATCCTAAAAGGTTTGATAAATTGATTCCTTGCGCCTAAAGCGATATTCGATACCAGCTGATGCCCGTGGTTACGCCTACGTGGTAAGGTTTTCACGTCCCCAGTTCCAATGGGAATCATTACGTGGACAAAAAGCCTGTAGCTTTTCGGCAATTTGTGAAAGAAGTTTTTAAATCAGTTTAGAGATCACCACCTGCAACCTCATTAACTTTACCTCTATTAAATATTTGTAAATAAGCATAGATTTCATCAAATAATCACACCTCTTTCTCTAAAGAGGTAGGCACAAGCATAATTTTGCCAGTTTTTACTTGAAAGGTTCCACGTTATAGGTAGGGTGCGAGCAAATTGATATTAAGCTATTGAAAGACCTTACGTTCTGTTCCTAATTTGAAACATTCAATAAATACGAATTTATGCGCAAGTTTACTTACAGCCGGTTTAGGACAGTAAAGTTTGATTGAGGGTCCCCTCAGTGTGACGACTCGTCAGTAAGTTGCGGGGTCTCAGGCATGGTGCTGGCGCGCAGTCGTGAACCGATGACTACGCGAGCGACGCAGGGTGGCTCAGGTCCGCCCGCCCAGTCGCGGCAAAACCTGCCGCTTGCGCGCACTACGCGCCTCCGCGAGATAAATCAATACAGTGATAACCAACAAATAATACCCAAAAACGTTACATAAACTGTACAATACGTTTACCGAACACTACAACCGCCATTTTAACTTAATGTTTGTATCACAATTCGCAACGCTAAAGGCCAACCGACACCATTAAAATATGGCCACCATTAAAAACACATGATTGCCAATCCGTTTATTGAAACGTGAGCTATTTTTGTTTAGTTGTCACTGCCGCATGCCGGGGGTGATATGTATTACATATAGATTCTGTACTTAAAGGTAGGTATAATAAGTGTTTGAAATCCATTACGTAAAAGCAAATAATATCTCACGAAATCGATATGTTATTAAATGGTGCATGAAACGATTTCATTACCGATTTTGGTTATCATAAAAATGTGATTCTTTTAGGAAATTTAAGACTGCATTTATTCTGTTTCAGTTATTTTCTGTTTGTTTCTTTAAATTTAATATTTAGGTACATTATCTATGCTTTGTTAAGCTTGTCAGGTAAGGCTCAGGGTTAATTAGATTACCTGGGGACATTATGTTGTCAAAAACGTGGGATCTGGGGCAGGATTCATTTTCATTACATAACAGTATCCTACATGAAGTGACGTAAGTGTATCCGACAGGTGAGCCTAGTTGCTATATTCATAAATATAATACGGTATTGTTGTAGCTGGGCTAGGTAGTCATTTCTGTTATGAATATCGAATATTATTTTTGTAAACTGTTGATATAAAAGGTGTTGTACAAAAACAATAACATATTTTGTCTTTGAAAGGTACCAAGAACAGGAAGGTTAAATAAGAAAAAATGGAAATATGAAGAAGTTCATCATAAATAATCTGATTTGAAACCGCCTAAGAAATGTGTTAACATTAATGCCACGTTGGCGCATCACATCGTATGGAGAATCGAACTTATTTTATTACACAATGCTCTCGGAAAGGTTAAATCGAAGTCATGTTATTCATAATTAATTTTCGTAGATACAATAAGAATGTAGGGACTTAAGTAGAATCCTAATAAGAAAATCCAATAAAGCAATAAATATTTAAATTAATAGCGCTGCTCAAAGGCATTTAAAGCCAGGTTTAGCTACATAATACTTAGTATTCTTAAATACTGAATGGATTCAGGCGTTAACTGGCGAAAGTCCGTGATAAAACAATGGAAAATTTGATGTTGAAATTTAAATAATTGCAAAGATTTCGCTAAAAAAGATTATTTAGCGAAATCATTGCAATTATTTAAATTTCAACATCAAACTTTCCATTGTTTTACTTAGTATTCTTTTAAATTAACGTTTGTAGTTGAACCTTAACATAATTACAGGTTTAGGGTCAGTTTAGACAATCAACTTTCGCAATCAGTTGTATAATAAGATTGAGATTGTTTACACCAATTTAATTGTTGACTTCCTACTCAGATCTCTTCTTTCTCACTCACTACGAAGAGAGTTACTAAAGTGGAAGAAATCAATTGTAGATAATAATAAATAAAAAAATAATGGTACATACTTACATATGCTTAAATAACTTTCGTATATTATTTTGCACTGTGTTTGGAGCACTCAGTCTGTCTGTATTAAGCAATAAATGTTTTATTGCCAAACATTAAACTACATTTTCGTTCAATTATAGGACAATACAATTGGAGAGCACGTTAAGCCGTCGGTCCCGGTTGTCATACAAACATCTATGGCAGTCGTTAGGGGTAGTTGGAGCCCTAAATCAAGAAATCCGACCGGTCTAACTACAGAACTTCGATATCGCCCATGGGTTGAGAAGGTCAGATGGCAGTCGCTTCACGGAAAATATGGAAGTTCAGCCGAATCGTAGTTAGATTGGAAAGCGACCTCAACTTTGTTGGTAAAAGGCTCGGTGAATGATGATATAGGACAATACAATACAATATTTGTGGAATTCATATTATATTCAGGAAAAACTTTTATGTGCAGAATGTGAGATTATTCATGTTATGCAAATGCTTTGGTTCAAAATATTGGCTGTGAAAGAATACAAGTTGAAAGTGATCTTAGCATTCGTAGTGCTTTTAAATTTCTACGAAGCTAGAATATCCACACGAATCACGATCGCCTTGCTCGATTTTTAACGAATACCTTAATTTTAGGTAACCTTCGTTTTTAAATCCGGGGTTTTAGGTTCCGTACCTATCCTAATCATAACATAGCATATAGCAAAGATTGTCCGTCCCTAGGTATAAATTGCTTAGAGATCTTTAAAACTACGCAACGGATTTTGATGCAGTTTTCAACAATAGACAGAGTGGTTCTCGAGGAAGGACTTTGTCATATAATTTGTCAAGCGTTTGCCCGCTAAGTAGTTAATTATTAATTAAGATGAAGCCTCGCATGTTTGTACCTAGCTCATGTGTTGGATTACTTGTGTACTAAATTGCCGTACAGAAATCGATATTATTTCCATTTGATATGGACGCATAACATCCTATTCTCTCGGTAACTTGATACAGTTTTAACATGATAATGGAATACTTACTTTCTTTAATAATGGTTATTCTGAAAGTGTTTAATAAATATAGAAGGCTTCCAGGTTCCATCATCATTCATAAGCCTCGTTTTCTGTTAACATTGATTTATTAT
Organism: Nudaria mundana; assembly: GCA_963556515.1. Classification (NCBI taxonomy): domain Eukaryota; kingdom Metazoa; phylum Arthropoda; class Insecta; order Lepidoptera; family Erebidae; genus Nudaria; species Nudaria mundana. The sequence goes on from OY748304.1 coordinate 13,546,261, forward strand.
TATTTATGCTTTCGATTGTCGGCACTTAGTGGAACTTATATAATAATACTTTTTAAATAAACTCACTTGTACAGTCCACAATATTTTTATTTTATTTTTTAAATATATTGGGCGAAACCGGTCAGCAGATTAAATTATAAAAAAATATTGTAATGAAATTGAAATGATTTATTTATTTGTATAAGTCACTAAATGGCTCTTACAAACGTCAGTACCTAAGTACTTAAAATAAAAAATATTATTGCTTCTTTATTTACATGTACTGACAGATTCGCAAAGCAATAAGTAGAACCAAGAGAAAGAACCTGGCAATAAAACTCCCGGTCACTCTTTTTGTGGAATGTACGAGTGAATTTAATTAAAATGTACCTTCACCAACTGCTGATAGATTGCGCGCTGGCGACGACGGCGACGCGCTCCGTAAACTGCAATATAGATACAACAGAACATTCCTCCTGATAAGGGACCAGTCGCTGTGTCAAGTTCAGCCTAAGACTATTTATAGTTTTTGTGATTATGACCATTTTCATCGTAGAATACTGATAGCTAGGGAAGGAACACGGCCATACGTAAGAAAACCAAAGTAATAGATGCTTTAAGATATTCATTACAAAGAAAGTGGAAATGGGCAGGTCACTTGGCGAGGTGTGACGACAATAGGTCTATATATAGGTCTATTGTCTTCGCAAGTATGATCATGTCTCAGCATATCGTACAGAACTGGGCTGGTTGGCAATACGTCAACGGCACAGTCTACATGCTGTCACAACTCTTTTCTCTCTTCTTCATTCTCCCTATGCTCCCACCTACTTAACACCTCACTTTCAACTACTATGCGATACCCACAGTAAAAACCTACGTTCCTCTAACAACCGCCTCCTTCTCTGTCCTAATCACAATTCGGCCCTTGTTCATTCCTCATTTTTTGTCCAAGCCATTCTCCTTTGGAATGTACTTCCTCCCGAGGTCAGGTTATGCAATACCCGTCCTACTTTCAAGAAAAAAGTCTGCCAGATTTACATCAACGCACAGGCAAACAGACTTACTTATACTTTGTAGTTTATACAAATAGAAATATATATTTTATTACTTATAGTATGTATTTATATATTAAGTATTTATTATATGTAATTTATATACCTATATGTGTATTTAGTGTTGTATTTATTTGTACCATCTCACTCTCCTAATAAGAATGAGCACCTACCTGAGCATTATTTCTGTATCACCTCAAGGTTGACTGGTAGAAAATGCCTAAAGGCATTAGGTCCGCAGGTAGAGCAGCAGGTAGAGGGCTGAACACCTCCAAAGATAGACAGAAGTGGCATGCTTTGGAGGAGGCTTTTACCCAAAAGGGGTCCGTGCAATAATGAAAAAATATTTTTTAATATAGTCACAATCATTTAATTTTATTCTAATAATTATTATTTAATTACATAACATTCTAATAGTATAGTAGGTAATGATTTAATCCAATAATAATATATGTTTTTATGATTTATAATTAATAGTACAATTTTTGTTTCGAAGAATAATTTATTATTCAATTATTATATAGTGAATTCGTTGTTTATTTTGATTATTATCTTTTATTGTTTGTTGTTTGAATTTAATCGGATTGTTGAATGTATTTTTTTATGTTGTAGTCCTATATTTATTTGCATGGAATAAATAAAGCTTTAATAATAATAATAATGGCAACCCTCGACATCTGTTCATACGTCATTTTTATCCGTAAATTATTTTAAAATTTTTATCAACATAATCTTGCCGAAATTTATACCATTACTTACAGATCTTTAAATACAAACCAATAAGTTTATATATAAATCATTTCACAAGTTATTACAACAATAAATCAAATTATTCTATAAAAATGAAAAAGCGATTTGACGTGTCAATCGTCAAACAAACAAACAATAATATTACGACTCAAGAAATTGGATAATGATACTGATGAATAACGATGCTAACAAGAGCCAGGAGCAAAAATGCGCAAATACCACCCCCGGACTCGTCACTAAACTCCGCTTCGCAGGCACCGGACCGCACATCGCTGACACAGGTGCTCGCTGAGGCGTCGAGCTATTCAAGTGACGAGTATTTCTCTCCGCCGACGTCGCCAACACCTGTACGCCGGCGAGGGAGAGGCCGGCCACCGAGCAGTTTGGGGCCCCGAAGCCTACCAGCTTCGAGTAGGGTCCCCACTACCGGTGGTATTGTGCACCGCATGCGATGGACTTCATCCATCAATGAAAACGTCATGCGGGCATATTATGAGGCTACAGATGGGGAAACCAACCTGACTGCGTACCGCTCAAGGATGCTTCCTTTGTTTCAGGCTCTTGAACCAACAATGACTGTTGCCGTCCAACGACTATCGGATCAAGTGCATCCAACGATGTAAGTTGTTGGATCAATCTGTGCTTGATCGACTACGCCTGAAAGTATTATCTACTCGTGCAGCTCCAGTGTCAACGAGAGCACCGTCACCTGTGACACAGACGGTTGCTACAAGTGCGACGTTAGCAGAGTCCGCACCCGACGCGGGAATGATACGAGTGATATATCTATCCAGGTAAGCGAGCAATTGAGGAGTACTTTGGAAGATCTGATCTCGCAGTATAGGTTTATACCTAATTCTAGACCGCGGCTACCACGCTTGCCAATGCATAAACGAAAACTGGCGTTGATGGGAGCCCTCAATGCATTGCTAGAGCCGTACTTACGGACTAGCAGTGTTTTGCTTGATACTCACCCGATTCTTTACTGTGGAGCTATTGCCGCTTGTCGTGTTGCACGCGTTAAATTCCCCGAAGTTAACCGTGCACCACGACCGGATGGTGTTCCCGTATGGCAGGCGAGAATCGAGCGACGTATCGGCACATTTAGGACTCTCATTGCAAAGCTTATCTCTTTCAGCCGGGGAAATAGTCGTCCCCGGGTCATGCGTTTCGTGACTCAGGCATTTGCTGGGACCGGTATTCGTCCCCAGCAATACTTAGCCAATGTCACGGAACGTATTGACTTTCTGAAACAGAAAGTGTATGCATGGGCAAGCCGTATCCGTCGTTATAGAGAGCGTGTAAATAGATACTGGCAGAATGGCATCTTCCAAAGTGACCAAAGGAAGGTGTACCGAGAGTGGGAGGGAACTGGACAACGTTTGAGCGATGGACAACTGCCAGATGCTCACACCATGAATCAATTCTGGCCTGACATATGGTAGGTGCCCGTCGAACATTCGGAGGGCGACTGGATCCGTGTCGTCGAGCGTGAATGCAATACCATCGAACCCATGGAGTCTATTACCATAGACTCCGAAGACGTTAGTTGTGCAATTCGTACGGCCCCGAACTGGAAAAGTCCTGGGCCGGCTGGATTGCACAACTTTTGCATAAAGTGGGTTCAGAGCTCGCATGAACGCTTGGCAACACAGTATCAAGAAGCCCTCGAGTCTGGTTCCTTACCCGCTTTCATGACCACTGGCATCACCTTCCTGCTCCATAAATCAGGTAGTACCACGGAACCTAAAAACTATAGACCCATCACTTGCTTACCTATCATCTACAAGCTCCTTACATCTATTCTGAGAAGTAAAATAAACTCGCACATAGTATCTAATAATATCTTAGATAACGCTCAGAATGGATGTAGGGCTGGGTCTCGTGGTACTAAGGAGCTACTCCTCATTGATATGGCCATTAGCCAACAAGTCAAGCGGAGTAGGGGCGCCCTCTCTACTGCCTGGATTGACTACAAGAAGGCCTATGATTCGGTGCCTCATTCATGGCTGAGGAGGATTTTAGAGTTGTATAAAATTAATCCGACTCTTAAATCCTTCTTAGTCTCGTGTATGGGACAGTGGACCACAGTCCTTCGTCAACCAGGTAGTGGTGGGCACGCCTCTGACCCGCAAGGCTTGATAAGGATCGAGCGTGGTATATTCCAGGGCGACAGTTTGAGTCCATTGTGGTTTTGTTTAGCACTGAATCCACTTAGCACATTGCTGAAGGATTCAGGGCTAGGCTATCGGTTTCGTAGAGGGGGTGAGGTTCTATCTCACCTGATGTACATGGATGACCTCAAACTGTTCACATTGAAGCACCAAGATTTAGTGACATTATTAAAAACTACGGAAGTTTTTAGTAATGCCATTAATATGGAGTTCGGTGTTGATAAGTGTGCGGTTATGCATGTACAACGGGGGAAGGTTGTAAATTCACCGCATTTACAACTTTCTGAGATAATAACTCTCAGATCTCTCTCCGAGACCGAAACATACAAATACCTAGGTATGTCAGAGTCATTGGGTATAGCGGTAGAGGATATTAAGAAATCGGTGAAAGAACGTTTTTTTGACCGCCTGACAAAAGTTCTTAACAGTTCTTTGTACGGTGGTAACAAAATGCGGGCTTTCAACGGTTGGGGGATACCTTTATTGTTATACTCCTTTGGCATACTTAGGTGGACTCAAACGGAACTAGACGCCCAGGATAGGCGAGTCCGTCAACAACTGACATTGCATCGAATGTTACACCCACGATCTTCTGTCATGAGACTGTACATTCCGCGGAACTGGGGGGGGTCGAGGCTTTTTTTACTTTCTACAGAACGGGTGTGACATTCATTGCGATGTCGTGATGGTTGACAAGGGCCTAACACCTCTTTCCTTGGCTAACGAGAACTGGCGTAAACCAAAGGTGCTAGGTACTGAAGACCGTAGGGACGTATGGAAGAGTAAGGAGCTACACGGGCGGTTCTACCGGGTCTTAACAGGACCCGACGTAGACCTGCTCGCTTCGGTGAACTGGCTACGTTTTGGGGACCTCTTTGGGGAAACTGAAGGTTTTGCCTGTGCAATTGCAGATGAGGTTATCAAGACGAACAACTATCGGAAATACATCATGAAGGACGGTACGGTCGACATTTGTGGAGCATACCACCGTCCTGGTGAATCACTTCGCCATATTATTTCCGGTTGTTCGTATCTTGCTAACACCGAGTACTTGCATAGGCACAATCAAGTAGCCAGGATCATCCACCAGCAACTTGCTCTTCAATATGGCCTTATTGAGTTTGAAGTACCGTACTATAAGTACACACCAGTGCCAGTTCTTGAGAATGGTCGTGCATTGCTCTACTGGGACCGATCAATCATCACGGACAGGACTATTTATTTTATTTTTATTTTATAATTTTTGTACATACACACAAAAAAAAATAAACAGAAACAGAAGTACAAAAGAATAAAGTGAGCATAGTACAAGGGCACTACTTATTCCTAAAGGAATCTCTTCCAGCAGGCCTGAGAGGAGAAGTAAGAGTGAAAAGGCTAAGTGTGTGCAGTGCAAGTAAATAAATAAACCTACATAAACTATGGGTGCTATAATATATACATAGATAAATATATACTGAGCTATATATACAATACTTACATATACTACCATATATAGCTAGGGTAAGGAGGACAGATAATGTGTTTTGACTTTACTTTTAAAGAGAGGAAGAGTTTTACAGCTTTGTATATCAGGGGGTAGTGAGTTCCACAGCCTGACCGCATGAACGGTAAAGGAATAGGAGTAGAAATCGGTTTTGTGGGAGGGAAAGTTTAGGCGGTACATGAGGTGAGATCTACAAGGGGTACCGGGAGTGGTCATGTAGGAGAACCGCTCCCGCAGGTAGGAAGGATAAGCCGGATTATGTAGGATATTATAAAGGAGACATAATATCCGAGTGTCTCTCCGAAGACGGATTGGGAGCCACTTGAGTTCCTTGCGAAATTGCGAAACATGATCATACTTACGTAGATTAAAAACAAAACGGATACATAAATTTTGCAAGCGCTCAAGCTTATTTAAAAGCTCCTCAGTAGCATCCAAATAGCAAGCATCCACGTAGTCCAAAATAGGCTGAATTAGAGTCTGAGCAAGTGAGACCTTGATATCTAGGGGCAAAAAGCTCTGGAGGCATTTGAGCGTGTGGAAAGTGTAGTGCACCTTTTTGCTGACCTCGCCAACATGTGTCTCCCAGGATAAAGTGCTGTCCATTACCACGCCCAGATTTTTTGCAGTATTAGCGTACACGATTGGAGCACCATCCAGCAAGATAGGGGGAAGACCATTTCCATCCAGACCACCCCTCATCTGCCTGCTTCCAATGATCAGGGCCTGAGATTTAGTGGGATTTATTAAAAGACCGAAAGATTTTGCCCAGTTGCTAATGGCATTCAAGTCGTGATTAACGGCAGCAATAGCCGTTCTGTATTCATTCAGCCCAAAATGACGATACAGCTGCAAGTCGTCCGCATATAGATGGAAGTTAGAAGAGATTACTCGAACGACAGAGTTGCCAATAGGCCCGATATCGTGTTGGTTGATCGGACCCAGCGTCGGGCAGTGCTCGTCGATATCGCCGTCCCGCATGACGATAATCTCGTGAAGGCAGAGAAGGACAAACTTAGCATGTACCTCGATTTGTCCTACGAGATAACCGCCATGTGGGACGTAGACTCGACGATCATTATCATCTCAAGAGACTCTCGTTAGATTGTTGGATCAAGAGTCAGATTCAGAAGGTTGTTATCCTCGACACGTGCCGTATTGTTAGGAGGTTTCTTAGTCTGAAGCCTCCACCGCCGGTAGTTTGGGTCCTACTCCGCTCCTGGAGGGTCTCTATTTTTTATATTTTTAAATGTATTTGTGTTTTTTATAAATGTATTTAAAAATGTATAAAATAAGAATAGAAATGAATAAACGATATAATAATAATAACATATATTAATATATTCCAAGATAGTTCGAGTTAATTATGAATGTTCGCAACCGTCGCAACGTGACGCACAGAGTAGACAAAAAGGTGCTAAGTATTTTGTAAGATCGCCTGAGGCTCCACGACAGCTATAAGGAAAGATTATAATGATAAGTACATTAATTGTTCGATGGATTAATTGCTCTATAACAAGCATCTAATTTGGTCTGTCAATTGTCTCGTCAACTGATTTATACAACAACAACAGTAATGTCCATAAGTACCAATATTGTCATCCAAATATATCTAGATATATATATTTTTATATTTTCTATTTACTAGTGACATATCTATCTATGTATTATGAATTTTTGTTACTTTACATACTTAATATTGGACATAATTAATTTTCTGACATTTTAGTATTGACGTTTTATTTATCTACATACCTACTAAAAATAAGTAATAATAACTAATAATAATAGGTAGGTACTTCATTCAAATACTTATTATTTTGCATGCCTCTATTTCCAATGTCTGTTATTATTATTGATCGGTCTGTTTTAATGTCTAATACCTAGTCTTTGGAATTTAAGATAAACTAGAATATTTGTACATCACTCAATGTGGTAGGATATAGTGAACCAAATAATAAATTAAAAAATAAACGAACCTATATTCCACAAACAAATAAATGATTGAGCGAAGCAAGCCGAAGGCGAGCGGAGCTTTCAACGAGTGACTCAAATTATTTTTCAAACGATTTATGTTAAATTGTTTCTCGGCGAATACTCGGCCGATTTCGGATTTTCTTGCACTCATCAAAAGCTTACAGAATTACCCAGGTTATTCGATGCCAGAATTTTGAATTTAAACTCGCTTCGCTCAAATATATGCTGCAGCGTAACGGTACGTTTCGCGACTGCGGCGACCTAGTTATTATTATGATACTAATTAAACAATTAGGTAAGTAATAAATATTCATTCTGAATCTTTGTCTAAAATGACTCGTCTAAACTTGGCTAGTTGTACATATTCGACGGCTAGGCTTGTGTCTACTACCTAACTTCCTACGGAACAGAACTCTTGGTCCTCTTAGCGTTCATCCTAAAATCTGTAGTTAGTTGGATCATAATGACACTAAAGATTTATAGATGGCTTTTTTTTTATATCCGCGAGACCGGGACCGGCGCAGATCCTCTGGGATATAGTGATTAAGCTATGAGTATGTAAAAATTCTGACTAAATTAGGAGCTAAATAGTTACATTTGAAAGAGCCGGGTGCCGCCGCCCGTCCAGAGTGTAAGCCGTCCCATGACCTAGATTTGATCGCCTTCTTACTTCCGTACTTCACGTAAGGTTAAGTTCGCAAATATAAAACGCTAAACAAGTTTTTCTTTTTAAAAGTTGCACCTATTCAATTAAACTTTTAAAGAAAAATGTTTTCTAAAGCAACGTGAAATTTGTGTCCCAATTTCTATAATGCCCTCGGCAATGGACATAGGAGTGGTCTCGCGGAATATAAAAAGAGGATACCTACTCAGAGGTGCTTTACAATTCCATATTTTGCCATTAGTATTTGTTGGTCCCACGTATTAGGGGGAAACCCAAGTGCTAACAGCCAGGACAACACTACCTAGGTACCCATAATCTCTGTGTCCGGACATTTTCTACTATGTACTACTTGCGGCAATTGTGTACCTTTACACGATTACCCAGTGTCCGAAACGTAAGATCTAAAACTCAAAATAAATACATTTCCCCTGATTTTGTAAAATTGTTATTGTTATTCCAGTCGCAGCGCGATGTTATAGGGGCTTAGTCTATAATTGATAGACAGATGTTTGATGGAGAACGAAGTCAATAATGCCTTGGAAAATTTCGGTAATTGAAACGGGACAAGTTTATTAAATAGGCACTAGAAGATACTTGCGACTTTTTTCACGGTCCAGTTTTTTAAACATTGTTCATTGATGTTCCGTTCCTATTCACCGTAACGTGATTAAATATATCTAGCCTTCGTTATCATACGGACTATACAATAGAATTTTTGAATTCAAACCTGCCAGTACTTATAATAGTCTCCTGATATTATTAGCACCTTCAACCAAACAAACATTTCTGCTTTAAAAGTGTATGTACAAGTGTTTGTTCAAAGATTATGCTTTGCATTAAATCTGCCTTTCTATAAGTACAGTAAATTTATAAATCATCATTCACCGAGCCTTTTCCCAACGCAGTTGGATTTTGTTGGATTCTTTGACGGAGGGGTTCCAATGTCTTAAGAAATGGACACCCATCCTAAGACCGGCCTAACTCGATGTTGGACTAGACCACGAGCCCCTCCATAGTATGTACAATAATATATAAACAACATAAATAAGTAGCACCATCTAATACTGGAATGAGGTTGAAATATTTAGTATCTAAAGCTGGAAGCTTCATACAAGGGAGATCGTTTCTTACAATTTGATGTGGAGGCAGCTACATAAAACTGCGGACTGAAATGGTGTCTTCGAGTTTGCAGTGTGAACTGTATGATGACTGTATAAAAACAAAAATGTATGGGTTTTCAGGTATTTGAAAGCAACATCACACATTCGTAAAAACTATCGTTTATTGTTCGTATTTACCTATAGTTTATAGATAGTCTGAGGCGCACTATGATTCACGTGAGTACATTTTGTAAATAATGTCTAAATATAGCGCGTTGCGGCTGTAAAGTTACGACCGCATTCTATTGATAACTACGGCATTTATAATACCGGATTAAAGTGCTGTACGAGCATAATTGGCTCGTATGAAATAAACCACTGAGTTTTAAGATTTTTTTTTTTAAATTAAATCCTAATTTGAGGTTGACGCATCTTAATTCTTAATATTAGGTATCATCTCATCATCTACATATTTATTTTAGTTTTTAGTTTTAGATAGTATAGTTTGTACCTAGTTTTTAAGGTTTTTTTTATTTTAATTTTCCTGTTCCTGTGTTGACATTTTTGGGCAGGTGTTTGAGGATCTAAAAATTTGTCAGATGCTTGTCCCAGAATATCCTAAACAAAGAAACATCAAAACTATCGAACGGTTTTCGCGTGATAGGCGCTACAATTTTGATTTCAATTTTCCAACTCAACAAAAACTTTTCTACTTATACTTATCATCATTAACAATAACTTGATTGTGGATTCTTTTTAAGTAATGTCCCTTATTTCCATGACATTACATATTGTGTAAAAAAGAGTCATCATCATCGCAGCTCATTTGACACCTACTGCTGGGCATGGGCCTCCCCCAAACAGGTGGGTATTCAGCCTACTTATACTAAGCTATACTTGATAGCCGATGGAATTTCGGACCACATTTCCGAAGTTTGGTCCCCAAGGTGACGCAGGCATCGGTCGCGCTTTCGCGACTGAAGCCCAACCTAAAGGGATTCAACGCCTACTACAGGGGACTGTACCTGGGGATCGTGCGGAGTATGGCCCTATACGGGGCTCCTGTATGGGCGGTCAAGGTGAACGTGACTCTGTTAAACAGACAACTTCGAACCTTGGCCGTCAAAACCATACGGGGTTACCGCACGATCTCCGGAGAGGCTGCATGTCTCCTAGCCGGGACTCCTCCATGGGACGTGGAAGCGAGAGCCCTTGCGCCATTGGAACAAAGGCGCTGGAGAGGGACCACAGGCTTGCGTCTCGAGAAATCGAGGTCCAGCGGTACCAACTCCGCCAGGATCTCATGGAGTCATGGAGGGTGCGACTTGAGCAACCCAAGTGGGGAACCGCCATCACCGCGGCGGTGAGACCGATCATGGACGAATGGCTGCAGAGGCAGCATGGTAACCTCACGTATCGTGCGACGCAGGTCGTTACCGGGCATGGATGCTTCGGTAGCTATCTGTTTCGCATCCATCGTGAGGTCACACCCCGGTGTCAACACTGCGAGGTTTCGGACGACGACACCGCACTCCACACGTTGGTGGAGTGCTCAGCGTGGGCGAGTCAGCGCCGGGACTATGCTTCAAGCCATGATCTCCAGCGGTAGTAGGTGGAACGAGGCCGTGTCCTTCAGCGAGCAAGTCATGCTCGCGAAGGAGGCGGCCGAGAGGGAGAGGGAGCGTACCCTCCCCGCCGAGTTCCGTAGTCAATGGCGAAGGCACCGCAGACTCATCTACGCCCAAGACCATCGACCTCCATGATCGGGGCCTGAGGACGGCGGGATCGCCACCCGCAGTCCTTACAGAAGCAGGCTAGAAGTGTTGCGTGCTGGGGGCCCTTGTCCCCACAGCACGCAACCAGGAGACGCGGGATAAAACCCTACCCCATTGACTCGGGATTCTCATCCCGGCCAAACACCCCTGCAGTGACCACACAGGTGGTCAAAGTCCGCCGGGCGCCACTGGAAATACCTTATGCGTGTGAACCAGAGACGCTCGGCAACGGACGTTAGAGTGGCCGCGGCCGTAGGCCTCGGAATTTAAAAAAAAAGTGTCGAGGTTTCCTTCTCTAAATATATACTTTGATAATCATATGTATATATTTCTTCTTTATAAATACATCCTAAATATACATAGAAAATACCCAAACTCCGAAACAAACTTTTGTGGTTCACACAAATATTTGAATCGAAATCTCAGGGACGGCAGTCACTTACACATACCAGTGCGTAAAAGAGAAAAAAGAGTAAGTAGATATTTGATTGATTTGAATTGATAACTATTTGGTGTATTGCTAGAAGCTGTACAAGGATCGATAACACATACATAAGTAGTTGTTATAGTGCTGGCAGACGTCTGAGGCTAATGCACTGTCATAATCTTGAACAATAAAATAGTTCATAAAAGAGAAGTTTTAAGAGTTGCATTTTAAATTTGTTTCGATGAAATGAAATGAAATGATTTATTTGGCTGTGGAAAAGATTGTTGGTCGTGAAGTGGACTTGCATTTGATTTAGCATCACTGTCTCAAACACCTTACTCAGAGCTGGCAAAATAGAAATGGGGCGGTAGTTACCAAGTTCTGACTTAGATCCCTTCTTAAATAATGGTATTAGTCTACTATTTTTCATTAGGTTAGGGTATATACCTTCATCTACACATTCATTAAAAATTAGTGCCAAGTCAGGTGCAATGATATCAATTACATTACTTATTAAGCTAACTGATATGCCCCAGTGATCTTCCGACTTTTTAATTTTGAGATTTTTAAATGCTTTCAAGATGTCACTGGGGTCTATATGTTTGAAGTTAAATTTAGATGAAGAACCAATATTACTTTCGAGAAGGGCCACAGCACTGTGGGCGCATGAATTAACAGAAGAAGTGACTTTAAATGGAATGTTGGTAAAATAATCTTCAAATGCATTTACAATACCTTTCGGAGAGGTTATATTCTTGTTTTCTAATTTAATTTTAGTAACAGTATCCCTCACTTTATATTTACCTGACTCTTTGTTTATAACTTTCCATGTTTCTTTTATTTTGTTAGGAACCTCAATTAAATTATTTTCCTTTTGATGTGAATGGATTTAGCCTGTCTACATACTTTTTGGAATACTTTGGAGTAATTCCTAACATATTCAATGAAACTTTTATCAAATCTGTATCGTTTTTGTGCATATAGATCAAACAGCGTTCGTCTACTTTTATAAATGCCTACTGTTGCCCACTCACAAAATTTCGTTTTAACACTACGATTTTGGCATTTTTGTTTGAATGTGTCTGAAAAAGCATCAGATAATGTACCAAATAAACTATTATAATGGACCTCAGGATTATTACCTATATAAACTATAGAATTAAGCTTTTCCTCGAACAAGTTTTTGAATTCTTTCATTCTATTAGAGGTTATGGGCCTACACATAATTTTCTCATTATACTGACTATTATTACTCTTGGGAAAGGATACTATTTGACCACAGTGATCTGATGGCAATTTACTAATTACAGACTTGCTTAAGCACTCACAATCCGTAAAAAAAATATCCAGGCAATTGGCTGCTGTTTCTGTGACTCTAGTCGGCTCACTGAAAATATTTGTAACTACCAAATAAATTTAAAAGTTTGTCTTCTGTAAACCTTCACATTCTACCTCTCTCTGCTACACATCATTTTCCTAACTGCATCCCCTCTCTTTTAGACTTGATCGTTACCTCCTCGCCCGACCTTGTGGCCACACATGGGCAACTAACGGCTAGCTACTCCTATCACGACCTTCTCTATTTATCTTTTTCTATCCGTCCTCCTAAGCGTAGGCCCGTATTCTCGGTGACACGGAATTACGGGGGTATGGACCTGGGGGCATTGCAGCGTGACGCGAAGGACATCGATTGGACGTCTGTGTATGAGAGTGATAGTGTTGATCAGAAAGTTACCATCCTGAACACTACAGTTACTGCTCTCTTCGACCGGCACGCGCCGAAACGTAGAATAAAAGTGAAACACTCACCGGCCCCGTGGATCACCGATGAGGTCAAGGCAGACATGGCTTGTCGAGACAAGGCCAAACGTAGGTACAAGCGTCACCCGACAGAGGTAAATTTCATTCAGTTCAAGGTATTGCGAAATCGCTGCGGTCGTCTGTGTCGTGATGCCAAACGTCGCCACTTTCACAAGTCTCTTGACACCCGTAATTCCTCCAAACTCTGGAAATTTCTCAAGTCCAATGGTATCGGCAAGTCACCTAACTTAAACAGCCATGACATTGACTTATCCGCTCTTAATGCACATTTCTCACTTCCCCCTCTCATTCTCGACCCCGGTGTGAAGTCTAGTACTTTGCACGATCTCTCGCTTCTGCCGGTACCAGTGTCCCCTTCGTTTAAGCTGGCTGCGGTCTATGAGAGCGATGTAAAAAAGTCGCTCCTGTCGATCACCTCTACTGCTGTAGGTAACGATGAGTTATGTACAAAAATGTTCTCTCCCATACTTCCTGCCATACTCCCCATCCTCACATATATTCAATTCAAATAATTCAAATCCATATATTTAATTCCTCACTGTGCTCAGGTTGTTTCCCCCGCGCCTGGAAACAAGCGCATATTATTCCACTACCCAAGTCCCAAAATCCAACACTCTTGTCCCAATTTCGCCCTATTTCCATCCTTCCTTTCTTATCCAAAGTCCTTGAGCATCTAGTGCATCGCCAATTATCTAGACATCTAGCGCAACATGATCTTCTCTGTCCCCTTCAATCTGGGTTTCGGCCAGGTCACAGCACTGTGACAGCACTTCTAAAGGTTACCGATGATATTCGTTGGGCCATGGAGAACAAATCTCTTACTGTATTAGTGCTACTGGATTTCAGTAGTGCGTTCAACTCCGTGGACTTCGATATCCTGATCGGTATTCTTAAGTCACTTAACTTTTCCACGGAATCTGTGACCTGGTTCGATTCATACCTTCACGGGCGCTCGCAGTGTGTCCGCCTTGATGACTTACGTTCAGACTGGCGAGACCTCATTGCCGGTGTACCTCAAGGTGGCGTTCTTTCTCCTTTGCTTTTCTCCATTTTCATCAACTCTGTCGTTCGAGTAATCTCTTCTAACTTCCATCTATATGCGGACGACTTGCAGCTGTATCGTCATTTTGCGCTGAATGAATACAGAACGGCTATTGCTGCCGTTAATCACGACTTGAATGCCATTAGCAACTGGGCAAAATCTTTCGGTCTTTTAATAAATCCCACTAAATCTCAGGCCCTGATCATTGGAAGCAGGCAGATGAGGGGTGGTCTGGATGGAAATGGTCTTCCCCCTATCTTGCTGGATGGTGCTCCAATCGTTTACGCTAATACTGCAAAAAATCTGGGCGTGGTAATGGACAGCACTTTATCCTGGGAGACACATGTTGGTGAGGTCAGCAAAAAGGTGCACTACACTTTCCACACGCTCAAATGCCTCCAGAGCTTTTTGCCCCTAGATATCAAGGTCTCACTTGCTCAGACTCTAATTCAGCCTATTTTGGACTACGCGGATGCTTGCTATTTGGATGCTACTGAGGAGCTTTTAAATAAGCTTGAGCGCTTGCAAAATTTATGTATCCGTTTTGTTTTTAATCTACGTAAGTATGATCATGTTTCGCAATTTCGCAAGGAACTCAAGTGGCTCCCAATCCGTCTTCGGAGAGACACTCGGATATTATGTCTCCTTTATAATATCCTACATAATCCGGCTTATCCTTCCTACCTGCGGGAGCGGTTCTCCTACATGAACACTCCCGGTACTCCTTGTAGATCTCACCTCATGTACCGCCTAAACTTTCCCTCCCACAAAACCGATTTCTACTCCTATTCCTTTACCGTTCATGCGGTCAGGCTGTGGAATTCACTACCCCCTGATATACAAAGCTGTAAAACTCTTCCTCTCTTTAAAAGTAAAGTCAAAACACATTATCTGTCCTCCTTACCCTAGCTATATATGGTACTATATGTGTGTATTGTATATATAGCTCAGTATATATTTATCTATGTATATATTATAGCACCCATAGTTTATGTAGGTTTATTTATTTACTTGCACTGCACACACTTAGCCTTTTCACTCTTACTTCTCCTCTCAGGCCTGCTGGAAGAGATTCCTTTAGGAATAAGTAGTGCCCTTGTACTATGCTCACTTTATTCTTTTGTACTTCTGTTTCTGTTTATTTTTTTTTGTGTGTATGTACAAAAATTATAAATAAATAAAAAATTAAGTACTTTTCTTACACTGTTTTAGGATGTTTACATTGAAGTCTCCGCACACAATTAACTTCTTCCTATTATTTGACGCAACCCCTAGCGCCTGGTCCATGACCTTGGTAAATACACTAAAATCACTGTTAGTGGACTGTATACGCAAACTACTATATACTGGTCAAGCTCGGCACAGGCCACCTCAGCACATCGCTCAACAGAAAGTCTAACTATGTCAGACCGCTCTTTGCTACGGAGACCATTTTTAATTAAGACCATGGAACCACCTTTAATCGCAGACTTCCTGTTAAAGCAACTTGCAATATTGTAGTTGTTTATATTGAACATCATCTCACTCTCCTTGAGCCAATGTTCAGTCAAACACAAAATATCTACATTTAATTCCTCTAGGAATAACTCCACTACTAATTCCTTGCCAGAAAGACCTTCTATATTTTGATGAGCCATCTTTAGCTCTGGTATTCCTGTTGTCTGGATATTCAGTTTAAATCATTTGTTATACATACTAAATTATTACTACAAGTACCTAACAAATCTGTAGGTATATTACTTTGTTTACAATGTAAACTTGTCCAAAAATTAATATTATTTGCTAGCGACGTAGCAATTTTATTTTTGTCTGACTTCATATCTAATTTTTTTACTTTTTATCATTATATCTTATACATTTTTATCTTTGGTTTTAAAACAATAATTACTAATAAAATTATTAGTGTCAAAAAAAATAAAAGAGTTACTATGACGACATGTCAAAGTATGAATAAAATTATTCAGAAGATGTATTTTTTTATTACAGGATGAGGACTGGCAACACGCATATGGGAACGCACATAATATTATTTTAAATATTTTTAGTCTACTTAAGCATTGTATACAGTACATTAATTCTTTCTTACCTACTTTGTTACTTTAACCTACCAGTAATACAATAGTGGTACTACTATTATACTTGGATGACACAATTTTGTCTATGATCTGAGTGTAAGTTGCATTGGGCAGGGAATAATTAACACAGTTTTCAATGTATTTATTAAACATATAGCCACCCCATCAGAAAAAACCATAGTATTATTAGGAGGCTCAATGTTGGTGGCAGGATCAGAAATTGTTTCCAGAATACTGTCACAAGTAGAGAGAGCTGGTACGGAGTCATTGATAGGGTGTTGGTCGATGTGCTCAGAGTTATAATGCTGAGTTATAGAATCAAGTAATTCTTGGTTGTGTCTACTGTCGTCTATCAATTTGTCCAATGCCAACATGTTTTCAGTATTCTGTTTACTTTGAAGTTCATATTTAAAGAATAAACTATCATAATTCTCCTGTAATTGCTTGATGTGAGATTCTAACGTGACCCTTCCAACATCATCAGTCTTTCAGCCAACTGCTTACTGCATATAACTAACTGCCCACTACAAACATCCAGGTCAGACTGTAGTTTTAAATTTAAATTACTATTTTTAGACAAACAATACTTCATTTTTAGATTAATTTTCTTAATTGTTTTGTTTATTTTTCTTTGGCTTTTGATTTTATTATGACTTATCGTTGGTTTAGGAGTATTTAAGCACCTACTATCATTTGTGAGATCAATGACTGATAAGTTAGTTGAGACAGGCACACAGTTACTTTCAATAAGTTCTGTGTAGAGGTTGGACACCTCTGTTACTTGGTGCGACTGAGCATTCTGTTCATAGGTAGTAATAAGCCTGTGTGCCTCCCCCAACTCATCTCCCAATTGTGTGTTACGTCTGAGGATTTGCTCAAACATATCACTACATTGGCGGAAAGATTCCATATCCAATCTAAGCTGGTTAAGTTGCTCGGTCAACTCATTACAATTTACCTGACTTTTAGACAGCTGTTGCTCTAAGCTAGAATTTCTAACGCGCATTAAGTCATATTCACGTTCATTATCTTCCCTTTCCATTATCAGTTGCTGGTTTTCTTTCTTCTCTACTTTCAGTTGTAATAGGGCTTCTTTCAACTGTATTTGCAATTGACGTGCGGTGGCAGATCGAGTGGATGTAGGCTTAGTAGGGTATAATTAAGAAGATAATGAACACCTAGCCACAATGCAGAGCAACAAAACCAACTGACTAACTAAGAAATAATCTATTCAAGTGTAGAAATTAAAGATTTACTTTGTAGAATCCTAGCAGACTATTTATGCCTAAGTAGTAGGTGTTTTAGGTTAAAGTGACAGGTCGATGTTCGTCTTATCTGAATAGTTAGTGGATTATTTAACTTTATTATACTACTAGCCGACGCCCATGGCTTCCCCGTTACAAATTATACATACATACATATGGTCACACCTCTTTATGCTTCAAATAAGTATACTTACACACTTTCAGATTTATAATATTAGTTAGGAAGTTGTATGGTATTGGAGCTCTCTTTTTTAGGGTTCCGTACCCAAAGGGTAAAACGGGAACCCTATTACTGAGACTTCGCTGTCCGCCCGTCCGTCTTGTGCTGTATCTCATGAACCTTGATAGTTAGAACGCTGAAATTTTCGCAGATGATGTATTTCTATTGTCTCTATAACAACAAATACTAAACAACAGAATATAATAAATATGTAAGGGGGCTCCCATACAACAAACGTGACTTTTTTTGCCGTTTATACAGTGGTTCTTGAAATATTATCGTTTGGCGGGAAATCCCCTATTTCCTCTATCAAGTCCGCCATCTGTGCCAATCTCCAGGTATAGTTTGAGGTTCGAAAATTAATTCCCGTCTGTCCAATAACGGATCTACGGAGTGTATTTTATGTGTTTTCTGCTGAACACAGACAGCTTCAGAGAAAAGGAACCCCCCTTGATTATGACATGAAAGCATTAAAGTTTTTTGAATCATTGTGTATATGGCATGTTGGTCTAGTGGTTATGACCGCTGCTTTGTGGACACGGCAACCGAGGTTCAAATCCTCCGACACAAGTTCTTTTTTTATTCATATAATTTTTTTTTTATTTTCATCGTTAATTAATATTTAAGGAATCAAATTTTATAGTAGGTATGAGGTTTGTAAGCAAAGATAGGCTTATTGCATAAACAATATTAATTTATTTCTCGAATTACATTTCTAGGTTTTTTTCTTTCCTCTTTCCATTTCTGGTTGAGTATACAGTTTTTATATCTGAGTTAAATTGGGGTTACTTATTTTTAAATTTTACCTGACCTAAATTTATTGACAAAATACTATACCCTAAGTGAAGTATAAAATGTTTACTTAATATACTGAATATCGCCGCGTCACATGACTCACGAATGACGTCACGTGATGCGATCGTTCGCTGAGCTGCGAACGAGCGAGCAGCTTCATCTGCCTTTTTTTTGCATGTTCATATTAATTTGTAATTTTCTGATATTTTTCGTCTTTCGGCTCAATTGTATACCAAGATACAATTTACTCACAAAAAAATACCACATTAATTTATGTGCTGTTTGAGGATACGAACTCCAGCGCCAGCCGATCACCTAGGCCGTGCCTTATACCACTAGGCTATCGGTTCACTTGATAATAATGGCGAAAATATGAATAGCATTACTCCTTTTATCGAACAAAGTTGATTACGGTGTAATTTTCTAGACCTTAATTAAGGTTTAAATTTCAACTTCCACCATGTGTGATAATAATAACTGCTCAATAGACTAAAAGATAAGGTTGAAATTAGTATAGATTTCTCGTTTAGTTCAATAGATTACGCTTGATACAGCTTGTTGCATTACCGTCATGTTTTACTTCAAAAACTTATCTGCTGTATGAGCTGCGGCTATAGTATTATAATATCTGTGACAGCGCGCTAAGGTTGCAATTAGAATACTTCTTTGCCTTATTTACTAAACTGTGATTGAAGGTAACTTTATAATTCGTGGTACTTTGCATTGGTGTTAATCCTCCTCGTAATATTATTCAATTTCTTAAGTTTTTGAACAGTTTTTTGAGTAAATTGAAAGTATGGTTCGATTAACAACATTTTTGAAAGCTAAAATTATTGTTCTCTGGGAGCAAGAACAAAGCATAAAGAAAATAGCACGAGATATGGGCATAACGGTAAGAGTTACGATAAAAATATATTAAATACCTATTTAGTGCTTAATCATGTTACATTTTCATTTATAAGTTAGTTTTTTGGAATTTCTTTTATTTATTATCATTTTCATTACAGAGAAATACAGTGCGTAGATGGATTCGAAGGTATCAAACGACGGGTGATATAAAATGTGAACGCCAAGGACCTCGCCCCGTTGCTTACACTCATGAATCAGAGCGGCACCGTGATATTGTGGAAGTTCACTCAGTGGCACCCTTCAAAACTACGCTATATATATATATATATATATAGTGGAAATAGGTGGCCGCATGAACAGTGAGCGATACCTTGAAGTGTTGAATGACGTAATGCTGCCTTCAGTGCGGGTCGCATATCCAGGAGGACAAATGTACCTGGTTCAGGATAACTCTTCAGTGCATCGGTCCCGAATTGTGCAAGACTGGCTAAATGCACAAGAAGATATAACGGTGTTTGAGTGGCCGGCTAAAAGCCCGGATCTTAACCCTATAGAAAACTTATGGGGTCAGATGGTTTTAAACTGGGACTCAAGTGAAATAAAGTAAAAAAAAAATTTGGATGAAGAGGTAAACAGAACTTGGGAACTAATGCGAAATAGTGCCGCATGTTTTAATATGGTGTCTTCAAGAAGTGATAGACAGTTAGGGCCATCCTCTCCGTTATTAATGCAGTTTATCGATTCTTACCCAGGACAAATCTTTGTGTGCTGAACACGATTATTTGTTATGTGTCTAGGTGTAATTAATCTAAAAATAATATTTAAAATAAGTATTATATCCGTTGTCTAGTATCCATATCACATTAAGGTGCTTATTTTAGGCTAGATGACGCTGTGTATAAAGTGTCCTAACATTCATAATAATATATTATATTATTAATACCTAATCCCATTACAAGTTTTTGTTTACAAGTTTAGTAATCTTCTAATGTGTTAACGATGCACCATCTGACCTCACATATTTTTCTAATGTTGTGTTAAAAGGGTTACCTACTTATCAGAAAATGTGATCAAAGAGGAAGATGTATATTGCTATACTGTTATAGTTTAGCATGTTGGTTCTTTCTTTGTGATTCACAGGAACAAATAACATTTCATTTTTCAACCATTCTTTTATATTCAAAGATTATACAGAGTGTAAAAAATTAATGTTTGCAACTTTAAATAAATAAGTAAATAAATATTGTAGTTATGTTTCTAGAATTATCTAATATTAAGTTAACATTTTATACTTCACTTAGGGTATTGTATTTTGTCAATAAATTTAGGTCAGGTAAAATTTAAAAATAAGTAACCCAATTTAACTCAGATAGAAAAAACTGTATACTCAACCAGGAATGGAAAGAGGAAAGAAAAAAACCTAGAAATGTAATTCGAGAAATAAATTAATATTGTTTATGCAATAAGCCTATCTTTTCTTACAAACCTCATACCTACTATAAAATTTGATTCCTTAAATATTAATTAACAAAAAGTGCTTAAGAAAATAAAAAAAATAATTATATGAATAAAAAAAGAACTTGTGTCCGAGGATTTGAACCCCGGTTGCCGTGTCCACAAAGCATCGGTCATAACCACTAGACCAACATGCCATATACACAATGATTCAAAAACTTTAATGCTTTCATGTCATCAAGCTTACTGTACAAGCACAAGTTATATGTAGCTAGGTATACTCGTATCTTAGCCACAGATCAGATATGTCACGTGTTTGTTAGAAAAGAAACATCCTGAGTCCGCACGCCATCCTAGACTAAGGCAACTTATAATTTGAGATGGAGAACAGTCAACAATACCGTATTTTCCGAAAATAATTCTCTGTGGCGTAAGGATCTTCGTGCGTTCCTTAGTTGCAACTAGAAATGACTTGGGCAGTGCATCTCCACCAATACAGAGTTAGCGCACCATGGGTTGGTCATTTTACATATTAATATGCCTGTCTTAGTCGTACACGCGGACTTTTTTTGGCAATTCAAATATGTAAAGCAGTCGATTTTGATAATTTTCGACATAATCCCGTGTTGTTGTGGGAGACTCCCAGGACTGTAATTGGCTGTGCCATAGCAGCTGGCACGTAAGATTTTGTTGCCTTTCATCAACATTTCATCGCAAGGCAACGGGTTTAATTTTTTTTCAAAATAACAATATAGCTGCTACTTTTTACTTATTAAATTTATTCGGCTATTTTGGACATAACCCATTATAAATGTGCCCGATGACGGCAATAGGCTTGCCCCCTATTACGTGGGACTAAAAATACTGGGAAATTGTGGGTTTGTAATTAAATGCACCTCTGCCTACCCCTTCTGGGATATAGGCATGATATATGTGTGTGTGTGTGTTGTGGGTGTGCGATATACCTACATAGTATGTAGGTACTTAGATAGTCAACGGCGGGAGATCAATGACATGAACAAGCATATTTTCTCCCATTATGGCCAGTTAAATTAATTTGAACATTTTATAATGGAATTTTATCAGTGACGTAGTAATCCAGTCGTTTTACGCTTGGGCAATGGCACTTCATGTTATTTATTCCAGACCATCTACGAGTAGTTAATGTTAATGAACATTGAACCTTAATTCCTTTTGTAAATTAGGTACGTTCTTTTTTAGCTGAGAATTAGATAGAATCGTTTTAATTAGAATTAAATTAGACTTTTTATTAAAATAAATAAGTTTATTACGAATACTTACAATAAATTATAAAACAATACCGTTTAAACTAACTAAATAATTACATTACCTATGTAATAATACCTACTGAATTTACATCTATTAGATAATAAACACATTTATTTACTTATATTTTAATAAAAAAAAATTACATAACATTCATTTTATATTAAATTATGGTTGAAAAGTCACTACATAACCCAAAGAGCAGTAGTAGTCCTAAAACACCTCGCAAGCATCAAAAATATTTTTTTAGGATTTTCGTAGAGATGGGATGAAAACTGTAGGTGCAAACCCGGAACAGCAATAAGCAAAATAATGTAATGGTAAGTAAGATGTTCAAACTTTTTTTAAATAATTGCATCATTTTCGCAAAAATAGTTTTATTTTTATTACTTTGTCATGGATTTTCGCCAGGTAACGCCTGATCTATCCAATATTTGAAGCAAAATAATATAAAATGTTCAAAACTAGAACTTCGCTTAGGTCCCAAAGAATCTTTCCTCCTCATCGATGCCAACGGGAAAAGATCCCAGAAGATGGCTTCTTTTTTTTTCAAAGAAGGCGATGAAAAGTTCGCTAAGGATTCTACTTTACAAACCCTCGCTACGCTCGGGATTCTACTCTAGAATCCTTCGTTTCGATCTGGATTCAAAATAGCGCCTTCGGCAACAAAAAATCATTTTACTCCTTTGTCATAAAATAAAATGTACTATTTCATCTCTCATGCTCTGAAAGACTACCTGATACTAACCTGACGGTTTAGTTGGAGTCTCAACCTCAAAATACTGAGTAAAATACTCAATATTTTAAGGTATAACTGTCGAAATATTTATTGTTTGTGCTATTTACGTTTTATTTTATTGTAACTCTTTTTTTTTTTTTTATATTTGGTTCGCCAAATTGACGCCGCCCGCCTGGTAAGTCGTGACGTCGTCTAGCGATTGTGGGCCACTCTCACAGCACACATTACTATTGAGAGTGGCCCTCAACTTGACGACCTACTGATGTGCCTCTTCACGCTCCGCTTAAAGAACCCAGGATTATATGTGGGAGGAAACACGTACACAGGCAGGGCGTTCCAGGCCTAGTGGCCTGGAACGCCCTGCCTGTGTACGTATATGGTATGTATACTATGTGAACGATAGTTCGTTCGGCAGAGAAACGAACGTTTAAAACGTTAGGTTCTCGCGAACATGCTATCCACTGTGTGGGGGTGGCATCTCTGCCCGGCACGAATCGTTCGGGATCGGAAGGAAGAGGGTGGGATCAGATTGAAGAGCTCTTCAGAACACTCGCCGTGGTAAATACGGTAGAATGCGGCCAAGGAAGCTATTGTTCGGCGCTGAACTAGCGGCTCAAGGCTTTCCGTTACCTCCGGACAATCTATAATACGGATAGCCCGTCGCTGCATAGCGTCGAGAGCGTCCAGCAGATACTTCGCGGAGCCGTCCCAGAGGTGAGAGCAGTATTCGACGCAGGGTCTAATCTGCGTCTTGTACAGCAGACACCTCTGGTCCGGTGTAAAGAATCTCTTTACCTTATTCAGTATTCCTAGTTTCCGCGAAGCTAGCCCTATACATCTTTCGATGTAGTTTTTATTATTGAGCTCTCGACGAACGTCTATGCCAAGGATATCAAGGTTGTCCTTCATTGGTAATAATGCATTCTGAAGAGAGGGTAGGGGAAGGAAAGGGGATTTCTTCGCAGTAAATGCACACGCCTGTGTTTTGCGGGCATTGAACTCGACCAGGTTCTCGGTACCCCATTGAGAGATACTGTCGAGGTTACGGTCGAGATCAGCCACGAGTCGTCGTCTCTCCTCCTCAATCTCAGATCGCCCCGCCGTCGGACGAACCGAGTAACTCCCGTGCAGTGTGCGGTCATCTGCATAGCAATGAATGTTCCCGAGGGATAGCATATCATTGATTTGCAGAAGAAAGAGAGTTGGTGATAGTACGGACCCCTGCGGTACCCCGGCATTCACTTGCAAGAAGCGAGAAGCCTGGCCATCGCAGAGGACCCGCTCTCAGCGCTCGTTTAAAAAGCTGGCAATCCAGCTGCACAGTTGAGGAGGTAGACCATATGCCGGAAGCTTGGAAAGGAGCGAAGCATGCCAGACCCTATCGAAGGCTTTGGCGATGTCCAGGCTAATAGCCAAGGACTCGCCGTGCCTTTCCATAGCCCCACCCCAGACATGCGTTACGAATGCCAGAAGATCACCCGTTGATCGCTTTGGCCTGAAGCCGTATTGTCGATCATTGATTAGCGAGTGATCCTGTAGGAATTGCATGAGCTGCTTATTTATAAGGAGCTCAAGCACCTTGCAATTGACTGAGTTGACAGCTATGGGTCGATAGTTGCCTGGATCGGACCGATCCCCTTTCTTGGGGATCGGTTGTACGTTCGCCTCCTTCCAGACCTCCGGCACGAGCCCTGAAGAGTATGACAGGCGGTACAGACGCGTTAATACTGGAGACAACTCAGCTGCACATTTTCGTAGCACCACCGCCGGAATGCCGTCAGGGCCACTGGCTTTCCGCGTGTCGAGTGACCGCAACACTGCCCGTACATCACATTGCCTGATAGCAATATCAGGCATTGTGTGGCCACAGTTGGCGATGGCGGGGGGCTGCAGGCCACGGTCGTCAACCCGGGAATTAGCCGCAAAGAGGTCTGCGAGCATATCCGCTTTCTCTTGGGCTTTGTGAGCCAGTGTTCCATCTGGGTAACGCAGCGGTGGCAGCGAGGGGTGACAAAAGTTAGATTGCACGGCTTTGGCCAGTTGCCAGAATCCACGGCTGCCCGTGGGATAGGAAGTGAGCTCATGACCAAGCCGCGCGACGCGCTGGGCATCCGCTCTCTTAAAGGCCCTCTTACTCGACTTTGTGGCCCGGTTGTACGCTGCTTTGAGGTGGCCCACGTTTGGGTCGCGCACAGCCCGGGCCCTGATCCAGGCGCGATATGCCGACTGTTTTTGTCGAACAGCTTTGGCACAATCTCGCCCGAACCAGGGACGGGCTCTGCGGATACTGGCGACATCAGTGAAAGGGATGTTATAATCCATCCCTAAACTGATCTCGCCAGCAATAGCAGAAGCACTATCCGAAGGAGCCTTTCCTACAAAGCAGCACTGGCTCCAGGGGACGGACGCATAATAATCGCGTAGACCGTCCCAATCCGCTGACGAGTAGTGCCATAGTCGTCGTTACGTTTGTACAGGACGTGCAGGAGGTGACACCTTCATGCCAGCGTGAACAACACAGTGGTCGGAACTACCCAGTGGGGCTCCTACCGAAACACTGTACTGGGCTGGGCGACTCGTCAGCAGTAGATCGAGCAGAGCGGGCGCGTGATCTGACCTGTCTGGTATCCGGGTGATCCCGCATACCATCTGGGTCAGACCGTGGGAGAGAGCGAACGCATGGGCGGCTCTACCCGCATGATCAGTCTTGAGGGACCCCAGCCATTCAATGTGATGGCCATTGAAGTCCCCCAGAAATACTAGGTCAGCGTTCGGGAACCGCACTTGCGCTTCATCAGCCGTCTCGCTGAGGTACTGGAAGAGCTTTGTTGTCTCAGAATCCCCTGTGTGGGATCGGTAGACGCACACGTAGATCTGGCTCATAGAGCCATGGTCTACGTGCAGCCAAAGGACGGAATTGGAGGGGTTCTCTAGGCAGCGCAACCGGCGGCAGCAAACATCCGCCCTAACGAACACGCACACCCCGGCTTTGTCTCGAAATTGTTCCTCGATGACATAGCCGGGGTAACACAGGTAAGACGTGTCGTCAGGGCGGCGTATTTGTGTCTCCGTGAGGAACATCACAGCGGGCCGTGCCGTCTCAAGGTGGTGGTGGACGGTATCGAGGTTCGCATGGAGTCCACGGACGCTAGTGAACTCCACCTCGAAATGTGAAGTTGTGGGGTTTCCTAGGGCCGCTGTGTAACGTTTATCTCTTTTTTGTTGCACTGCCATTGTAGATTTTGAAGAAGAAGCGTGAAGACAGGGCGACATTTGGTGCAGCAGTAAGTGACAAAGCGCAGGGGCTAGCTTTGTCTAGAACCGTGTGGTTAGGTCGGAGCCGACTCGCCGGACGGAAGGGCTCCCAAACCCCCCTGATGCAAGGCCGCCGCTACCCCACACCGGTTACCACCCGGAGCGGCGATCCCACATCAGGATTATGCGCAACATGTGGGGCAGCCAACTCAACTCTTTTTTGTTTATGACCATTCAAAAACCAGAAAGTTAATACAACTTTTCGACTTAATCGAACTTTGGCTGTATACGTTTTTGCCATCGCCTGAAGATGTACTGATATTTTTTGTTTTACTTTTCCGCCCTAGGCCCGAAATGTATTACTTTCACCCCGCATATCAGGTAAGCAAGGACTCACTTTCAGAGCATGAGAGATGAAAAATTAAATGACTATTTTGTATGGAAAAATATAACTAATGACAAGGCGAAATGATCAAAAGACTAGCTTGCCCTAAAACAGTGTAAATGAAAAACAAAATAAAAAAAAATTGGCGTGAGTACAATAGGTACATGATACGTGATCAATCTCTAGTTATAATTTTTTTATGTGACTTTTATTTCCTTTCCTCGTATTGAAATAACCTCCATTTCTGCCTTAAACTATTGGCGCTCTCACTCGTTCGTGCACCAAAATATCTCGTCAGAAATGGGGGCTTTCATCCCTTGGTTAACAATACTATTATACTACTATTATATTGTACATTAATATCTCTATTTAATTACAATAACAGTGAAAAAGTATGTGTTTTTGTGTAATATGTGTTGCAGCAGATTCCACCAAGTGCCGTCAATCGACAGTATAAATTGTCAAAAAAATCCTCTATTTAATTGTTTTTCTCAACTAACATATCGTGTTTGTTTAATCTGTGAAGTTTCACAGAACTGAAACTAGCGTATTGGTTTCCATTTACCACTTGGCTTGGGATTCTCAAAGTTTTTAAAGTTTGTATCAATAGGATTATTAGAACATGAGATTGTATGATAGAACTACCAAGAACTATCAGAGCAGATTAATCTAAGAACTATACCTAAACAACAAAACTTACCAAGGTTATAATCTGTCTGTTGTTGTCTTAAGACAACAGACAGATTAACAACAACGGTTAAGCTTTCTGAAAACTAATGTTCTGCGAGACTGACAATAACACACAGTAACCAAATAACTAGTGATATTAGGTATTCCAGGCGATCACGCGTGATGCCGTGACCAGTGGAAATTGGCATTCATTTTATACCTACCTATACATATATACGTAGGTTACATAATGCTAACGAGCTTGGCTACTTGGTGCGTATAGGTATTTGAGATATCGTTAGATAAGCTGTTTAGAACATTGGGAGATAATGAGATTAACTTAACTAGGAATAGTTCTAGTAGTAGTTCTATTATGTCCAGAAACATTTGGTTAAGTATTATAAGTAAATATTATACATAATACCCATGTGTCGCCGCAAGGCGATTAGACTGTGTTTAGGCTCTGGGCTGACATAGTGCTAGGTTCATAGAGCTAGGTTAGGTAGGGTAGGTACTTGTTCTTACAGGTAAAGTTTGTGCATGGGCAATTGGGCACTTATAAAAGACAGTATAAGTAAGGAAATTATTAAACTCAAATTGAGCTATACTAAACATCCTGTGGTTATTCTTTCGAGGATGGAGCCGGTAGAACGTCGTCACGGGAGAATGCGTTCATAGAAAATGTACAAATAAATATTTTGCACTAACACGAGTACCAACATCACTGATACTGAACTCTGCCGGTACTGTGTCGGAGGCTTCACTGATATGTGTGATTCGACGTTTAGGCAGACACCTGTAAAAATATAAACATAAAAATAAATGAACGGCTCAATAATGGATTCAACGTCCGAAACAAATAATACAAAAACGATTAGACCGACTTTGAGGAATCCATCGGGACACTGAATCAGAGAGTACAGTTCCCGCGGGAATGGCAAGTTGGCTGGTTGTCAGTAAGTTACTTATACAAAAACAGTCGATATTTCCTCTTGACATGTAACTACACATTCGCTATGTGTTCAACTGTAACTGTATACGATATTGTACCAACAAACCGCGGTGTTTATTCTACTTATGTAAACCGGGGCGAATCAAGGGACGCATATGTATGTACAGCGAATGTTCACGATCCCACGCAACAGACATTACTGTCAAACTGATATAACTTACGATAACGTGAGTATACTTTGTCAAATGACTCAAACAATATAGGTATTTAGGAAGGGGGGCAGAAATAGGTTTGATCGAATGAGATTAAATGTATAAAACTAAGGAAATGGCACAGTAAAGTAACATTTACTATGTCAGTTTTATGAGTGAACATCGTCAGATATCGACATATGAAAATGAAGAGTTTTAAAAGGCGATTTCAAAAATATACACCACTTTATGTTTTAATGTAATTTAGATTGAGAAACCATACAGTAAAATAATAAAAACATTTTTTTTTTTACAAATGTAGTTTGCCGGCTGCTGCAACCCCGCTGTACAACTTACAGCCAGGCAATATTTGTGGAATTCTATGATTCTTCTATCCGGGGCAACACTTCTTTTATTGGAGTTCACATAGAACCCAATACTACATAGTTCGATGTTTTATAGGGCAGGGGAAGATAGAACTTCAAGATGTTACCAGTGATTCTTTGTTGAGCAGTTTAGAAAAAGCTATGGTGGATCTAGGGTCAAAATTATTCGTAAAGGTCCTATCTTGTTACATATACATACTACGTAATATTATAACGTATTCCTAATATTGAAGATTTTGCAGGCATTTTAATAGCGGTTTCTAAAATACCAAGCCGTTTCAGAGGACTCTGGCAACCAACATTGTTATAACGATTGGATTTAATTTGCGAATATGCATAACTTACCCATAAAACCAGGCGCTATAATGTGAAATCCTTGGCCTCCAGACGTCAACGTTGGCGCCGCTACTTATGAAAGGTCACTAGTATTCGACCTTGTTACAACCCCAAAGGACTCATAGCATTTGCGTTGTCTAATCGAATACTCCTACACCAAAACAACGACTGTTTTTACCTATAGTTAATATTATTATTTTAGAATATTTAAAAGTACACTGCATATTAAAATAAGGGTGCACAGTGGCCTTACCAATACCTCACCTGTTAGTGGTGCATCCGGCGATATGACTGTAGTAAATATAGCAACGCCACTGGCGAAAAGTGGGCTTTTATTACGGCCTCTGCCTACCACTGGTAAACGTGCGTGGTTATACATGGGGCACACTAAAAGTTTTGCACTTCTAGCTAATCGGAACTATTTGAATTTCGAATGTTATATTTTTTTAAACGTTGCAACCTTCTTAGTAATAAAAAAAAACAATTGGCGGGAAATCATTTGTCAATTGTTATTTATCACACATCAAAGTTCTACGTATGCAACGAAAATGGAATTTAAGAGTCCTCCTATTAAATTTTACCGTTTTCGCTGATTTTACAGACGTGTTTTTACACTGAAAATACTGTATTTTTATAAGTTTTAATGCACAACATGAAATATCATTTCAATAATGATCTAATAAGTGAGCTACTTTCTTATTTTTGTCATTAAATTTTGATTAATCGACCTAAAACAATCGGTAGTTTTTCGTATCTCTTGCTGGAAGAGGTCTAGAATATCACAAATTCACTAATCGTTTTGACGTCTAAAAAGTATTACAAAAATACAGTGTATTCTTGTATAAGTCATCTATCAAATGTATGGATTACTTTTTATCACTTTCATAAAAAAAAATTGAGTAAACAAATATTTAAGTTAGTCAAATTTTAGAGAAAATGGGCAATGAATTGGTTCTTATTTCGGCTACATAAAACTCTCGTTCATAAAATTAAAACAACATAAATAAACCTTGGTTCAAAATCAATCCATTTCCAAAAAAAAAGAAAGCTAAATAATAAAAAATAGGCTGTAAATAATCTTTTAAAAACACCTAAATTTCGCTTTATAATACTCGACGCATGCCTCAAGTAAGCAGTCCGCGCCAAGCGCTTACAGGGAGAGGACGTGTCGCTCTGCGCGCCAAAATTCGACGCCGTCTACAGACGAATATAGCGTGGCGTGAGATTTTGATACTTTGGTAATATTAGTTATTATTTTGTGATGATTAGGCTTCTTTTTAAATACAAGGAATGATTATGTAGAATGTATTTATCATTGTTTTTGTTAAAAAAAGCTGTTGTATTTTATAAAGCTGGATTACTCACTCACTCACTGACACAATTTTATTGTTCTCCTTGATGGTGGAGGGGAAGGTACCTATGTTTTTTTTGCAGAAATGTAAAGGGGGTTCGGGGACCTAGGGAAAATTCCGAGTTTTTGAGATTTGCCCTCCAGTCCCCCAAGGGGGGCTCCCGAGTAGAGTCAAACTGAGTAATAATTTTATAGAAGTAGTTTTTTATTTTATTTTTTTGTATTGGGTTCGCCAATTTGACGCCACCCGCCTGGTAGTAAGTCGTGACGACGTCAAGCGATTGTGGGTCACTCACAGCACACTATACTATGGAGAGTGGCCCTCAACTTGACGACCTACTGAACCCAGGATTATATGTGGGAGGAAACACGTGCACAGGCAGGGCGTTCCAGGCCAGTATCGTTCGGCACAGAAACGAACGTTTAAAACGTTCGGTTCTCGCGAACATGTACCTACTGTGTGGGAGTGGCATCTCTGCCCGGCACGCGTTGTTCGGGATCGGAAGGAAGATGGGATCAGATTGAAGAGCTCTTCAGAATGCTCGCCGTGGTAAATACGGTAGAATGCGGCCAAGGAAGCTATTGTTCGGCGCTGAGCTAGCGGCTCAAAGCTTCCCGTTACCTCCGGACAATCTATAATACGGATAGCTCGACGCTGCATAGCGTCGAGAGCGTCCAGCAAATACTTCGCGGAGCCGTCCCAGAAGTGAGAGCAGTATTCGACGCAAGGTCCAATCTGCGTCTTGTACAGCAGACACCTCTGATGCAGTGTAAAGAATCGCTTTACCTTATTCAGTATTCCTAGTTTCCACGAAGCTAGCCCTATACATCTTTCGATGTGGTTTTTATTATTGAGTTCTTGACGAACGTCTATGTCAAGGATCTCAAGGTTGCCCTTCATTGGTAATAATGCATGAAAGGGGATTTCTTCGCTGTAAATGCACACGCCTGCAATGTGCTGTCATCTGCATATCAATGAATGTTCCCGAGGGATAGCATATCATTGATTTGCAGAAGGAAAAGAGTTGGTGACAGCACGGACCCCTGCGGCACCCCGGTATTGTTCCTCGATACATATATACATAACCGGGGCAACACAGGTAAGGCGTGTTGTCAGGGCGGCGTAATTGTGTCTCCGTGAGGAACGTCACAGCGGGCCGAGCCGTCTCAAGGTATGGTGGACGGCATCGAGGTTCGCATGGAGTCCACGCTCGAAAAGTAAAGCTGTGGGGTTTCCTGGGGCCGCTGTGGAACGTTTACTTATTTCTGTTGCACTGCCATTATAAATTTGAAGAAGAAGCGTGAAGACAGGGCGACATTTGGTGCAGCAGTAATAAGTGACAAAGCGCAGGGGCTAGCTTCGTCTGGAACCGTGTGGTTAGGTTGGAGCCGACCCGCCGGACGGAAGGGCTACCAAACCCCCCTGGTGCAAGGCCGCCGCTATCCCACACCGGTTACCACCCGGAGCGGCGATCCCACATCAGGATTATGCGCGAGAACATGTGGGGCAGCCTCCTGGTGTGGTTGGTCCCAGGCGGGCCCCATGACTGTGTTGCGGGCGGCCGCGGCAACGCCGTTGCTAAGGGTCTCCCTGGCCGGCGAATCGACCTACACCACCCACACTAAACTCCGCTTTGCCCCCACTGGTCCCATGCCTGCTGCACCATACATGGCCCCGGGCCCGGCGGTGCAGCTGTTGAACCCCTTACGCAACCAGCCTGGGCTGGGTTACTTGTGGGGCTTTAGCACAGTTGCACGGTGGCACCCCCCGGACCAACACCCGGTACCCACGTAGGGACCGAAGCCACTTCTTAGGTACCGTAAATTAACGAGCCTCGTCCGTTGATCAGCAGGTGCGCCACTAGCAGATGAGTTCGCTGGGGCCCTAAATATGTTGGTAGAGCCCCTTTGTATAGAGGAGGTCAAATGATTTTGATTAGGAAAAAAAATTAGCCCTCGCCCCCCCTTTAAGAGTGCAACGACAGAGGAAAGGTAGAGGAGTTTTGATTACGGGATCATACGAGTATAGAGGGTCTTTTCTTGAATTTAAGGAGAGAGAAAAAACACCCCCCCTCCTAGCCCTCTTTTCACCTCCCCCACACAAGACACTATTATTATAAAATGAAAAATAAAAGATCAAAACCATGTAATCGCCGTACCTACTGGCTGACCACCATCGGTAACTCCGGACTCACGCACAAAATGTTTCAAATACCTAATTCCGCCCGTATCGATTCTGCATACGGACTCTTAAGTCGAAAAGATTTTAGAGAGATGATTTTTTATGATTTTAAAAGTTCTCTCTCTCCGCAAGACTGTGCCGCTCGTCATAAAAATGCTTTTGGGAGAGAAGCACCTTGTTTGAGCACCCTGAGGCGATGGTTCGCTGAATTTGAGAGAGGTCGATTTTTTTTACATGACGAATTTCGTGAAGGGCGGCCTTCAACTGCCGTCAACGAAAATAATGTGGCTACTGTTAAGCGGTCAATTGAAGAAAGCCCGCGGATTACCTATGAGACAATTCGAGGACTATTGGGGATTAGTATGAGTCAAATGCAGAAAATTTTACACGAAGAATTGAAAGTTCGGAAACTTTGTTGTCGTTGCATCCCTCATGAACTGACAGGTAGATATCTACCTGGTTATCCGTGTAAAATTAACAGATGTAGTTATTTTATTTGTTTTTCAATTTAAAACCTTATCCATAATAGTTCACGAACATAATTAAATAATTTAAAATACATGGAGTACCTACTGATTAAACCTAATAGACAACCTTTCTTTTTATATAGATTTTATAGATTATAATACATTTTCTTTATTTTTCTCTGAAAACATGATCCTTATAAGAAAGTTTCGGTTTCGGTTTCGGTTTCGGCCGAAACTGAGACCGTTGCCGAAATTCGGTTTCGGTTTCGGTCGTAAAAACCAGTTTCGGTCGGACACTACAACAGCTATTATAGGAAACATCTTCAAGTGCCTCTTGTCTACAGCTGATTTTCTTGGATACATTATTACTCACATATATATTTAATAAATGTTTGAGTTTTGTAGATGCTGATTTGACGAGAAATTACAGACCTACATACGTAGGTCACACTATAAGTTTTGCGTAACTTAAAAAAACAACATGTTAAAACCAAAATATTATGTTTATTGCTTTTCAAAATACTCTCCTTTACATTTTAAACATTTTTTCATGCGATCGTATCATTTTTGAAAACAGGAGGACCTCAGATCTGAAGGCATGTTTCTACGTGCTGATTGAATGCTATCACTGCCTCTTCGGAGTTGGTAAAAGTGAAACCTCTCATCAAATCTTTGATTTTGGGGAAAATACAGAAATCACAGGATAGCTAGGTCGGGGCTATGCGCAGGATGGGTGACGAGTTGTACTTTTTCGGAAGCTAAAAATGACTTTGTTTTGTTGGCCGTGTGCGAAGAAGCGTTGTCATGATGTAGGAGAACGCGGCTTTTGGGTCGTCTTTCGCGAACTTTTTCTAACACCCTGGGTAAACAAATGGTAGAATAACACTCGGCATTAATACTCTTTTGATCTTCAAGTGGACATGTACAGATGGGACCCGTAGCTGAGAAAAAAAACGCCATTTTTTAACCAACGTTTCTCGCCTGCCTCACTTTTGTTGGCTTGTTCTCACTTTCAAACACCCATTCACAAGATTGCTGTTTTTTTTTTTTGGGTTCAAAACAATAAATCCACGTTTCGTCTCCTGTGACAATGTCATAAACAGCATTAGAATGTCCGTGGTCGTACTTCAGTAGCATCTGTGAGCACCATTCCATGCGAGCCCGCTTCTGCTCCGCTGTCAGTTCATGAGGGATCCAACGACAACAAAGTTTCCGAACTTTCAATTCTTCGTGTAAAATTTTCTGCATTTGACTCATACTAATCCCCAATAGTCCTCGAATTGTCTCATAGGTAATCCGCGGGTTTTCTTCAATTAACCGCTTAACAGTAGCCACATTATTTTCGTTGACGGCAGTTGAAGGCCGCCCTTCACGAAATTCGTCATGTAAAAAAATCGACCTCTCTCAAATTCAGCGAACCATCGCCTCAGGGTGCTCAAACAAGGTGCTTCTCTCCCAAAAGCATTTTGAAGATAACCAGGTAGATATCTACTCGTTTAATTATAAGGGTATCCCTTTCGCTAACATAATATATTTAATCCTAAAATGTTTTGGCACAATGAATTTGGCATACTTTTTTTGGCATAATTATACTTGGTCATAATTGATTTTTAGCAGCATATGTACCGTGGCATAATTATGTTTAGGTCTAATATATTTATGCATATTTTTTTCTTTAAGCAAAATGGGTAGGTTAGGTTAGGTTAAAACTGTGAACACCTACGCACGAGCCGAGCGAGCGAAGCGAGCGGTGCCGCGGCAGCGGCCGGCGAGTGCCAGAAACTACTTGCATTAATAGAAAAAAGAGATTGTTTTGTTTGATTTACCAAACATTGCTAATATAAAGCTATGCTTATAAATTTTATGCTTAAATATGATTATACTAATTTTATTTATGATTAAGACAAATATGCTAAATTTGTTATGGATAAAAAAAATATGCATAAATATCATTAGTCTAAATTACCATATGCCAAAATATTTTATGGTTACTTTTTTTATGCAAATGGATAATGAACCAATTATAAGTGTTAATTTGTAAAAAAAAACAATTAATATATTGGTACCTACTTAATCATTATTAAATTGAACGCTATACTCTAAATCCTTAATATTATCCCACTAATGCACTATAGTAAATACCATGTACCTAACTAATGTTTGTTTACATATAGCATTAGCGAAAGAGTTAAATTAACCACAAAATGTTTAGAATTTTATGGTAAACTTGATTCTACTATAATCTAGGTACTCCTTTGTTATATTAAATTACTTTTCGAGGTACTCTTATATTATATCACATGATAAAACTTACCGAATTCAAAACATATCACACGAAATATCACAAAAAATAAAATGCACTGCAAACAAACAGGTTACTACATGATTACGCACGTGAACGCGGCCAAATGTCATCGTCGCTTGGATGTCATTTACCGCGCCGAACACACCCGAGCACAGCGCGGAAACTCCCGAATGCATTTTCGGTTTCGGTCATAGTTTCGGCAGGTTTGCTGCCGAAACCGAAACATAACCGAAACTCGTTTTTTTGCCGAAACTCGACCGAAACCGAACATTCGGTCGGACACTAAGCTGTTGCACTCTGCGGTCCTACACTTCCGCGTTTTCAAAGCCGACACGGAGTTGTAGACTCGCAGATTGGATCAGCCACTCATCTGAAGAATGAAGAACTGAAGCGCAAAACAAAGTAGCGGTGGAATTTAATAGGAAATAGCGCATCATACTCATAACGATATTTAGAATGTTATATTCTTAGAAAGGTAAGTATTCAGAATGCTGGCAACGTTGCCATGGTGCTTAGCAATGCTGAAGCCTGAGCCAGAAAGTAACCAACCTTCTGGGTCCTGAATAGTACCGATCAGTTGCCTTGCGCTATGATACCAGCGTCTCAACCCCAAACTGCTCAATTACGTAATCTGAAATTTACTATCAAAATTTGCAGCAGAAAATATTTCTAAGCCTTCTGTCAAGACTAGAAGACTGGTTACTTTTAGCACAACGAATAAGCATTGCCATACGACTGGCAATCCGCTTTGTCGCCACTGGACTGGTAATGTTCCCTACATTACCAGTCTAGTGGCGACAAGGCGGATGAGCTTTTTGCCGCCTGTATTATTAGATTTTAGATATAATTTAA
This sequence comes from Nudaria mundana, assembly GCA_963556515.1. NCBI lineage: Eukaryota > Metazoa > Arthropoda > Insecta > Lepidoptera > Erebidae > Nudaria > Nudaria mundana. The sequence goes on from OY748304.1 coordinate 13,582,527, forward strand.
GTATATAATGTATTTATTTGCTTACTTCTTTATTAATTTATGTACACACAGTAGTATAATATGCACAATAGACAACGAGAAACATTAAAAGTATACGCCTAGGTTAAGAGATCTCTACTTAACAATTCTCTCTGCCCGTACCCTACCTCAATTGTCGAGCGCCTCAGGTACTCTGAAGTAATCCCAGTGGCGCCCGGCGGACTTTGGCCACCTAGGTACCCGCATCTTTGGCTTGAAGCATGGTCTCCAGCGAGAGGGTGTCTACGCTCAGACCCACGACGAGGTCCCGGCCATCACTCGCCCATGCTGAGCACTCCACCATCAATCCGCCGTCATCGTCTTATGTTTAAAAGTGTTGTAGTTAGGTAGTAGGTACATAGGGACTAGGGAGATAGGGTTGGTAGGAACAGTGTTAAATGGTGTACTCAACGTTACTAATAAATAAGAGAGTCTACTTTACGGCGACCTGCTCCATTACACTAAAACAAACGTAATTACAAATGCTTCGTTAATTTCTTATTTGAACTGTGTAATAACCTTTTTATGCTTAATTAATATGTCATGGCTTTTCTCCCTTATTTTGGGTATTATACGAGCCTCGTAATACCTAAAAAAAAGGTAAAGAGAGTACGTACTTCGACTAAGGAGTTTAGTGCCTCAGGTGTGTGTGTGTGTAATTGGGAAAAAAAAATCTAAAAGTACCTACCTAAGTATTGTTATTTTATGTTGCTTATGAAAATACTTATATTCGTTTGAATGTTTGTTATGTAAATTTAGTTGAAAATTTACAAATAAATAGACCAGTTCCTCGACCAACATATAGGAGTTTGTGTTTATGGGGAAAAACAAAGCCATCTAAGAAAGAAAGCGATCTATTTTCGTAAGTACAGAAAAGTTTTGATTTTAATTTACCGGTACCTAACATAACCTCGAACTACCTACTTGTATTTTCTAAATTGCGTTTAATTGCACTTATTTGTCGAGAATATGAATACCCGTAGCCGTAGAGCCTTATCCCGCCAGCAGGAGGAGCCCAAACTTCAGCTGGTGTTGCAGGAACTTAAATCTAAAACAGAGCTCTGTTTACAATTAGAAAAAGAAAGAGAAGAAAATGAAAACTTGTTGATAGGTGCTTTAGACGATAGTAAAAAACTAAAATCTGAACTAGCTAGGCTTCATATTAGTTATGATGAAATTGTAATGCAGCGGAACCACCTTCAATCAATAGTAGATAGGTTTCAAGAGTGCAGTGACGAGTATGAAGGGACCTTGAGGAGGACTACCTTGCTGGAACAGGAGCTACGGGATGCCCAGGGGCACATCTTACACTTGGAGTCAGCTGCCAAGCAAGTCGTAGTCCAACAAACGGATAACCTTTTTAACGAGCTAATGAGTGGTACTCCGCAGTTTGTTCCTTCTGCAACAGTTCCAAACCTGGACTTGTCTACTATAGATCTTACCAATGACAGTTCATACCAACTGGACAAGCCAGTTTATTTTTGCAGCAGGAATAAACTAAAAAAATACCTAAAAATAAAGAAATTCATTTTAAAATCAAAGAAACAATTAAAATATCATAGAATCTTAATCAAATGTGTAAAAATGTTAACTCTAGTTTAAAATTAAGAGAACAAGCTAAATTATCTATGTTAGAACTTAAACAAAGTCATTTAAAATATTACACTGACACACAACGCTTAGAGTCACAAATAAAAAATTTGCAATTTGAATTAGAGTATGTAACTAAGAAATATGAATGGTCTCTAAAAGACTTTAATAAGTGTTCATCAAGTATAGATAAGGTACTCAAAACATCTAATTATAATACTGAGCGCCTTAATACCTTCATAAATAACCACTCATGCAATATCAATTGCACAAGTCCTTCTCAATCATTGGAGAACCAGGCTTCCCTTACAACTTGCTCACCTTCTACTTCATTAGTGTATGAATTGTATGACAGTGTAAAAAGTAATAGTCATACTGGATATACCAAACTAGTTTTATTTAGTGATGATATTGGAACTGATTTTAGTTCTTTTCTGATACAACAATTTAATTCAAATTGTTATTCAATTATTAATAAATGTTATCCAGGTGCATCTTTAAATGAAATTATGCAAAAGATATTAGAATATAATTTTGACTCAAACAGTAAAATAATTATTTTCTGCTCAAACAGGGTTAAATTAACAAAAATGAACTATCCCTATACTTTGACAAAATGCAAAACTTAAATGTTGAACATGTAGTAATGTTTACATTACCATACATAAAAGGTGACGTGGAAAATTCTCTTAGATATAAGATAAATTTACAACTCAATTTAACTAGCCAATATAATAATAAATTCCATGTAATTGACTTTAATTCTGTTTTTAAGAGAACTGTATATAAATACAATTTGTCAACTTCTGACAGTAACTTTAACAATAACAAACATATTGTTTATGTAAACAAAGGTAGGTATTTTCTACCAAAGCATTATAAGAGACAAATAGCAAGTTTGCTATTCAATTATTTTTACACTTCAGCCAAGAACTTGGCTGACAAAACTGCTTTTATTGAGCAATGTAGATTTAGTGTTAAGACTTTGGAATCTGTTCCAAGTAATTTAAATTAAGTTCTACGACAACAGAGGCAATATTACCCTTTAGCAGACATAGTCAATTAATTGAATTAAATTTTGTTACAAATATTAATTATGTTAAAAAATGCCCTCCAAATCAAACCAAATCAAAAAATGTAAATTATATCAACATAGGGCATAAAAATATTGGTTGTTTAACACATGGCAAAGAGTTAGAGTTGGAACTGTTAATGAATTCAGATAATATTGATATTTTTTGGATTACAGAACATATGCGTAAGCCGAATGAGCTCATGTTCAATTTCAGTAATCACCGGGTTGGTAGTGCATTCTGAAGGGTGACCACAGTACGGGGGGGATCTTTGATTTTATTAAATAAATAACTTAAATTTAAAGAACGGAAAGATATTGTGTCTCTTTCTCTAGAGTGTAAAGTCGAACTGTCGTGCGTGGAAATGGAGCAATTCATAGTAGTATGCGTGTATAAACCTGGAACCTCACCCTTTTGCGAATTTGAGGAACTTATTGACAAAGTTCTATGTAAACTTGGAAAAACTAATAAGTACCTAATAGTATGTGGTGATTTTAATGTCGATTTACTTGTTAATACGCCTATGAGTTATAATATTTTAAATTTATTTAAATCACACAATCTTACAAACTTATTTTTGGAGCCTACTAGATATTGTAATACAATAGCCACTTGCCTGGATAATATATACAGCGATATGTTGCCAGAAAGTAAAAGTATTATAAAAAAGCTAGATTCAGACCATTGTGGGCAAATAGCATCTTTTAAAATCACTAAAGAAAAAGTTATAAAACGTAAAATATTATGTAGACCAATAACTGGTGACCGCTTGGAACGTATGAGGGTTGGACTTTGCAATAAAATTCCATTCTTAGACACTGGCTTAGATCCAAATGTAATGTATAAATTATTTTTTGATTCTTTTTACAACGAGTTCAACTCCATATTCAAGTCTAAGGAGGTTATGATTAGTGATAGTCCTACTTTCAGTGAATGGGCCACTGAGGGTATACACAAAAGTAGACAAAAACTTTATGAACTATACTCAGAAAGACAGCTTAATAGATCAGTTGAATTTCTAGATTATGTTAAAACTTATTCAAAAAAGTTTAAAGCAGATTGTTTAGCAGCTAAATCAAAATATATAAGTGATAAAATTCTCAATAGTGCAGACAAAGTTAAATCTACTTGGAAAATTATAAACGCGGAAAGAGGTCAACAAAAATTAAATGATAATCATTTTAAACTTAATATAAATGGTAAAATAACTACATCAGACTTCGAGGTCGCTAACGATTTTGAAAATTTTTTCTCCCGAATTCCTGTAGATTTGACAAAAACCCTAGGCTCTTCAACCCCCATTGCAGAATCTTTGTTAAAAGCAAACGTTCCTTGTTGTAACGTTATATTTAAATTCAGTAAAGTTAACATAAACACTATCTTAAAAACTTTTAAATCTTTAAATATCAAGAAAACAGCTGACCTCTGGGGCATCTCTGTGTATTTAGTAAATTCTTTTATTGAAATGGTTGCTCCTGAACTAGTAATAATATTTAATAATTGTGTTGATAGTGGTGTGTTCCCTAATTTAATGAAATCTAGTAAATTAATTCCCCTGTTTAAATCGGGTAGTACTTCAGATCCGTCCAATTTCCGTCCCATTTCTGTACTACCTACATTTAGTAAAATTTTTGAAAAAATTGTAGCTTAATCAAATGCAAAATCACTTTAACGTTAATAAACTATTACATACAAAACAATTCGGTTTCACTCGTGGTCGGTCCACCACTGATGCCTGTATTAAATTATTAGAGTGTATATACAGGGCCTGGGATGAGTCATATGATGCTTATGGTGTATTCTGTGACTTTTCTAAGGCCTTCGATTGCGTTCAGCACCAGACTTTAATTAAGAAACTTGATCATTACGGAATCCGGGGGACGGCCTTGAATTTCGTCAATTCTTACTTAAGTGATAGGGTCCAGAAAGTAGTGATCAATGGTAAACAGTCACCTGGTTCTCCTGTAGCAATGGGGGTACCGCAGGGTTCAATTTTGGGACCTTTTCTTTTTCTAGTATATATTAATGATCTCCCTCACCTCATAAGAGACGACCACGAGGTAGTTTTGTTTGCTGATGACACTTCTTTAATATTTAAAGTTAAACGTGGACAGCGCGAACTTGACGATGTAAACATTGCCCTCTCTAGGATAGTCCACTGGTTTTGTGCTAATAATTTATTATTAAATGAAAATAAAACTAAATGTGTAAGATTCACCTTACCTAATGTAAGACTTGTTAAAACCAGTGTTAAGGTTAGGGATGATATAATAGAATTGGTCGATGACACTGTCTTTCTGGGCATAACGTTAGACTCCAAATTGCAATGGGGGCCTCATATCGGGAAAATTTCGGCCAGGCTTAGTTCAGCAGCCTATGCTGTCAAAAAGATCCGACAACTTACAGACATTAAAACGGCGCGTCTTGTCTACTTCAGCTACTTCCACAGTATCATGACATATGGCATACTACTGTGGGGTAACGCTGCCGATATTGAATGCATCTTTGTGTTGCAGAAGAGGGCTATCCGGACTATCTATGGAATGGGGTCTCGGGAGTCATTAAGAGATAAGTTTAAGCATATTAACATCCTTACAGTGTATTCACAGTATATTTATGAAATTTTATTGTATACCCACAAGAACAAAAGTAAATTTGTGAAAAATAGTGATAATCATAATCTAAACTTAAGAAATAAGGATAAACTGGCTGTTCCTAAATTTAGGCTTCATAAAGTGAGTAATTCTTTTGCGGGGAACTTTATTCGAATGTACAATACATTGCCAACCGAAATAGCAAATTTATCTGTCAATAAATTTAAAAAACTAATAAAAAGTAAATTGTGCCATAAAGCTTATTATAGTATTAATGATTTCTTAGATGACAAGGCGGCCTGGTTGTAACAACGTAACGAATTGCTCCTTTCTAAATAACTCTGTATTAGATTTAAGATGAAATATTTTGAAAAAAGCCGAGCTGAGTTTCTTGAGGGCTCTTCTCAGTCTCGTTGCATTTTGGAACCCTCGGTAGAGTCACACCAACTTCTGACGAATCTAAATAATTTTCTGAAAATTTCAAAGATAATAAACGTTATTTTATTTAATTATTTTATTTTATTTTACCATTCCACGTGCCATTCTACCAGATTTGACAATATAATATTGATATCTATATGTATCTAATTTTAACTTTTATTTTCACATACAAAAAATCAAGTAGGTTTTTAAAACAAGATTTACAGATAGGTAAGTTCTTTAATTTTGTTTATAAAATGATTTATCTAATTGTTTATCTATTTTTTATTTTCCTCACTTCTACACTTAATGCCCATACTTTGATGCCGATATTATGCAGTGTTCAATCATCAGTGAATGATGTCCACTATACGTTGAGCCTCATTCGATGCATTTACATTCCATTGGCCAAACGAATAAATACCCGTCGACGAGACAACGGCCCACTTTCAATATAATCGATTTTGAAAACAATCGGCTCGAATAGAATCAATCGAGTAGGTATTTTTCTCTATTAGATTCTACCTCTATATAGGTCAGATATAAAGGATACACAAAGGACGCCTACAGCGTGTAATTAATCACATTCCAAGTGCTTATTAGAATGTGATTCCGTAAAATAGTATTGTCGTTCACAATTCCACGTGACCGGGAACACATTACCGGAAGAAATCATTCTCTTTTTGATTCAGAAATTAATTCAGGAACGGATTTCAGGATTCAGTAAGTAACATCCTATCTTAATCTCATTCTAAAATCTCACTGTCATCATACGAACACGGTTTGCTCTGAACTTTATTTTTTTTAATATTTTTGGACATTCTCACACAACGTCATCTAACTAAGTAAACTAAGCTATAAGCTTGTGCTATGGGATCTAGACAACTGATAAACATACTTATTTATTTCTAAATACATACATAATATACATAGAAATAACCCAAACTCCGAAACAAACATTTGTGAATCACACAAATATCTGATTCGACCCGGGAATCGAACCCGAGACTCCGGAGTAGAAAGCCGATGCACTACCGACCACGTCACCGAAGCAGTCAAATGTGCCTGTTATGACATCTCTTACATTTGTATGTTTTTTTCTGATTTTAGTTTAATTTATGTACCTTCTAATATGTATACATGGGGCACACTAAAAGTTTTGCACTTCTTGCTAATCGGAACTATTTGAATTTTGAATGTTATATTTTTTTAAACGTTGCAACCTTCTTAGTAATAAAAAAAACAATTGGCGGGAAATCATTTGTCAATTGTTTTTTATCACACATCAAAGTTCTACGTATGCAACAAAAATGAAATTAAGTCGAAAAGATTTTAGAGCGATGATTTTTTATGATTTTAAAAGTTCTCTCTCTCCGCAAGACTGTGCCGCTCGTCTTCAAAATACTTTTGGGAGAGAAGCACCTTGTTTGAGCACCGTGAGGCGATGGTTTGCTGAATTTGAGAGAGGTTCTTTACATGACGAATTTCGTGAAGGGCGGCCTTCAACTGCCGTCAACGAAAATAATGTGGCTACTGTTAAGCGGTTAATTGAAGAAAACCCGCGGATTACCTATGAGACAATTCGAGGACTATTGGGGATTGGTATGAGTCAAATCCAGAAAATATTACACGAAGAATTGAAAGTTCGGAAACTTTGTTGTCGTTGGATCCCTCATGAACTGATAGCTGAGCAGAAGCGGGCTCGCGTGGAATGGACTCTCAGATGCTACTGAAGTACGACCACGGAAATTCTAATGCTGTTTATGACATTGTCACAGGAGACGAAACATGGATTTATTATTTTGAACCCGAAAAAAAACAGCAATCTTGTGAATGGGTGTTTGAAAATGAGAACAAGCCAACAAAAGTGAGGCAGGCCAGAAACGTTGGTAAAAAAATGATCGCGTTTTTTTTCTCAGCTATGGGTCCCATCTGTACAATTCCACTTGAAGATCAAAAGGGTGTTAATGCCGAGTGATATTCTACCATTCGTTTACCCAGGGTGTTAGAAAAAGTTCGCGAAAGACGACCCAAAAGCCGCGTTCTCCTACATCATGACAACGCTTCTTCACACACGGCCAACAAAACAAAGTCATTTTTAGCTTCCGAAAAAGTACAACTCGTCACCCATCCTGCGCATAGCCCCGACCTAGCACCCTGTGATTTCTGTATTTTCCCCAAAATTAAAGATTTGATGAGAGGTTTCACTTTTACCAACTCCGAAGAGGCAGTGATAGCGTTCAATCAGCACGTAGAAAACATGCCTTCAGACCTGTGGTCCTCCTGTTTTAAAAATGGTTAATCGCATTAAAAAATGTTTAAAATGTAAAGGAGAGTATTTTGAAAAGCAATAAACATAATATTTTGGTTTTAACATGTTGTATTTTTAAGTTACGCAAAATTATAGTGTGACCTACGTAATACCACAGTCGGACTATAGGTATTACAACAGTACCTAGAAATACGACCTAGGTTGAAATTTTATGTTCGCCAGTGCCTGTCCGTTTATCGGCAGCTCACTTGCGGGAAAAGTATGCTTGGGAGCCAAGCCACACATTTGACTAAATTGTAGAGAACTTAAAACTTAAAAGAGGTAAAGTGTTAGGAGGTTGTGTAGAATGATTTTGGTAGGATCTTCTATGTTTCTATAAGTTCGTAACTACATTTCATATTTTATTGAAATTGTAGCTACTGGTAACGAGGTCGTTTGTACTAGCACATATAGGGAGGTACCTTCATAGGTAAGTAGACACCTCACAGTAGCGAGTTCAAGGACACTGCAGCAGTAAACTTGCGACATGAGAGCTCCCAACTGGATACTTATGTAATACCTCGTTAGTTTTAACATGCGCTGATGAAATATTTACATATTTTAACCCCCGATGGAAATCTAGTACCTAAAAGTTAAAAAAACATCTCTTTTTAGAACACAAGTTTAACCTATCTGTTGTGTGACTGTGGCATCATAGAATCCCAACAGACATACCACTTCTGATGCATTTTTTGGACGAATTACGAATTGTTCACAGATACCTATTTATCTGTGCCATGTGTTACTGAATATCTAACTATAACAACGAGTTTTTGGCAACGTAGAGTAGTAATTAAAGTGTTACTTTGTGGGTGAAAGCCATAAGTAACTATATACCTAAATGTAGCGTCATAAATGATAAGTGTTTTATGAGCATTCTGCATGAGCGCTGTATGAAATTACTGAGATAAACACCATTATAAGTTATACTTATTTCGTTAAGAATGTTGTGCCTTCTGAACAAAGATACTTTAGAAGTAATATAATAGCTACCCTATTGTCCAGTTGAAGCCATGTAGGCTATGTCTGTTCAAGAGTCAATATCCTTAGCAAACAGGACAAGGCGCCAACTTGGCGAAGACGCAGACGCCAAGCCACATAATACAGCTTTATTACATTAAGATGCTGAACGCTTTCTTGAATACTTATTTCAAAAAAATATGAGAGACCATATATTTTGTTATCTTAACAACTTACAATAATATTGTAATTAATCATACAGGGTCTTGTGTCTTGAATTGTTTTATAAACTTAGGACTTTTTGTCATTCTAGAATTGTTTTGTGTTGTAATTAATTCACATAACATTGTCTATGTCCTTGGAGCACCTTGGTCGAACCGTCCACGCTCCGTCTGCCATAGCTGAGGAGGCGGCGGATAGAAAATGAGCGAAATACGCTGCATTGGAGTCACGTTATTTATTTGTGCCCTTAGCGGAGGAGACCTTGGGCAGTTGGGGAGAGCTTTGTCACGGAGTTAGGACGTAGAATTAGGGAGAAGTCAGGTGACACTCGCTCTGGGTCTTTCCTGGTATAGATTGTCCATTGCCATTCAGTGGGGCAATGCTGCCAGCATTATAGGCACCTTTGCGCCAGGAATGATGCAGGACGTATATAGTGATTTGTGACTTTTTTTTATTTCTGACTGATTAATTGTTTACTTTTGTATATTTATTAATCACTTTGTTGTTGCCAAATGTAAAGTATCAGTGTGATGTTTGCATGGTGGTACGCTACCTATTTCATTTTTTATAGGTACATTTATTTCTTCAGTCACTTGAATATTTCAAAACATTTCCTTACGCAACGAGTAAAATAGCCCCAAAGTGCTATTTCAAATATCCTCGTGACCACTTTAATTAAACTTTGAAAGACAACAGAAGCCGGATAACAATATTTTCTGAGTTTTAGCTTATTGGCGTTGCGAATTGTGGGGCAATAAAATGCTTTTTCGCAGTGGAAACAAGTTACGTGATCTTTATAAAGTTTAAACCTATCAACTTTACTTAACTTTGCCCGCCTGTGAAACATCTTTCATTTGATTACATACTTTCAAATGTTATAGAACCTACGAGTTTAGAAGTGGGTTAAACGTTTTTGGAAAGTAGGTATTTAATGAATCCTATTTATGTATTTTCAACGGTGGGTAGAGTTGATCTCAAGTTATTAGGTTTAGGTTAAAAACCTTCATGAATCACAAATGAGGTTTAATACTTAGGTTCAGTGTAATCCAGTCAATTTCAAGAAACCAATATGGGAGACCAATAACATTTGAAACTAAGTGATAGTGGAATTAGTGCTGTGTAAATGTGTGTGAGGTGATAATAATATAATAAAAGTATGACGTCACTGAAACATGGAGTGAACCTGAGCCGGCGAGCGTGCAGGCCGGCCTTGTGGGTGACAGCCGTCGCTTTGCTGTCTTGCGCACGCTGCTCACCTGTAACTGTAGAGGTATGTATTAGAAGGTCCATGTATTAGATTGAGTACTTATCGCCTTACATACTATTCCTTTGAGAAAAATAAAGAAAAAAAAACATACTATTCCTTATTCTGTGGTATAAGTCAATAAATAGGTATTCTATTAATAGTTTTTTTAATAGATAATTTAATTAAATAAAAAAAACACGTCAAAAATTTACCCAACAACCGACTTCAAATTACTGAAATTTAATAAAAAAAACTTAGTCGAGGAAAGTGAAACTATGTAGGATAATGTTTTTTTTTCATAATTTTGTTATATAAATACATAAATACCTACATGAATATAATTTAAAAATAAATCCGCCCGAACAGGGACTTGAACCCTGGACCCTTGGATTAAAAGTCCAATGCTCTACCGACTGAGCTATCCGGGCTGTAGAGTTAAAAGCCAAACTAACAAATATAACAGACAGAAAAAAAAATTACCAGCCCTATTTATTTTACCTGCTCGGGATGGCGAGGAGCACCTGTCTGCAACAATAACATTATAATTGAATGTTTTGTTAGTTTTTTCATGTTGTGATATTTGATAGAGTTTAAATAAAATTCAATTAGACAACAACCGCAGCTCCATTAGCGTGGAATTCTTTTCTCGTTCCCAGTTTTCACGGGATCCCATTATCTGGGTCAAATGTTAGTGTAGAGATTTCACTACCAAATTGTAAAGTAGGTTAGGTTCCGATAGTGTGGAACGTAATATAGAAAAACGCAAAATCAACTCTACTTTTACATACAGATAGCAAAGTTGATAGAAATCCCAATTTCTAGACAAGCACGTTTTGCCGAAAACTTTGTTGGTAGAGCCACTATATGGATTGAAACTAGTCGACATAAATAACGTTAGATCACATATCATATTGTAATATAAACTAAACGTACGTGCCTACATATCGGTTATTTAAGTTAACCTCATAACCTCACTTGCGTGTATACTTAGGTACTTTGTATAATCGCAAGCGATATAATTTATCGTATTCAATTAATTACTTTGTGATGTTAATACTCGTTTCGCTCGATAATAACCTAACTTCATTAAGTTAGTGTCATAATAAATAACTGAAGACCTTATAAGTATCATGACTATACAGAAAGAAAGAAAAAACGTTTAATTTGTATATATATGGTTATGTTTTGTTGTAGAATTGTATTGTATTACCCTTTCCCAAAACAATAATATACCCCAGTTAGGTATTATCGTTACTAGACTTTAAAAATACCTTTGTTTGACTGGCACCTAGTGAATTGCCGCAAGTGAATGAGAGAGAGAGAGGGAGGGGACAGTATTAAGGGACGGGCAAACTTATTCTTAAGCTGCGACGTACACCACGCGTTATGACATGAACAGGATCTGGCCTATACAATTTGTATGGTAACGAACACACTGGTCATTCCCCACGCTGTCTTACGCGTCACCGCGCCAGATTCGCGTGTCTCCATGCTATCCCACGCGTACGACGCTGTCACACACGTTTAAAGTGTCATATCGCGTAGATAATGTAAACGTCCGACGCCGCCGTAAGACGTAGGACCAATGTGTCGCTGTTTCCCACCTCGCGTGGCATGCGTCGTATGTGAAGGACCAGTGTGTTTTAAGCTTTATGCTGTCACATGAGTGGGGAAGTATTTCAATTGGTAGATGGGTAGATAGAGTTAGGTAGAATCAGGTCGAGTACCTACCTGGGTGAAGATACTCGACTTAATTACATTTTTTAATGACTTAATGATAGCTACACTATCTCCTCTGATGTTGTCTTTTATTATTGTAATATGTATTTATTTAACTTACGTTGGACCCAATAATTTGTTAGTTTATTTGAATAAATTTTTCAACAAAATACCCGGTCAAATTATACACTTTAATGATATGAAAATAAAATAGGAAATACAAGTAACTTCAGTGGCTACGCTATAAAGTATAATCAGTAACGCGCGAACGGTAATCAATACAAAATGTTTGCTCAAAGCCAATAAAACCGTCAAAACATTTTTACACAGAAACCTTGGCTTTATTGTAAACAGTAATTTCATCATTAGAGTTAGTAGCCCGGATAGCTCAGTCGGTAGAGCATTGGACTTTTAATCCAAGGGTCCAGGGTTCAAGTCCCTGTTCGGGCGGTTGCTTTTTGATGATATTTTTGTATTTTTTTATTTTAAACTTGTACTTTTTTTCTGTCAATTTGAAGTTCATTATCACGCCTATATCTCTGAAGGGTACTTCAGAGATCACCTAAGTAATCAATGTCTACAAACCAAAATTGCAACAGCCAGGACAGATGTTGCATACCACTAAATAGAATATCTGCCGCCTCACCTGTACACGAGTGACGAAATGTGGGTGTTACGAAAGCCCCTGTTTACTTCAGAAGATAAATATGTGATTTAGTGTGTGTATGAATCACTATAATTCATTTGCTGATATACAGACGAAGCTCTCTCGCAAATATACCTACACAAAATACCCCAAAAAGGCTTTTCCATTATTATGTGACTGTTGAAATGCGGGTGTAATAAATGCATTCTACCCATTACATTTTAGACACCGATGGGGACCCATCATTCCTTGCTGTCTGTCCGTCCGGACACCCGTATTCCAAAGACGACACATGCGATTTAGATAATTCTTTTTGCATATTCTCCTGCTTGATTAGATTATTATAAAAAGTAGCCCGCATAAAAAGGGCAACTTTTTGTGACGAGAAGTGTACAGGTACCCTTCAGAGACAGGAGTGTGAATGGCAGAAAGGCAGTCTCCGACCTTAGTTTATTAAGTGTGTGTGTGTTCCCGTGTGACAAAAATAAATAGCTATCTCGTTCCAATTCCCACGAGAACCCATCCTAATAGATGGCCATCAGCTAGTAATACAAATATAGCGCCACATTTGTGAGTTTGACACTGTAATCTGTAACAACCTCCGAGAACAATTTGCTGAAGGTTGCCCTTCGAAGACAAAGCGCTGAAACGCGGCCAAGGTCACGTTCACTAAGCTTTGCGACGGCTCTTCAATAATTCAGAACATAACCTTTACAGTGAAGTTAACCATTTGGTCGCTAATGCAATATCATCGAGTAAAGAAAAAATCACTTTAGTATCCCTTTTTAATTAACTGTAGTACCAGTTTCCCCGAAGCTTCCGTAGGCTGGTGGCTAGTGGACGTTTGCTGCAGTGGCGCTTGTTGCGCTGATCCTTAGGAAGTGGTGTATAACTAACTTAGTAAGGTGTAACAATGCTCTACAATGTCAATCTTGGATTTGGCTTTTATTAAACGATTATTAATAAAGAGGTTCTTAGAAATATCTTCGGAATCTTAATTTTTTTTATCTCTCTTTGTCCCAGGTTACAACAAAACCAAGTCCGTCCATATCAGCCGATGGGGTTTCAACATACCCCGGTGTGGGTTTCGGCCCAATGGGTCCAATCGCTCCGTTCCCTGGAGAGCCTCCTGGCACACAACTGAGACAACACCAACACACTACCACTAATGTACCTAGCACTCAAATACCGAAAAAAGAGAGAACATTCGTTATATTCGGTTTTGAATTTCATAGAGTAGAAACACCGTTTTTGATAGGGGTGTGGATCTTTTTCGCCAGCCTTGCGAAGATTGGTAAGTATCCATTACTATACAGTTTTACCTTGTTTTACCTTACTTACTATAACACTTCATTAATCACATCAATTAGTTTATATCAAAGGATTTTAAAGTAATAAATAGTTATAGGACAGTCTCTTTATTTAATAAGTACAATTTAGATCGCAAAACGAACATTTGCACCACCATACTCTCATTGACTTAATTCAAAAGATTTGTAGTAGCGGCGTAGGTGAAATACGTTTTCGGCTGAGGCCTGGTAGCTCACTTAGTCAGAGCGGTGGGAGATAGAGGGGTATCCCTGAAAGTACTTGACACTAATTTACGTTCAACACCTTGGAAGTTCGTTAAGTTTCTATTTCCTCCGAACCTGCGAGCAAAATTGGTGCAGACGTAGAGGTTTATTAATAAGTAACTCTGCAATCTTTGATAATGATACCTACCGTTGCCGATATGAGACAATTAGTTCATCGTTGCAACTACAACAAAACGACACAATGTATTTGTACAGGTAGGTACGCTCCATTAACTAAGCTTACTTACTATGATAGTAAAGGGTTGATAACCTTCCTACTATTAGCTGAATCTCTTTATAGGAACTTTTTGAATATAGTTAAGTAATATTCTTTAGCACAGCATAAACGTGGTGAGAAAGAAGAACAGCAAACACATGATAAACTAAAACGTTTATCAGATCTAGATCTGGCTAGAGACTAAAACCACATTGTAATTTATGATATTGATATACAAAAACAACTCTTTTACTTATGTAACCCGTAACAGATTTTATGCTATACCTATCTGAACGTTTTATTCTATAGGTACTTAAAGTTTTTGAAAATAAAATCCAGCAAGTTCTCCGAAACTATATTTATAATTCAATTACACAAACGGTTAATAAATTATTAACAAACATTTTTATTACATCATCACAATTATTCACGTTATTCTTTAAAAAAACAGGTTCTTTTAGAAGTATGACTTGAGACATTGCTGCTATGTCTAGATTTTTTTCTTCGTGTTAGTGAAAACATCTTTTTATATTTACCCTTTGTAAAACTTCGATGCTGTCTAACTGGGAATGTATTCTGGGAATTTCGTAAAACTAGAAGCTCATGGTTCTTGAATCTATTATATGTTTTATAGCTAGGCTCGTCTATGACAGAGAAAGCTGTTACGTAAGCTGCTTGAGGTTCAAAACCTGACGATCTTTGGTTTCTTTTGAAGTATTGTCTAGCACGCCTTCCATGAGATGGACACTCAGAATCGACAGATGTGACCGAGGCTGTTGATAGCGAGGTTTCTTCTCCCGTTATCGGACTCGTGGATTTGTCTTCACATCTCAACGTGCGCACATTTTTGCTATGGTTGCCCATCTGCTTAACGTCTACCAATTCGAATGAATTACTAGACGCTTTAGATTGTAAGGTGGAATTATCTGCTGAATAACTTTGAGAATTCTTTGGTGAGAAACATGAGTTATTTGAGGAATAATATTTACATCTAAATTGACATCCCACATCTCTAATAAATACCACACTTTCATCTGTCGGTTCAATAAAATCCGGTGTGAAGTGAATACTATCAAATTGGCACGACTTATTAGACTTGCTTAATTGACATGGTGAAGGACAAAATTGCATCGGAGAAAACGTATTGTTCAATTTTGGATTGAGTGAAAATTTTGGAATACTATAATTGTTAAAAAAATCACCATCATTCTGAATATGAGAAACCATATTAACTTGTTGTTGTTCTATATTTGCTAAAGACTCATGTTGGTATTTACATCTCTGAATATGTGCACATTCTGAATTATCAATATCGTCTACAAATTTCGGTTGACCCTCTTCGTAGTGTAAACTCTTAGAAAACGGCACACATAATGGCAAATTTACGCAACGCGGTCTATGTAAACAGGGTGGTATATATTCACAATTGTTGTTTAAAACGTTTGCCCGTTGACACGATGGAACAACTGTACAAGGTGGATGATGTCGGCAGGCTTTCGTTATCCTGATAATACGCGGCGTGGTCCTGACTGTAGAATTCTTCCTGAAGCATTTCTGAGTCGAGTTATAAATTTCGTTGGGTAGAATTTGACAAATTGGTAATATTTCACAAGGAGGATTATGCATGCATAAATCGTCATCATTCATTTTCAATTTAGGTGACGTTGTATAAGCTGCACGGGGTGGTTCGTAACTATTATTTATTGTGTTTTCATATTTTAGGCTCTCATCGTCTTCAGTAGTACTCTTACTATTAACGAGATCTACTTCTTCAAAACAGTTGGGGCATAATATTTTTTTAGATCTTTTCGGGGGTTTGAAGTTATTACCATTTTTGTTGATTTTGTACTTAGTATTGTTGACTTTAGCCTGATCTACAGACACATCTTTATTAAAATTGTACATACCATTTTGAACTAGTTCTTCAGAGTCATTTTGAGGAACCATTACTTCCACTAATTCTGCTACACTTGTATTAGTTAACTTATTCTCTCGGGCCGTGTCTTGGCTATTCTTTTTATATTTTTTATTTGCCTTTCCGTCCTTTTTATCAATAGCAACTATTCGGGAAGTACTGGTGTTTTGATTACTGACCGATACAGATTTCGCATTATTTACTAATTCAGTAAGTGATTTTTTATCAGTACATGGGCATGTGTAAGAAAATAATTGACACGGACACGGGTCTTCATTGTGTTCACCATTTTGTTTAGATTTTTTCTGTTTTGTAGGTTTGGTGAACTCAGTATGATACTTAGCATAAGACCAAAATTTTTGAGGTCTTTGAATCTCGTGTTTATTAAAGTAAACATTTGTTTCTTTTTCGGCACTGTAATCTTCATTGTTTAGCAATACTTTAGAGGATACTCTTTTCTTTACCTTGCCTGAGCGGAGTTCCATACCATCACGTGGGAGTGTGTTTGGAGTCATTTGAGTAGCACATTCCTGAACGTTTGATGGTGGCATAAAAATTTTCGGATTAATATTCATTCTTAAAACTTTCAATAACTTTAAATTCACCGCAGATTGGTCTAGTTCAGTTAGACAATGAAACGAATGTCTCTTAGCAATGTCATCTAAGTCATAAAATATTGTACTTGTAGAATTAGCAACTGTTTTAGAGCTGATGTTGTTATGAAAGTGAATTAGTTTATCACTGGTTATATATTCCTCATCTTTCGAAATAGTGCTGTGCATAGTCACATATTGATTTTCTGCTTCATTATAAGGTGGGTTAAATACTGACTGCTCCCTTTGTTCTTTAGTTGGTATGCTATGAAATAACCTAAACGACACTGGTCTAAATAAATCGAATAAACTATTATGCGATCGACTATGGGGCACATTAGACCTTGAAATTGGCATTATTGTTTACTGTTAATTTAAAATCCCTAAAAAACACAGTTACATTTTTTTATTTTATAGTTTTTGTCACAGTAACATTGACATTCTTATGACGTGTTAATTGTCTTTTTCTATGTACTTCTCTGTATTTAAGCAGTCGATAACTCTATGGATTTTGTTTCAGGTTTTCATATGGCACCGAGATTAGCTAAAATGTTTCCTGAATCCTGTCTTCTGATTTTTGTTGGAGTTTTAATTGGAGCGGTACTGTTGAGCACACATACTGTACATATTCAACCTTTGACACCAGATACATTCTTCCTGTATATGCTTCCTCCTATCATCTTGGATGCAGGATATTTTATGCCTAATAGATTATTTTTTGACCACCTCGGAACCATTCTGTTATTTGCTGTAGTTGGTACAGTATTTAACACATTAACTATTGGTATGTATGAACACTTAAAATATTTTTGAAGTTTTTAAAAATAATACCCTTTTGACTTTTTTTCTGTTGTTTTATACAGGTTGCTCTTTATGGGCTTGCGGATTAACTGGAGTGTTTGGCTGTGCTGCTCCATTATTGGACATGCTTTTGTTTGCTGCACTAATATCAGCTGTGGATCCAGTGGCAGTATTAGCAGTATTTGAAGAAATTCACGTTGATGAAGTTCTTTACATTGTAGTTTTTGGTGAATCGCTATTGAATGATGCCGTCACAGTCGTGTTATATCATATGTTTGAAGCATATACGTAAGTTATGTAACTGTTATTTCTGTAGTGTTCAAAAACAAAGCCTGAGTTCCCTCAAGGTTAGGGCTTCCATTTTTCATAAGCTTTCATTCACTTCTGTATGATATAAGTACATTCGTTGCCTATTGCGTATTAGCCTGGTAAAAGTTCATATTATACCCATACCTAATACTTCTCTGTCAAAATTGTTATTAGGACTTGTATATGCATGAAATAACCAACACCTTTGTATTTACTATTTAATACTACTTACTTACTACTTTTCTAGTAATAAACATAATATCTCAGGCTTAATGTAGCATATCTAATGGTACAGTAATTATTCAGTTAATTTTTGCCTCTCTTTATTACTTATTTAATATTTATTACAGTGAAATGGGACCGTCACGTCTTATGTACACAGATGTTGTGGCAGGACTAGGCTCATTTCTAGTAGTAGCCGTTGGAGGAACCTGTATCGGTGTTGTATGGGGATTCGCTACTGGTCTTGTCACCCGCTTCACTCACGAAGTCAGAGTTATAGAACCCATATTTATATTCGTCATGGCATACTTAGCTTATCTAAATGCAGAGATGTTTCATATGAGCGGAATACTTGCGTGAGTATTGAAACATACGTAAATTAAATGTTAAGATATAAGTATAATCGTTGACGTAGTTATTCTGCCGGCTGACGTCAATAATTGTGAACAATGCTCTTGAACAGGTATTATGATATTTTGTTTATGACGTCACAGGATCTCAGCTCAAGAATGCTGCGTCATTCGTTGTATTCTATTAATTACCTACTTATTATCATCTAACCGTCACAGCTTTTACATTTGGAGTTATCTCATCTAGAGGGGCTCGTGGTCTAGTGTTAATATATATATATCACGCCTATATCCCCGAAGGCGTAGGCAGAGGTGCATTACACACCCATAATTTGCCAGTAAGTATTTTAGTCCCACGTAATAGGGGGCAAGCCTATTGCCGTCAACGGGCACATTTATAATGGGTTATGTCCAAAATGGCCGAATGAATTTAATAAAAAGTAGCAGCTATATTGTAATTTTGAAAAAAATTGAAACCCGTTGCCTTGTGATGAAAAGTTGATAAAAGGCAACAAAATCTTACGTGCCAGCTGCTATGCACACAGGCAATTACAGTCCTGGGCGTCTCGGAATAACCGACAATGTTAACACATTGCAAAGGTTAAGCAACATCTAGTCAGGCCGGTCTTATGCGGAGAGCACTTTAAGCCGTCGGTCCCGGTTGCCATACGAACATCTATGGTAGTCGTTAGGGGCAGTTTGAGCCCTAAATCAAAAATCCGACCGGTCTAACTACAGAACTTCAATATCGCCCATGGGTTGTGGAGGTCCGATGGCAGTCGCTTCACGTGAAATATCGAAGTTCAGCCAAATCGCAGTTAGACTGGAAAGCCGCCCCATCTGCGTTAGGAAAAGGCTCGATGGATGACATCTAAATCTAACGTTGTCTCTGGATAAATAGTACAGTAGCTAGATAGGCTATGGAAGTTGTTTAATCATAACTCGATGGACTGAAAAGCATATATTTTCAGCTAAGCTACTTATTTAGTACTTTTGAAAAAAATAACAAGCAGCTGTTTATTATCCTCCTTTGATTTCAGTATAACCTTCTGCGGTATAACCATGAAGAACTATGTAGAAGGAAATATATCTCATAAATCGCATACTACTATAAAATATACAATGAAAATGCTATCCTCGTCGTCAGAAACAATCATATTCATGTTCCTAGGTGTCGCCACCGTCAACAATAATCATGTTTGGAATACCTGGTTCGTCTTCTTGACTATTGTTTTCTGCTCTGTTTTCCGTATAATAGGTGAGTGACCTATCAGTAAAGTCATGATTAAATTGAAGTTATAACCCAAATAGATTGAATACACCGAGTAAAAACTGTCACTTCGTACGGGTTTGCGCTCTTTTTGTGTTGGCTATTTTCAATGTCAATGAACTTTTATTTCAATCTATTTGGGATAGAGTTAATTTGCAAATCCTACAAATGAAACTGAAAAGAATCATCGATTTCTGTACATGCTCAAATATACCTAATTAAGAACTTAGAACCACTTTTATAAATCCAAAATCTAGTCTTTCTGTGAAATTGTTAAACACATTAGGTAGGTACCTACCTAATAGTAGGTACGATTGAAGTAGAGGTAATCATGATTAATATACAGGATGTCCCATAAGTCGACGTCAAGCCGAAACCGGATTATGAGAACCAAAAATTGTAGCCATAGGAGTTAAAAGATCATCACAAGGAGTAGATTTTCTTGATCTTTTTTAAACTGCTTTATTTTTTAAATACATGATGTGTGAGGCCTATCACCCGGGCTCGGCTTGACGTCGACTTATGGGACCCCCTGTATAGACAATTTAATGAAAGGTACTTTGTTTCAGGTGTGTACATATTCAGCGCTATAGCTAACAAATTTCGATTACATAAACTGAATAGAGTTGAAAAATTTGTGATGTCTTATGGAGGTGAGTTTACACTATCTCTCAAAACACAAGCTAGCAATATGATCACAAAATTAGAGGTCTTGGACTAGTGGTGTCTTGGTCAGTTGGTAGAACGCTCCTGCTGAAAAGGGAACAGTTGTTGGTTCAAGTGCAGCCCAAGACTATAGTTTTTGTGATTCATATTGTAAAACTAGGTCGCCGCAGTCGCGAAACGTACCGTTACGCTGCAGCATATATTTGAGCCAAGCGAGATTAAATTCAAAATTCTGGCATCGTAATAACCTGGGTAATTCTGTAAGCTTTTGATGAGTGCAAGAAAATCCGAAATCGGCCGAGTATTCGCCGAGAAACAATTTAACATAAATCGTTTGAAAAATAATTTGAGTCACACGTTGAGAGCTCCGCTCGCCTTCGGCTCGCTTCGCTCAATTATACAAGCTAGCATTTTGGAAGTCAGTTCTCCATATCATTTTAGCTTTACTGCAAAGACTGATATGATTATATTTTTATGATAAATCAGTGGCCAGTTCACAGCCATGTTTAACTTTAAATTTAAATATTTACACAATTTTTGTCAGACAACATCCTAAAAAAAGAGGACTGATGCTCGCCCAACCCCTAAAGTACCCGTTAGATATACCGATTTTTGATACTTAGGTAGTTACAATATTAACTTCTAGCATAATTTATAACAACTAGATAACATAGGTCAAAAATCAAATCAATGAAGAAGAAAATAACTTAAACATAGTTATTATAAGTAATCAATCAGTCATAATAGTGAAACTAACGTTTCAGGTCTAAGAGGTGCCGTAGCATTCGCACTAGTACTTCTAATTGACCCAGAAGTGGTAGAACTCCAACCGATGTTTGTGACTACAACTATAGCAGTAATATACTTCACTGTGTTTATCCAAGGCATCACAATAAAGCCACTTGTGAAAATGTTGAACGTGAAAACAGCTGAGAAACGTAAACCAACAATGAATGAAAGGATTCATGAACGGGTAAACGGCTAATATTTTGTCGAATAGGATGATCTCTTGTGAACGACACTCCTACACTCTTTTATTTATTTGCTTTACAATGCAACGCAAGATAACAGTTGACACCAAGACGCTCGCATATTATGCTATAATTACAAACAAAAAAATATAGTAAAGTTAATAAGATTAGTAATACTAAATAAGTCTACTTACACAAAACAGCCTCCACACAATAAAATGCAACTCATCAACTTTTGACGCAAAACAGTTTTCTTTTCACAATATAAATTTGCTTAGTTAGATTCCAATAAGGAACCCCTTGTTTAGTCAGTAAATCTACCATGCTAGTGGCATCCACTTAAACGATCGATTTACTCAACCAATGTTACGGTCACAGGAACGAAATTGAGAAACATTGAATATCTTATAAGATTTTATACCTTTCAAATGTACAGTACGCTCGACAATTCTTGACAATCATCGGGAATGATCGGAACTACAAATTACACGAGAGACATTGCTTCATATTTATAACATCCTATCTGATATCACAGACTAAAACAGGAATCTTAACGAATAACACCGAGACATTCCGAGCGCTAAAGCACTGTAAGTGAAAATAATGGTACTGTACCTTCTGTTACAAAGAGAGAATAGTTGGCAAAGGGGTAATGAGTTCCAAATGTGTTCACTTTACCGAATTATTAGTTTTAGCGATGAAACTTTTAGTTCCTTTATTTGAAGATAATAATGTGAATATTTCCAGTTTATGGACCATCTAATGGCTGGTGTTGAAGACATATTGGGTAAGCATGGAAACCATCACATACGGGACAAGTTCAAGAGGTTCGACAATCGGTTTATACGGCCATTTCTCATCAGAAATTATAAGGTATTTTTTCTAATTTATTGTATCGATGAGGACTAATAATTGAGAAATGTACGTTAAAATATGTTTGAAAAACACATTCATGGAATATTTTTGTTACCAAAGTGATTAATTATTATTGTATTTTCCAGGGTGCAGAGCCGAAAATCTTGGAAACTTATTCAAAGCTAGCAATGAGGGATGCCATAGAATATATGCAACGAAATGCTTCAACTATAGGAAACATCTCGGGTGCGGAATCTATGTCCGCAATATTTAAAAACTACACGAATGCTAACTTCAATGGGAGGTAGGTCTACTATAACTATAGTCATGCTCTTAGGGGACCTACAAATATCCTGAAATCCTCCTTCAACAAACCAATCTTTGAGCAGTAAGGTAGATAATGTGACACAGTGTGGTTTAGTTGGAATAAGACCTTCTCGGTGAAGTCCATGAGAATTTCACACGTTAAAAAAGGGTATCCAAATAATTAAAGTTCGATGGTTGACTGCTTCGGTGGCGTTGTCGATAGTGCATCGGCTTCTGGCTCCGGGTTCGATTTCCGGGTCGAATCAAATATTTGTGTGATCCACAAATGTTTGCTTCGGAGTTCGGGTGTTTTCTATACATATTATGTATGTATTTTGGAATATACTATATTTAAGTATGTTTATCAGTTGTCTAGATCCACAAGCTTATAGCTTAGTTTGGGCTTATTAGTATAGTATTCTTATATCTGTGGTTTGGGCTAGATGGCGTTGTGTGAGAATGTCCTAAAAATAAAATTATGAATTTCACTGAACATATCAAATAACACAGCAATTTGAGATGTGAAAGTAAAGCAGAAGAAACTGGGATTCTATTTTTTTTTCTAAAATTTGTTTTCTAAATAGTGACATGTTGTTTACAGTCCCAGTTTTAGTCAATTAGATACATCAACATGGAACATCGATATGCAAGAACTTGAATATAACCCTTCGAAAAAGGATCTCACCGATGCCAAAATACATCACCTTTTAGCCGAAGAACTCTGCAAACCTTTTAGACGAGTATGTATAGAATTAATTTTACATTTAGACACTACGAGTGTAGTAAAGATTTGTGGCTCGTGAGAGAGGCTCGTGGTCTAGTGGAAGGGGCTCGTGGTCTAGTGGTAACCGACAATGTTAACATATTGCAAAGGTTAAGCAACATCGACTCAGGCTGGTCTTAGGATGGGCCTCGGAGAGCAGGTTAAGCCGTCGGTCCCGGTTGTCATACAAACATCTATGGCATTCGTTAGGGGTAGTTAAGGGGCAGCCTTAGGGCTCCAACTACCCCTAACGAATGCCAATCTAATATAAAAAAAAATATATCAAAGTTCAGCCGAATCGCAGCTAGACTGGAAAGCCGACGGTGAATGATGATGAGTTTAGTAAAGATTTGCGAATGCCGTAGCCGTTCGTCAATTGTTACAAAACTTTTTTATTATCAGACTATTGATATGACATCTTAGACATCTACGCTTGAAAACTGTGAAAAACGCAACTCACGATAGGTGTAAATAATTGTGTTGTGTAACCACTTGGGGTAGCTACAAAAATACTGATACATAGTGAAAAAATCTTTTGTACCTCTGGTCTTTTGTATTAAGGTTTGCCCAACAAAACATTGTACATTGTACACAGCCCCTATCATTTCCTGTAAGTTTCATTCCATCCTAAGGTTGTCTGGAAGAGATTGCTCTTGACCAATAATACCTCTGTTGTACATAATATTTTTTAAGACTTGTCATAAACCATTTGTTTCTCTATTGTGTAGAATACTTTTTACTTGCTTACTTCCGGCAGCGGTTATTAATATTCTTTGCTTATTTATCTTTCATTTTAAATGTTATTCACCTCAGCATCGCAGGCTAAGCTACAGTCGTCACGCAGTCAATGAACGTGACCTCGGTATACAAGTCAATTACAAGACGCATATGAACATACGTCGTCGTGTTGGCGACAGAAAACATCATCACAAGAGGAGCAAGCGTGGAAAGCAGGTAGGCACCATAGAGATATTATATACTAGATTCATGGTAGGTACAGTTCCCGTCAACAAGTGATACCAGTTAAACTGTTGGTGGATTGCGCTCCGGCAATGCCGTCAGTTCACGATATAGCTACTTAATAGCAATCGCATAATCAGAGGTCATTGACAAGTAGTGTCTTGGTCAGTTGGTAGAATGTTCCTGCTGTAAAGGGATCTGTCGCTGATTCAAGTCCAACCCAAAAAAGTATTTTTTTTGATACCAGTAATGTGGAAGTCCAATAACTACTACCTGAAGCGATTAATACTGGTAACGTTACTTATGTGACACTGGTCAGTAAGCTTATTTAATATGAGATCGAATTGTGAGCAAATACAAGTTCTTCGAGTAGAATGGTTACATGTGTAGGTACCTAAAGGTCAAAAGGATTTGTTTTATTTTGCAGGATGGCAAAAATGTCACTTTCCCTGAGTTCCAGCAAAACGGTTCGGCTAAACAGTTCACGCACGGTAAAATAAAGTATTATAGATTAGGTACTTATTTACTTTTTAATTATTCTATCACAAGTGTTGGTCGCATGCACGTGTGGGTTTCCAGTATTTATTTATATTTATTTTTCCTTTTATATACTTAGATATATTTATAGTAATGTATTTATACCATTGTTAAGTTTATTTGCTAGCACTAAAGCTTCGTTTTAGCAGAACCACATATAAATGTGTAAATTATGAGACATGTAACAAAAAGCTTCGTAACTTAGCACATATATTTTATTTTTAGCATTCATTTTAGTTGAATGATATAATACTGGAATATGTTTTATATACCTACCTATTACCATTATTTAGTAATTCTAGAACATGTTTCCACAAAAAAAAACTAATTTGGAGATAGAGACATTAAAGTCTACAATTTTGTACTAGTACGGTAAGTACTAGTACGGTGTCTTGCGCGGTGCTCCGCGCCGCACCACGCCATAGGTTTTGGCCTATAACTTTTGACCCCTTAAGGCTAGGTCAAATTATAAACTTAAGACTAACGGGTCTTTTACGCGATTATTGAGATATATACATACCTCTTTATTACCCGAGTCAAGTCTAGGTCAAATTTTCGATTTTTTGGCTTGCCTCCAGATCGAGGGCTATCCATAGAGGAGTCAATAGAGTTATAGCAGTTATATATATAGTTATAGAGTCATAAGCAGTTCTCGAGAGCTAAGGGGGGACAAAAATTACATTCCTTATTTCCATATATAGATGTACATTTTGAATAACCACATTTTATCATAGAAATAAAATGCAACTACGTACAGTTTTATTATAAGTTTATGACACAACTACATCTCACTATTACCAATTTACATACTATTCCCTATTCTGTGCTATTACTACTTGCAGCTTTTATATAGTTTATTTTGTTGGTACGAGCACAAAAGTCAATTTTTTTATCTAAATAAAATTAGAAATAAGTATGTATCATGTTTCAATAAAATCTATTCCTATTTGGAGAACGTAAAAAATGATTTGTTGGTTGCCAATGTATCAGCCATGTGGTACGTTACAGATTACATAGATGAGGTCCTTCAAGAAGACGGCGACGGGGAAGAAGTGAGACCACGCCGTGAGGGCGACGATGGCGGTATTACATTTACTGCCAAATCCCCGCGTAGGTATTCTGCATGACACATCCTTGTGATACACCAGTTTGGATTTGAATGTCACAATAAAATTACACATGGTATAGAGCACCGTGTAGCTACAAAAGTAATAGGTACTTGATTAGTCTGCATTAGAAAATACTAATTAGGCTAATTTCACTTTAATTTGGACGTAAAATGAGAGCACGATGAGAGCGAATGTTTTCTTTAGTGTTGGGACAATTTCAGTTAACTAAGATAAGTAGGTAGCTAATCTTACCACATTTAAATGATAGTATAACTTATGTACACAAAAAGGTGTATTAATTTGCCGAAAGTTCGTCAATAATCAGAATATAGTAATCAACAGTGTAGGGTATTAAGAACAATAAACTCGCATTAAACAATTTTATCTCTAACTAGAGTTTTACTACATTGAATATATTGTCTCAAAACTTTGGTCCTACTTAAAATTAGAGAGTTGTTATTATCAATACTAAAATATCCATTGTTTGACATCCACAAAGGCTAACTCATTGTCAGAATAACTACTTAACTCTTATACAGGTTGTTTGGAAAATAAATCTAATATCCATCACGAATCCCCTGCAATTAATTTCCTGTGAGTTTAAAGAGTTGACTACCGAAAAACTACATTCAAATCCAAACAAGTCCTGTAGATGTTTATGATCATCGCTATATTATTATTTACTTTCTGCACTTCGAATACCGACTAATATAATATAGTACTTAAACCATACACAGAATTGGTATCCGATTACAATTTGCCAGATTAAAAGGCTCGCTACGGCTAATTTCTGATATGGCTACGTATTGTGAGAATGTGCTAAAACATTTATTATTGTGGTAGCATGTTCTGAATTAACCTTCTGTGTGTGTCCACTTATTTGTATTGTACCTATTCAATAAACTTTACCCACATAATGTACTCTATTCCTATTTGGTTCAGTTGCATTTCAGATACTTTAAAAAAAGTTATGTTGAGTTTCTTCTTCTTGAATGTTCTATTACATCAAAATCAATGATAATGACAAAGAAAGGTCCTGGAAGTAGGGGTACCTATATCGTAAAGTTCGTGAAACATACATTTCGTCTTGCTTGAACTAAATATTATAATAACGTTTAAAAGAAATATAATACTAGGTGCTGCTACGCTGCCGTCACCCTGCGCTGCTGCATATTGAGCGGAGTGTTTTCGGTTACAGTACAAAAAGCGCACGAAATTTCTCCCATAGGTTTAACATGTAAATTTTGGTTCCTCAAATAAATATTTTTGGCGCCTTTTTTTAAATTTCTGACTCCGTCACATTTTTTGCACTTAAATCTAGTTTAATTTACTTCAAAAAATTCTAGAATCCGCCAAGTAGTTACTGAGATACAGCGTTACATTTAATCACGCTAGATTCTCCTAAGGGGTACGCAAAATATAGCGAATTTAAAAAAAGATAGATAGTTACCTACTTATTATTAAACTAGCTGTACCTACGAACTTCGTACTGCCCTTTTAAACTTTCCCTGAATTCCTAAGAAAATTTCAAGACCAACATTAGACAAATCGGTCCAGCCGTTCCCGAGTTTTAGCGAGAGAAACGATAGATAGATAGAATAAATAATATGCAAATAATCTCGTATAAATAACAAACATTAGTTGACATTTTGAAATTTGAAATTTTCTTCATAACATTTTGTAATTCATATAGCTTGAGATTTTAATTAAAAACATCATATTTAAGGCTTACTTACTCGTTAATCAATTTCATCCAACTTTATTTTCTGTCTTAGTTAAAATCTATAATATACAGGGTGTAACATTGGTATGGGTCAGTGAGCGAAAGTCTGAAACTATAAGGCTTACGAAGATCTGTTCTTTAGAACCATGTCACCGATTTTAGTAAAAACAAAAACTGACTACCTACTCAGATTTAAATTTTATTTCTTTTTGTTTCAAAATTTAAAAAAAAATCTTCAGTTAGGTGATGATTGTAAACTGAGGGGTGCATGTGACGGGGTGCTCCATCCTGTTTAAAAAATAATTTTGCCTTATACAATTTTACGCATAGAACTGTCGAACCTACTAAAATAAACTAAAAGATATTAAAACAATGCATTTTATTAATTTTAGACACCATTTTTCATAGTAATATTTACTAGCGAAGACCTACATAATAGATATCTAAATAAAAACATGTAAGTTTTTTTTCAAAAAGACCCGGTTTTACTACCGAGTTTTTTTTTTGTAAATCTGAGTATGTGATGACATGGTTCTTAAGTACAGATCTAAGTAAGTCTTATAGTTTCAGACTTTCCCTCACTGACCCACATCAATGTAACATCCTGTATATACACCCTCCAGTAATTTAGGTTTCTAGATCTAATTGCTATTGTATTTCTTTTATCTCCGCTTGTTTAAATTGTTTGTTTGATCGTCATTTTCTTCCATTCTGGCAATCTTCATGTGGCACCGCAAATCTATCCGATACTCTTGACAACTGGGGATGATAAAATTATCAGCTGGATACAAAGAACTCAGCCCGACGTCCTCGCATAAAGAAAATAGTAGTTCGCTTTTAAATCAACTGGCTAATCTACCCGGATTCAATCCATTGAAAGCGAGGATCGTCAAACAGTATGCTAAAACGCCTGAAGAAATACTCCCGACAGCTGTTGAGAAATCCTTACCGTGGAGAAGGGACAGATCCACGTATAACTTTGGTATGTGTTTACTTGAAAGCTGAAATACTTTCATTGTCACTAGATAACTGCGTGCATACTTGCGTCTGATGATCAAGACTTTAATTTCGTAGTATCAATGCTTCATATTATGCTACGAATGCTGTAGACCTTTTTATGAGAACTCATATTTTATTTGAAACCTTTATCAGTAATTATCATTAGGTATCTAGTCGTCAATAATTAACATTAGCTGTACACCATGTCATGTAGGTACTTCGATTCTTTCATCAATCGCTTTGCAAAGAAATTGGTCATCCGATTCAATGTTATTATTGCATGTTAAAAACACATACTACTAATAATTTTCAATTAACGCTTTAATGTCAAATTCATTGATGCAATTTCTTATGATATGTACGTTTATATTGACAGTAAGTATATTAGTTAATCTTGGGTTGTAAATGCATAGTTTGGGTTGATCGATTTAATTTGGTAAGAAGTAAGTTAATCGATATGTACATGTAAATGGGTCTTAATTGTGATGATAATATAAAACACATGAAACATTGACACAAAAAGCGACTTAAAATTACCAGTATGGGACCAAATTGAAATTGGACACACGAGAAGCAGAAGCTTTCAATTTTAAATTTAAAATCAGTTCACTCAGTCGAAAAATATGAGGCAAATAGATTTAAAAAATACAATCGAATTTAGAACCTCCTCCTTTTGACATCGGTTAAAAAGGTTTGTAAAAAGTCTGCTGCAGTGGTTTATTATACAGTCAACCAATGACTACAGTGGGAGCACTGCAAATTGCAATGTAATTAAAACGCTGGTGTACGTTTGATATTATTACAATTAAGTCCCATTAAGTATAAAAAAATATTATTAAGCACTGGTATCTATTGCACGTTGATATATGTAGTTGTTTTAATGTTGCTGTTAAAAAGCACGTACCTACTAGCTAATTATTTTAATTCTAATTGTAATGTAACTTGGGTGTACCTATATTAATTTCCACAGAATTTGTTAATTTTACATTGTATGTAATTATTGTACCCTGGAAATAGTTTTAGATATTTTTTAATTAGTAAAATTACTTGAATAAAAAAATAGATATCTATTTATACGTTAGCAGATAGAGTAAGGAAGTAAGTATAGGAAAAGTCGATGTTTTAGGAATATACGTTGACTGGGAATAGAGACAGGTTTTAATTGTGGTATTATACCATGCTTGTAAATACCTAAAAGTGTTAATTAGTGTTATAAATTAATTTATTGATTCTTTTGACGTTCCAGTACCAAATGAGGATATTCTTGAAGAAGATGAAAGGCGATTGTCTGATAATGACAATGGTGAGTAGATATTTTAGTGGGTTACATTTCATCCGTCAAAATCACAGTTCGTCTAGTCATTGCACTGTCAAGTTCTCTTATGGTCAAATTACACTTTATGACAAGTTCTCTTATGGTCAAACTACATTTTACGACAAATTCTCTTTTCGTCAAGTCTTTCGTTCGTCCAATTTCATTTACGTCAAGGTCTAGTAGAGTTGTCAAAATAATTTCATATTAGTACCTTACTTTTCTTTTTTTTTAATCCGCGTCCTAAGCCATATGTAATAAATAGACAAACGGGCGAAAAACCAAATGTACTTTTAAATGTCATGCTGTCATGCATGGTATTTGTCTGGATATTACAAGAGGAATACTATATTAAATAAGTTCATAGATTTTAGTGGAAAATGGCCTCAAGTGCAAGTGATAGCTTGTGTTTACAATTTATAAAATCAAAAAGGGGTAAACAAAAATTGATCAGAGCTGGATATCAGTATAATTTAAACATAAAAAACAAAAATGGAACATCGAACTGGCGTTGCATTAATAGAGAAATATGTAATGGTTAGTAGAATGTTTTTTCACCGTAATTACCGTACCGTACCGTACCGTAATTTAAAGGATTTTAGGAAGCGGAGCGAAGCGTATCTTAGACGACAAGTGTAAATCGTTTGTGTGCCAACTCCTCCGAAACTGCTCGACCGATTTTGACCAAATTTGGCATACTGGTCGACATCATACCCGAAGTGCATATCTTTGAAATCATGAAAATAAAGCATAAAAAGAAATTAGGAAACTTTGCTCCGCTCAACATTTGCAATTAGTAACATGCAATGCATACCTAGTTAAGTTACTAGAGTACGACGACCTTTCACCTTCGGCGCCTTCTTTGCCCACCGTCGTCTCTCATAGAGCGATGCAAAAAAATACAATTACTTATGTGTATCCCTTTATATTCTAGGTTCAATAACTATAAGCTCCGATAATACCAGCATTCTTGGAGAACGGAAGCATTGCTGTACACCGAATTTTAAACAAAATAAAATAGATGCTCGCATGGATGTTTGTAAAGAACGGGTACAGAATGAATTTAAATCCATTCCAAAGATTTTTAACGAGTGTTTTGAGGACATGGAGTCATCAGATTCTGATAGCTACAAAACTCCCCATTTCATTTCCAAATCCAACTCGCTGTACAATGCCAGGAAAAAAGCTTTCGATATTTCCAAATCTAGATTTACAAGTTGTAATGAAGTCACCATACCTCAAATTTTGAAAAAAACTTCCTGCTTAATGACATATCGGAAGAAAATGATTTTTTGATTTTCAGCAGTCCTTATTTTTTACAACTTTGTAAGGAAACCGATTTACTGATGGGAGATGGCACATTTCAAACTGTTCCTTCTCCTTTTTATCAACTTTTTACTCTTCATGTAGATTCTGGGAGTTCAAGAGTATATACCTCGATAGTACCAGCAATATTTTGTCTTTGAAAAAAGTGCACTTTCGGGGTACCTGTATCTCAGCAACCGCTGGGGGTAGGAAGCTGATTTTTTCAGGGGTTTTAGTTGGCATTATATCTAGCATGAATATAAAGTTTGGTTGCTGTCGGAACCTCTGGGCTAGTCGCAGTGAATGTCCAAACATGGCGAAAATCGGGTAAACTCTGGTAGGACATAAACTTCTCGGCAGCTCAAGGGGGTGGTGCGGGAACTTGGTTGCGCGCTGCCGCGCGGGTTGATAATGAAAATAAAATATATGTAATAAAAATAATAATATGAAATTATTTTGACAACTCTACTAGGCCTTGACGTAAATGAAATTGGACGAACGAAAGACTTGACGAAAAGAGAATTTGTCGTAAAATGTAGTTTGACCATAAGAGAACTTGTCATAAAGTGTAATTTGACCATAAGAGAACTTGACAGTGCAATGACTAGACGAACTGTGATTTTGACGGATGAAATGTAACCCATATAGAGCGGCTGAAAATTAAGTTAGTTTTTTTAACTTCGTGACATTATGTTTTGGGTGAAAAAGAGTGGCCTGAAGTTTTTATTGCCAGGTTCTTTTCTCTGTGGCTCCACCCGTTGCTTTGTGAATCTGGCTTTAAATGTAAATTCTTATGTGCTGACGTTAACAAGTGTTATTATTTTATAACCTGTATTAATAAATATTTTTGAGTTTGAGTTTGGGTCTTCTGCTTAGTTCGGTTGCCTGATAGGTATTATTATTTTTATTATTAGTACATTGCATGCCTAAATATGTAGGACATGTGTTTCTTTAACATCAAATAGCACCTAATAATAATATGTACTTATGTAACATGTTCAGCGATAAAATTATTGATTGATTGATTTAAAATATTACCAAATAGCTAATAGTCGAGTCAATGAAGCCGTAAAACAGGCAATCTTCGAAAGTCCTCAAAAACAGCTCCGATTTGGATCATTTTTATTTTAAAATTTTGTTTTTTATATTATTTAAAATCAGAAATATTTCAGAGGGGGGAAATAATTATTTGTAATGTTTTAAACAATATGTAAATTATTTACATAAGGAAACAAGTTTTTGCATGGTTTTCGTTGAAAAAACTATTCGTATATTAATTGTGGTGTTAAGAATAGTAGTTAAAAGTACATTTGTTAGTAATAATTGAATATTTACATCCTAAAAATTTGCTGTGTGGGTCAAATAAAGATACATGCGTTACGTGTATACTTTATATTATATATTTGTTTTTGCTATACATACACGTATACAGGGTTACCTGGTAAGTCGTGTGAACCCTGTTCAGGAGTGGTAGTTCCCACCATTTCTGACAAATTTTACCTTGGACCCCTGCCCCCCAACCTAACCCAAATTTTTATTTTTATACGATTTTTATGTAGCAGATTAGTTTCTTCATCATTATGAAAAATAAAATTAGGTTTACCTCAACTAAATGGGTCGTAGATAGAAGATTGATAGTTTTAGCATCAATAAAAAATCAGTACAAATCAAACTTCAACCAGCAATAGTTAAAAAAAACCTATCTCACCTAAGCTGCAGGTACGCTTAAACATATCTACGTTTCATTAGTTATTCAACAAGGTATAACAAGCTACCTACCTTCATTTAACAAATAAAATTTAAAAATTAATTAAATTGTCGGAATGTGACCTAATAATTGCCAGGATGAGACTAACTTAAAATAGACAAGGGAAGCAATTTTTTGTTTCAATATAATACCACGTGAGAAGCCCTAGTTTAAAAAAAATTGTTTCATAATCGGTTCACCTGGTCCAAAATTGTGAGGAAGCAAACAAAAAAAACATACAGGAAATTAAGAACCTCCTCCTTAATTTGCCGTCTGTTATAATATTAAACAAAAAAACGTACTTCAACCGTAAATTAAAAAGCATTTTGAGATATGTAAAGTTCTCTTCAATAAAAATTAATCAAACCCAAATACAACGTTACTGCTGAAAATCGTTGATGAGTTCCCTCGACTGGCATTCGACTCCCTCATTAGATCGACTCCAAACCTTCATTATATGGTAGTCCTTTATAATACCTAATGAAAAAGTTAACAAACGGACTAGTGTGCGTGTTAACTTTTTCACCCTTACAATTTTTGAAGGTTATACGGTTCTCCGGGATCCGATCATCAGATCCTGGTTTCCTTATAATGGGACCACCTTGGAAATATCTCCTTTCCAACAAAAAATAAAGTATTGAAATCGGTTCACAAACGAAGAAGATATCGGCGAAGAAACATAAAAAAATATAATACGGTCGAATTGAGAAATCTCTTCTTTTTAAGTCAGGCTATGTGGTCGTACCTACTAGATAATTACCAAGATTTATAAGTACGACCGGTAACTAAATACACATTATTTGTACTTTTCAACAGATACTTATAACATGATCATAGCGGAACAAGCACGTGTAGCGACTCCTACAGCTACAGAAACAATGCTGCCTTGGAAACGAGAGGAAGCCGAGGGCACTGGTGCTCTGAAACAATCTGAGTTCCCCGCGTGGGCTTCTAACAAAGAGTACTTGGCATACAATTCACCTTCTGCAACATTCTTAGGTAAGACTGCACCATTAACTATAAACAATCATAAAAGGTTTTAATATCAAATATTTTTTTTTAACCAATGAATTCACACAAGTCTTTGTCAAGTCACAGTGTTTCACTGGTTTTCATTGGTCTAATAAGTCGAACTCATAAGATACGTGTAGCACGTAGTACTGCGTAGCATCGTGGCAAAAGTTCGTAGTCAAATGCTACAACATAAAACCATTAAAATTGTTGCACCGTACAAAGACACTGCATATTGACGTTATTTTCAGCAAATTAATTTTACAATTAAGAAGTAGAATTCGATTGTGTTTGCAGATAGCGGATATTATAACTGTGTGCGAGTAAATAATACCATAGTATTCTTCTGTAGTATTGTTTTACGCATGATATTAAAAAGTTCGGCCCAATGATATTAGGTCGGATCCAATTTCCTTTTACCAACCAAAGCGACACCTTGCATGAGAGCTTTCAAAACATTTGGTAATTGCAGAATTAAAACGGCAATTCTTTGCAGCTTTTCATAAAATGTTCTGATTAAACCAGATTGCCAGCAATAGGTACTAAAATTATTTTACATAGGCACCGAAAAAAAAATACTCACCTAGCTATATTTAAAATATTAGACCAGAGTTCGTCAGATGCTTCATTGGTAACATGGCGATAAACCATGGTACCTACCTACTTATTTTACTTAATATCTATGACCAGTGACACGATTTCAACCTTAGATACCAACACAAGATAAGACCGTTTACTTATAGGTACCTACTTATGCCGAAGTCTAAATAAATCCAGCATCCTCCCTTAACTAGCGTTTTTTTATAAACTGGAGTATCTGACTATGTGCTGGGAACTGAATAATGCATCTACCTACCGCACTCTTTTTATTACTTACCTTAGCGTAACTCATAGGTACTATGTAAACTTTTTCTGACTCATTTCTTTCTTTTCTTCCCATCCATTCCACTGTACACTTCCATTAAAACCTTCCCGATAACAGGCGGCATTGAAAAGCCAAAACATCCTAAATCTATCATAGGTCTCTTCCGAAGAGAGAGTTCAAGTTCAACACAGGGTGGTCCTGATAGCGCTGTGGCATCAGACTCCGAAGGGCATAGAGACAGTTGGAGTAAGGGTGAAGGCACATCCAGGGATGCAGCTGTGAGACAAAACCTCCTGTCTAAACGCAGCACTAGTCTTGGGGGGCCGACCGTGTTACTGATGGAAGATGTAGCCCATTCGGATCCCCTTGGTGCGTCCAGCAGACCAGCCAGTATTATGCAGGGGCCTCATCGTGGTCAGTGCCGTCGAGGGTCTATGTTGGAATTAACTGGGTACGTTTACTTTATCCCTTTATACTTTCAGTTAGTTTAGGAGCAAATTTCAGATTCCGTTTCTCCGGGAGTTCAGACGTGACAGGCATGAGAGCTTAGAATGTTTCAGTGGTTATCCAGATATAATTAAAAGGCACATAATAGGTAAACAGTTAACCTATCTTATATTATGTGTAATCTCATATTAAAGAAAGTATTTCCTTATTGAAATTAACATGATTGACTCTCGGACTATCATGATGTAACTTGACTGAGAAACTTGAAGATCCGCTCTAGGGATACCACAAATGAATCAAAAACTCGTATCCCTCTCAATGGACCACCAGTTATGATTGAAATACTGCCAGGTTTCTTCCGTGTCCCTCCTGGGACACCAAATATGGTTAGTAACAGTGGCAAGTCTTGACCTCCGACCATGAGCCGCCGTCGATGACTGATACGCATGATATTCAACTGAACCATAAATTATACATAGAATACATTCACTCTAAACGACAATCTACCATGGTTCAAAATTATCGTTTTGCGAGAACATAACTATCTATGTTTTGTTGTATTAATTACAGATTAATGTCCCGTGATGCCATAACAGAAGAAAAATCTTGCAAATCCTTGCCAGAGAGTGAACGTATGGGCATAAGGCGACTGCCTCTAGGTCAACAAAGCCTTCCAAGGGAGTCATTCCTCCGACAGCTGACGGTGGCTTCTAATCTTCAGACTAGCTCATCATCCGAAGATTCCTCGGACGATAACACCTGAGTACCCCGCCGTGGTAACCATGATCGGTTGCCACTGTTAAAATACGAGACATTGGAGTAATAAATTAACTAACGGTGACGAACAAAAGAAATGTACTGTGAATCAGTGCTGTTTAAGTATTTTTGGTGTTGAATTTTATGAGCTGGACAACTTATATTAAGCTGCTGATTTTCACTATAACTATTTAAATATTACTCAAAGAGAGAATATATTTCTTCAGCACATAAAGTTTACTCTCTAGAGTGGTGTGAGTCGATATAGGGACTAGGTTTGATTCCTTCGAAGGCGCTTTTTTGATGCGTGCGTTAAGTTACAACGATTGTCATTGACAAAAAATGTATAGTTGTTGCTGGAATATTTAGACTATTTTAGGAGCAAGTTTAATATAAGAGTTTTTTTTATAAATTTGGAACCTACTTAGATTCGCGGAAACTGTCTAGCAGATGTGTTCTAAAATTAGCACACAGTCTGGATATGGGAACGAAACAACTATTTGGAAACGGAGTTCGTTTGTGGTACATTTATTATTATCGGGTACAGCTACTAAACCCTTATAATCGACACACGTAGATCGACGCATGTAGCAGTTCTACCTATCCTAAGCTTAGGATGTTCTGCATCCTATATAAGGTTTGTTTCAGTATTATAGTGTATTAATTAAGTGGTTATCATCAATTAAGAATCACGATACGCACACATGAAGTGACTAATTAAATCGTGCGTAGAATTAAGTAGATAGGTAAGCCGCGCACGATGTGAGTGGGATATAACCTTGTCACAATAACCACTCGTTACGTCGTTAATCGCTGAAAAGTACGGATAACAAAACAGTAATGTAGGATAATCTACGTCACTGACGTCACCAACATGGACGCCAATCCCATTGTCATCTAGCGCGGCGGCTTATTATGTGTTAAACTTAAAAAAAAAGCATTGTAAATACATTCGTAAAATAAGGCGAAAAATATCTGCACTCGAATTTTAAATTTTGTTTTTGTAGATAAAATTGCTTTAACTAATAATTATGTAAGGCAGTTTTGTAGTATTCCAATGTGTATTTTTGTATGCTCTTTGTGACACATGTAATACTTATATTATATTCAATAATTTCAACATAATTATGTTTATATTCTTAGGTAGTACCTGTAGGTATAGATTATGAATGGGTTAATGACGGCGCTCCTTGCCAATGACAATACAATTAGAATATTAAATAAGACAATTATATTTGTATGTGGTTTTAGAAATGTAAGTATCTAGTATAGTGTTTACGTTTATTGTGTCGAAATAAGTATAATGTTTTACTCTATTTTGTGACTGGTGGAAATTGCATAATATGTTTTGGATTGCAATGTAATAAACAATACAAAATGTTACTTTATATTGTTCGTATGTAAGAAGAATACGACTGCTAAACCAACATAACAATTGTTGAACAATAGTAATTCAGAACGTAGTAAGTTCAGAACAACTGTGGCCATATCACAGGTTGCATCTGTTTGGGATACCCTTAACTATCTCTATAGGTAGAGCTCTCATGAACGAGTCTCAATCTCAAGAGGTGTCTATCAAACTTTACTTTGGAAGCAATAGAAACCTACGTGAAAGGTTAACCGGCTTGCCTATTCAAAACATGAGGTAAATAATACCGAACTATTCTTGGAATCCGTTTAGTGTGAATATTGAAATCCCTAAAACCTATTTTATAAATAAATACTTTTGTAACTACATAATAAATAAATACTGTTATATTTTAACCCAATTAATTAGTAGGTAGATTCTATTAACCAAGCGCTACAACTTATTTGATCTGTGTTAGTGATTTCTACTACGAAAAAAAATCTGTTCATAATTTTAATTTTGTACCTCTCTGACATGATATTCAGTAGGTATTGTCTTAAATATAATATCGAGGTCAATCATCAAACTCTTCTTCTTTTTTAAAAAACGTGGCTCCATCTATATACATCGATGATTTCGCCAATGTCAAGGTAATGCTTGATTTTTCCCGCACAGAAGAACTAGTTACTTTACCTACTAAGGAAACGTTGTTCGGTATTGCAATTGAGCGTTTGTTTGAGTCTGGATTTTTGCCCAGCGCCAGAGATAACCTAAAAGGCCACCGGTCACGCGCCCCGCAAAATCCCAAGTCCAACCATCCTACTCGGAATGCAAGAGTCTCATAACAACAGCCAGTAGATAACTAGGTAGAGTGCGATTGATTTTGAAGAGAAATACATAGATAACATAATCACGGTCGGTATTTTTTTATGTACATATGCACATCGATTACGCTGAGATTTGTGATCCGATTTACTTGATTCTTCTTTAGTTCGGTGCGGAATAGTTGCCATGTGGTCCCATAAAAATTAAACATAGTTTGGCCCAGTAGTTTTTTGATAAATAGAAAATGTCGTGGTTCCTAGTGTGTTGCAAGATAAGAAAAACAATTTGTGGTAGCGCAATGGATGTACCTAATAAATACTTGTATTACTTACGTAGGTGCTAGTTACATGGGTTCTAAACTAATATTCATGAAATAAGACTTTGAATTTATTACGAAATTCAAGTTAAACATTCATCGCCATAGTTTTTAGGAAAATTATAATAATGTCATTGGCAATTTGAGGTCTGTAATTGTGTAATAAAACTGTAAAAAATATATAGAAATTCAAAAAAATAGGTATGACAGTGCAAAATGTTGAATTGTTATTAAATTGTTAAATATTATAGATAGCTGATTAAAATTAGGCAAATTGAGTACCTACATAATAAAAGTTGGCTACAATAGTATTAATTAGGCAAATTAAGTAATTTTAAGTATTTATAGAAAATAAAGATTTCAACATTGTAAGTAGATATAAAATAGGAAATTAATGGATTGTGATGGAACAAAAATATTGTTGGTTTATTCAATTACATACACGCATAATACAAACTTAAATTCATAAGGTAAGTTTATAGTTAACGAAAGGTGATATATGTAAAGGTAGATGTCCATACATCTAGACATTTATCTACAAGGTGAAGTAATCTGTAAGACCTCTGATATTTGCCATTAACCATCCAACATCATCCACCGAGCCTTTTTCCCAACGCAGTTGGGGTCGGCTTTTCCAGTCTAACTGCTATTCTGCAGAACTGCAATATTTTCCGTGAAGCGACTGCCATCTGGGCGATATCGAAGTTCTGCAGTTAGACCAGTCGGATTTTCTATTTAGGTTTCCGACTGCCTTAGATGTTTGTGTGACAACCGGGACCGACGGCTTAACGTGCTCTCCGAGGTCCTGTCCTGTCTTAAGAAATGGTCACCCATCCTAAGACCGGCCCCTCGTTTAACCATCCAACATACCGTCAACCATATTGTTTGAAAAGTTTTATGCCACGATTACGCCATGAGTCGGGATGTAGGTACCTACTTATAGGCACCTACCTACATCTCCATTCAGTTAAGGTATTCAAATTCCATTGAGTTTAGGTAAAAATAATAAAACAGGTACCCACCGAACATTTCTACAATCAATCAATCATTTTATTGCTGAACATGTTACATATTTATCTACATCTAAGCTGCTGTTTGACGTCACAGAAACACAGTCCTACCTAAGTATTTAGGCATGCAATGAACATAGGCAATAAAAATAATAATATTAGGGAACAGATGATCTCCTTCGTTTCGCGAAATCTAAACCTTTGGTGACGGTATAATATCTAGTCTCAGGTTTGATCCCCGGGCACAGATATATAATCTGTAGTAAAAGCCCCGGGTTAAAATAAAATTTGTGTGATCCGCAAATACTTTTATTAGTGATGTTTGGATATTTTCTAAAACTGTATTTTTATATCAGTTGAAGCGAAGTCGTCACAAAAGCTCTCTTTCTCTGAGAAAAAGCGAAATAAAACAGTTCCTCATTGAATAATGTGAAAAACTCGAACGAAGCACAGTTCTGTACCTACTTAATGAAACAACTTGATTTTGCAAATGGTAGGTAAGGATACGATAGGTACTAAAAGAGTCTGTTCAGCGAAACTTTATACAAAAGCTCCGGTATCTACTTATTTGGTAGGTATCTACCTACCTACCAAGTCAATTCTTCTGGTTGGGCCTAGGTGCGGTTCAAATACCTGAGACGCCCGGCAATGGACGTAAAAGCGGTCGCGCTTGCGCGGACTTAAGAAAAAAAAATTATCTACCTACCTATAAGGAAGGAATTTTTACTGAATAAGGTTAGAAAATTGTAATAGGTAGTATCTACCTACATAGGTACCAGCTTGAATGTGGGTGGTCATTGTGGGGCCAAGTTATAATGTGGGTTATTAAAAAAGTAGATAAGAAAGGTAAAAAGGTTTCGTCCTCAGATCAACCGTTGCCCTGAGGTTTCGTCACATAAATCATTAAACCGTGAGTCCACCCGTGACCACGGCTCTTGTAACAGGGCCGAAACGTCGGGTAATAAAGAGGAATGTATATATCTCAATTATCGCGTAAAAGACCCGTTAGTCTTAAGTTTATAATGTGTACAAAACGCGAAAGTTTAAAGAAGTATATAATCATTAAACTTTGTACTTTGGTAATTTGATCGGACTTCTTGAAAAGTAATCTATTGAAACTGATTGAACTAAGTAAAGAGGTACTAGGTTGGTACCTACCTCTATTCGTTTCTAAGTTTCGCTGAACTTAATTACAAATTCTACAGGTAGATATAGCTAGATATATCTTTTGAAGGAAGCTGTTTAGCTACCTACAATAAAAAGCTTTGTTGAATGAAATATTCTGTGTCAATTGATAAAAATAATAGTGCCTAGCTTAGAATTATCTATCAGCGCTCCATTGTCTATGGAAAATTGGTTTTCTTTTATACTAAAATATTGTTAAACCTGTATTGTATTAGTAGGTAAATATAGATAATATTAAAAACCACATTTACGAGTTATGAAGTATTTTTATTATAAATCCCGCATTCCAAAATCGTTGCTACCTTTGACACAGAATAGGGAATAAAGTAGGTAACATATCTGCTGGGTAACTAACATACTTACTTATTATACTCGTAACTAAAGTGCTTTTGACTCTTCCTGTAAGTACAATGACATGGTTAACAGATGACCAACAGATAAAATTTTGAAAGTTGACTAGATATTTGTAAAAGACAAGCAGAAACTGTAAATACTTATACAGGGTTAACTACTCGTAATTCGATACCTTCCTTGTAGGAGTGTAAAGGGCAGGGCAAAGGCAGCAACAAATTAAACATTTATTGAGCGGAGTTTACGAAGCTCTTTCTTAGGCGACTTGTGTATTACGTTCGTGATCGAACTTTTTGAAATTTGGCACGGTCATAGTGACCATCACCGTGAGTGCATATATCTGAATTCATAAAGATCAGTCCAGTCGTTTAGGAGTTCGACCCGGATCGACAAACTCAGCTCAATTATTGCAACAGCAGAATGCATTGCATACCTAGTTTTATTATCCCATGAGATTCTGGTAGACACTATGATAAGTTAGCCTACACAAGTTATTGGAAAAACTGCCACAGTTCCTAAACTTTTC
The DNA here is from genome assembly GCA_963556515.1 of Nudaria mundana. NCBI lineage: Eukaryota > Metazoa > Arthropoda > Insecta > Lepidoptera > Erebidae > Nudaria > Nudaria mundana. The sequence continues at coordinate 13,624,470 of OY748304.1, forward strand.
GAATTTCTTTTTAAGCTATTGCATAGCTTCTATCGCGGGCCTTGAGCGTGGAGACCGAATCCAGAAATTCCGGAATTAAAATAACCTAACACAAAAAAAACACGGCTGACAGGCTGACGTCTTTCATATCGTTTTATATTGTAATTTATTTTTTTTGGTGCAAATTTTATAATAATAATAATTAAATAATAATTATTATTATCCATTATCATATTTTTGCAACTATGCAATAGCTTAACCGCGGCAGTCTCCGAGTGCCACACGTCTTTTTTTTTTCATAGAAGAAAGTGAATATATTCTACCAAATCAATTTTTTGCAATCTCAGGAAACGATTTTCTAACGAGCACACTATACATACTGGCCTACGCAAAGCCCCGAGCTTACTTCGTTATTAGTTTGTTAAATTTCTACTATGGGTCATGGGCACAGAACAGGGAATAGTCATATAAGTAACTCTGTAACTAACTTTAAAATTACCTAAATGACCTACATTGCATGGATGGAATCACTATTTATTTAAAAAATCCCGCTTAAACCAAATCCTTGTTTTTTTATACAATTTGAACATGACTTCAAAGGCTTTTTGACCACACAAACGTTGACAATTCAACGAACCATAGATAAATAAATCATGTTATTTTTATTACAGAGAATGTTTGTTAGTACATACATCAAGGATTTAGTATATTCATATTCTACCAAGTACCGACAATCGAAAGCATTAACTATGATTCGTACTTCAATGAGCTAGTGTCAGGTTAAATTAATACAATACATAATTTAAACTCAAAAGCCAAGTATTCAAGTTGAAACCTTACATCATCAAAGAAAAATAAAAAGTCATCCGTTCTTATTCTTATCCGTTCGTTCGTTCTCCGCTTGTGCGCTTGCTGTCTGTCTTGTGATTTTCCTAGTAGTTTTTATTTTCTTGGAAACTAACGCAAAATATAATGTAACGATATAGTTTTATGTTACAATGCGTTTGAATTAGTGCGTTTAATATTTGGATTGGATTCGTCCGAGTTAATGTGTAGAACATGTTGTGTGGCATATACATCAATACAGGAATGATACATACTTGCGCTTTGTAATAAACTGGAACAGCGGTAAGTAGCGTGAAAAACGTTTAAATTGTATATATTTTTTGTTTTCTATCACATAACGAATATTGATGGGTACATCAAGATCTTTACATTCATAAAGATTAATAATTTTATGAAGTGCCTTTCGAAACCGTCAGTTTGTTTATAAACTGCAATATTATTTTTGAATGAAGAATTACCTAATAAGTTTTAATTCTTATATTTACTATATATGTACCTATCTGCTATTTTCCAAAAAATTGGAATACAAATTCTTCACTAGAAATTTTTTCTAGGCCTGTTATCTTATCAGAGGTGTCCGTTATCAATAAGTTTGTAACAAAAATAAGTTGGTACAGAATGCTATATGTAATGAAATGAATACTTAATATTATGACTAGCATATTTTTAAGAATTTTAGTTGGTTATTAGCAGTTATGTTCACTTGGTTTGATTTTGTTTACAAACATTCTCCATACAATGCACTTGTAATTTGAATTAATTTGCATAGTTTTCATTAGAGATCGTGAATAGTTTCAGGAATTTGATAAGATTAGTATTGTATTGTTGTAAACTTTAAAAGTAGTAAGTACTCGGCACATCTACATAAATAAATAGGAATTGCCGTTCATTTGTCTCACTAAAACTCTGGAATGGCTAGACCGATTTGGCTAATTTTGGTCTTGAAATATTCGTGGATGTTCAGGGAAGGTATAAAATAAAATTTCAGGCGGCACAAAGTTCGCCGGGACAGCTACTTAAAGATAAATTTGTTCAGTTCTAGAATGAAATTCCATGAAATAGTTTTCACATTCCAATACAAAGTTAAAGAATGTTTTACTCACACAGGTCCCTCTGGAAGGTGTCCATAGGGGATTCTGAGATGGCATATCTCAGAATCCTCTATGGATCCCTGACATTGGGACCGTCATGCACTCAGAGTACCAACCAACTCTGTACTTGACATTCCCCATATCTTCTTCTTCTTATAAATAAAAATTTATTGCCATTCATTTGTCCCGCTAATCCCGGGAAGTCGGGGACTGATTTGGCTAATTTTAGTCTAAAAATATTTGTACAAACTCAGGGAAGGTTTAAAAGGGTCCTTTGACGCGATACGAAGTTCGCCAGGACAGCTCGTCTAAATAAATAAAAATGAATCGCCGTTCGTTTTTCTCGTTAAAACTCGAGAAGGGGCTGTACCAGTTTGGTTAATTTTGGTCTTCAAATATTTGTCAGTTCAGAGTTTAAAAGGTTCATTTAAGACAGTACGAAGTTTGCTGGGACAGCTAGATAATTATTATAGTTAAGTATTAAATAAAATTTTTTTTGCAGTTATTAGGCAAAATGGAGCATTCAGACTTGGTGTCAGAGATGGCACAAGTGGAACACCTCACTACACAGGAGAGGCTCCATCTTGCCCGAAGGTGAGTGCTTTATTAGATGTATTTTTACTTCTAAGTACTTAACGTAAGTGTATTCTGTAACCAGAGAGGCTCCGAAATGGAGGTTGACACGGCCAGTTTAAAAAAAAAATGTGTATTTTGTACTAATAAACCCATGTCAGTAGACTTCTTGTGCCCCTTACAAGTAAAGTACCTATCTTTTATTGTTTATCTGTACACCACTAACTATGTAGTAAGAACACTCAAATGGGCACTTTAATATTTGCCAGAGCTGTCTGTCTGTATCAGCACAGAATCCATTGATCGGCTGGTGCACCACTTGCAATTGATACTTAGGCTTCTAAGATCTTGTTGATACCACTAGTAGTAGAGCCACCAAGATCTCTAGGGTTAATGTAAAAACAAATAAAAATTCAATCAGTAATATTGGAATGTAGGATCTGTTAGGATCGTCTTATCCCGTGACAAAATTACTGTAAGTGGCAGTAGTAGATCTATTTAGTTAGTTAGAAAACTGGACGGTTGTTCAAGCACATCTATACCAATATTATAGAAAGGAACAATTTGATTATTTGTTTAAATCGAATACGCTCCGTAACGACTGATCGGATTTTGAAAATTCTTTCACTGATATGTAGCTACTTTATCCCTGAGTAACATAGGCTACTTTTTATCCCGGTATTGTGTTCCCAGGGGAATCGGGAACAAGAAAACTATGTCACGGCGATCAACTAGTCTCCGATAAAGTGATAACACTGGATGGAACTCTGACGACACTGGAACTTAGAACTTTATTTGGAGTTTTTTGTTTACCAATATTCCTCAAATTGTAGCAATTTTGGTTCAGCCATTTGAGCATTATTTACAAACATGCAAACTTTCGCGTACTTATACAATTTCATAAATTATATGCATAGGACTAGTTAATTTCACACAAATATTTTGACATAACTGGCTAATTATAATAATATATGTTTACTACGTCAAATTAGAAATTTGAATAATAATTATGACTGCAGCTGTTGTCATTGTGTATTATTTTGTAAACCATGGATAATTAAAATAAGTGAATGTATACAAGCTGAATTTTTCAAGTGGGCTTGGATGGCGAAAACCGGAACTATAAGTAATAGCGAAAAATGCTTAAAGTAGTCACGAGCCCGATTTTGATGAAACTTAGAACCTCATCATTAGATTTTTTAAAAACCTATAAATAAAATAAATCTAACTACTTTGCAATATTCCGCCACATGCACGGCGACCCGTGCGCCGAGCCATCAACATCTCCTGATGATGCCCCTGGTTGGGGGCGAAACACGTGTCGAGGTTTTTTATTATTTTTTGCACGATAACACAACTCTCATATTTATTCTATTTTCAAAATTATTTCTCTATTCTTTCGGCCTAAGTGGGTTTGGAGGGCGGACTTGTGCATGAATAAATACGAGAGTTGGGTAATTTGCATGTGGCGGAATATTGCAAAGTAGTTAGATTTATTTTATTTAACTATGGACTTCCGAAAAGTAACGCCTGATAGTATTAACTTTATAAAAACTTATAATCCTAGCTGGGAATTGAACCCATTGATTTAGAAAAAAAATCACATCCTTTATTATTACACCATAGTATAGTGTTGCTGTTAAGGATCAAATTCTGGGAAGTAATGATATACGGCAAATTTAAGGAAAACTTAAAATTTTAATAAAATTTATATTTCTTGTCTGTCTCTTAGTCCCTTATCACACTGGGCAGAGGCGCGCGCGCTACCGCCGCCTCCGCCCAGTGTGATAAGAGACAGACATGTACTTGCCAGCTTGTTTCTTATAGTGTATTAAACGCGAGATTACGGCACTACTTACTAATTCCATACGCGAGATACAACATTATGTTCTACTTTCAAATTTTACCTGCCCACGAGCATCATTTAGAAGACGAAATAGTCAGTTCTGTGATTACGAACTAAATTGACTCAAAATTGACATTGAAAATTCACCTGTAAATATAAAATACTAGCTGATCGCCGCCGCGTGATTTAGTTTACTCGTTCCCGGTTCCCCTGGGAACACATTACCGGGATAAAAAGTAGCTTATGTTACTCAGGGTGAATGTAGCTTTCCAATGGTGAAAGAATTTTTGAAATCGGCACAGTAGTTTTTGAGTTTATTCATTACAAACATACAAATCTTTCCTCTTTATAATAGTAGTATAGACTAGCGGACGCCGACGACTTTGGCCGCTTGACAAATTTTTAGTTTTAGTAAACCTTCCTCGAGTATTATATTATATATATATATATATATATATAGAGTGGTTATCCATTGGTAAAAACCTCATGAAAATCAGTAGGTGCAGTAGTTGTGTTTATCGCAAACAGACAGACGCGGCCATATAAGTACTGGTTATGCGACACTAGACTTGTGCTCTATTACGTATAACATACTTATACTTTACTGGCGAGCAGTGACCTCTTTTTAGCCTTTTGGGGAATCAGATCTTTTAATATGTATGTACATATTTATCTAGAAGTTATCTCTTATCAAAGAGATGATCCCCATCAAAACTTACACCTGATATTATTGTAACGTAGCTGATATTGGCGTGTTCTCTACTGATAATGTTCTGATAAAGAATTCAAAGATACGATTTACTATTTCACTTTGGCGCCTGTCTATTTTGAATCCTTTAGTGATTGATTTGTTATAATCCCAAACCGACAAAGTGTGATTGTTTTTAAGTCCTCAAATCTCATGGGCTGTTGTCCCAACATTTGGCAGTATGACACAGACTCAGGTTGGAGTAGCATACACTTGTTGACATGTCAAATTAGTTGTGTTTCTTTACATTACTGTGATGCTTCTTATCAGTTATCAATCTTCGCGGTATGTACCTGTGTTATTAAATAGGACTAGCGGACGCCCACTTATCAAATTATATACACAAAAACCTTCCTCGATAACCACTCTATCCATTGGTGAAAACCAACAAAAACCTTCCTCGAGAACCACTCTATCCATTGGTCAAAACCGCATCAAAATCCGTTGCGTAGTTTTAAAGATCTAAGCATACATACGTGCGGAAGCGACTTTGTTTTATAATATGTTGTGATTTAAAACTGATGACAATAACTTTTATTTCCAACGAGATTGATATGTCATATTTCAATCCTGTAAAAAATCAATCTTGGAAACGTTCCGAATTTCAACCGTGTTATTAGTTTGCGAACCACTCACCCACACCGGTGAGACTAGTGGTTTGCAGGGTCATGTCTAATAGTTTAACTTTAAACCATCTACACACCACCTACCAACTACCTGTAAAGGAGTCCTCAGAAGGGACTGACATCTAGATCTATAAAATTGTTTAAAGTTTACTAACAAAAAGCTTATTACGAATCTATACTAATACTAGTCGTTCTTTGTTTGTGCTTTGTTTAGAAAATTTCCTCTTCAATTTTCTTTATAACTCTTTCATTTGTCATCCAATCCAAAAAATATCATTCAAATGTTATTCATTGTAAGCAAGGAGTAGGTATGTGTGTAAAGTTTAATGAAAATCGGTTAATAAATACGGCCTCCAACATGATCTGACAGAACCCGTACATGGGTACAGAAGAGTTGATGAGGAAGAGGAAGAACAAATCAAACAGTTGGAGGATGCGGATGAGGATGAGGATTTTTTTTTTAGGATGAGGATGAGGAAACAGGAAGATCTATCTATTTGCCATTCGTTTGTCTTGCTAAAACTCGGGAACTGCTTGACTGATTTGGTTAATTTTTGTGTTGAAATAGTCGTACAAATTCAATGAACGGGTTCCTATTTAACTCAAAGTTCGCCGGAACTTTGAGTTAAATAGGAATCACAAAAACGAATGTTATCGACAGGAGTCGAACTTGTGGCCTTTCCCTAAGTATAGTAGAAGGAAACTCATTGCTTTCAAATACAGTGCTAAATTGCGCCGCAGACTCATCTACGCCCAGGACCATCGACCTCCATGATCGGGGCCTGAGGACGGCGGGATAGCCACCCGCCGCGCCGTCCTTACAGAAGCAGGCTAGAAGGGTTGCGTGCTGCGGGGCCTTTGCCTCACAGCAAGCAACCAGATTCACTAACCGACGCGGGATAAAACCCAACCCAACGACGCGGGATTTTCATTCCGACCAAACCCCCGAAGAGGCCACACAGCTGGCCAAAGTCCGCCAGGCGCCACCAGAAATACCTTCTGGAGTTACCGGAGACGCCCGCAGCAATGGACATGGGAGCGGCCGCGATCTCATCTCGCGGAATTTAAAAAAAAAAGTACTAAATTAAGTTAGGTTTTAATAATAGTTTATTTAATAATCAAAATTGACAATGAGGAGATTTAATTTTATGAAAATCTATTTCGAAGCTGTTTCGCCTGACAAGCGATATCGTCGTACACTAATCCAGCGTTACTAAACAGGCGCTCGCTGGAGACACTTGATGGAGGGGCCGATAAGTATTGTTGTACTACTCCATACAGCTCAAAATATATTATTTTTCCATCTTCTTCAATATGTAATCTTTTCTCCTTAATATAATTATTTTTAATCGACTTCAGTACCAAAGATCTATCTAAAGTAACACTTTGTTCGCTATCGCCACTGTTCTCTAGGCTCTAAAGCTAACATTTAACCCACAAAGTTTCCTGTGGGGGTGGTGGCTGTAGCCCCCGAAACTCCTAAGCTCGTGGATGGCCGACTGTTTGCGTTTAATGCGACACCGTAACGACATTAATAATTGGGCGTCGATCGTGCAGACAGGTAAGTCGCCGCTCGTGGCTATGGTTGCGTGCGCCCGAGTGCATTGGATAGGTATTTCCGAATATTCCTCTTACGGTAAGAGGAAGAGGAATTTTTCACTTTCATTTTTGGGGAAGCGGAAGTGTTTGAGGATCTTTGAAATTTGAGGAATTTCCGCATTATGAGGAAGCGGTAGAGGAATCCTCATCAACCTTCTACAGACGAAAGAAATTCTCCTCAGTCTGCAAGTTGAAACAGAGCCTTCGGTCGCTTCGCACCCTCTGTCAATTATAGAGCTAAAGAGTTTGTATGATTGAACGCGCTTATCTCGGCAACTACTCAATCCAATAAAAAAAAATTGTTGAATTGATAGTCCATTTATCGAGGAAGGCTAACAATTTATAACATTACGCTATGACTAATAGGAGAGGAGCAGTAATGAAATATGTTGCAAAACCGGAAGCCGAAAGGAATAACGGGACCCGCGGTTTAGTTAAGTTCTTTCGCTAGTATGAAAACAAAAACAGATGCATGTACACTGTACACGTGCACCATCACAATACATCACTCTTCTTATCAATGCCGATTTATAAATGTCACATAAAAATATGGCGTTAGTGACAGGGCACGCTGTAAGTGTATTTGAATCAATGCGTGGTGACGACTACTTAACTACCTAACTTCCAAAGTTTTTTTCATAGAGCCGGGTGCCACTGGAAATTGTTTCAGTGCCTACCAGAGGCGCTCGGCAATGGCGTAGGTGCGGCCGCGGCTTAGGGCAGTGGATTAAAAAAAATTGCTTTCCTCATGAATGCATTCAATTCAATTCTTTCTTTCAATTTATAGCGACAAGCATAGCGACTACCACTTTAATGAATTCCAAAGAAGTTTTTCTCTGATCATCTTGTAGACATATTATGGAATGATGTTGACATCTTATTTAGGAGGAGTAGGTACTCTCGTAACGAAATTGATTGTCGCAGCACGATAACGCATGACTTCACCTTTTATTTTTTTCGCAAATTACTCACATAATTATGAAGTCATGGTTGACCTTTTATAACCAATTATAATACATACGGGTCTATTAATAATCATAACCAGTAATCACACGTGTCAACTAAAACAAGAGTATTATTTTGTAAACTGGTTACTGTTATCTCAACTGGGGACATAAAAATACACGTCAAACATTGACACAACAACCGGAAAAAAGGAAATGCGGTCGGAGGACCCCCCGCCAGGAAAGAAGTTCTTTACGCAGCCCAACCCGGGGTTTGGGTTACTTTTCGTTTTAACGACGCCGACGCTAAATTTAAAAAAATAAATAAAAAGAAGCTGACCATATTTTGGCTTCTGCAGACCACTGATAAGCGTAACGTGACGATTTCTACCAAATCGCACTATATCCGTAAGCCGCGTTAGAGAACTTCGTTCCAAAAAAACAGTTGTATTGAGAACCTTCTTCTTTTTTGGAAGTCTGTTGAAAATGGTCTTCCTTTCACCGCAAAAAATGTGCTAACACGATTGATCTTCACGGAGAAAGTACGAGTAAATAATAATGTTGTTGCATCTGTGGAAATTATTTGATACCGATGATAACAACGGATCGAATCAGGTCCTAGATCTCGGACACTACTCTAAAATTCGACCACCTAGGTACTTTCAATGTTTTTCAAAAGGAAAATCGGTGTCGTAATCGTCTTTCCCACGGTTCATTCCCTTTTTACCACCCAAGTTATCGCTAGATAGATACCTAACTATATCTATAGATAAAGAACATCGAATTGTACTTTGATGAGTGTTTTGAGGTTGTCAAACGCGTGAACGATACTACTTTACGTGGCTTGAGGAAAACTGACCTTATCAGTCCGGCTTAAAATGATCGAAAGACAGATTGATTCCACCCCAAGTCGGAAGATTCTCTTCTGGATTCGTAGTAGTGGTTATTCTCCAGACTCACAATCAGGAGTTGTGAGTTTGTATTCGATTCCTTAGCATTAATTTGTTTGAACTGAACGGATGCTTCTAAGGCCAGAGTGGGCCTATGGCCAGATGGTTACTCCATGGCCACTTTTATCCCGCCTGCAGAAATGCTACCCCCCGGAACCCCCTGGCCAACCTGAAAGACGCTAAAGCGCTTCTTTCCTAGGTTGGCAGTTCTAAAGATAATCCGTCCAGGTGGGGATACATAAGATACATCGAACCTGCTGACAGCCAGTGTGAATGTGGCTTCGCACCACAAACCTTGTCCCATATGATGTCGTGCCCGGGTTGCCCGGAGACCTGTTCCTTAGACTTAGAGGACCTATACGAAGTCATGTCGATGGACAACACGTCCATCGACATGAGAAGAAGAAGAACTGGACTATATAATGGATAGTTGCATATATTTAAAATCGTACACACTCGGGGTTGCGCACTTTTTCGAAAAGGCCTGACGGTTTGGTCTATAAAGTTAAGCCACATTTAGCCTTTGTCTACTTAACACGTCAGATAGATTAAAGTAGGACTAGCTGGTTGCGATAACAATGTTGATATTGAGAATTGTATCTGCGTACTTCCGTATTAAAACGCGATTACTTTATGGAACTTGGTTGTTTTGTTTCAGATTTATTAATTTGTAGACTGAGACTGATAGTGACATTGACTTTTAATAAAACTGACGTCAAAATAAACCTTTCATTTAAACCACCTTTTAAACAGGTGCCGCTGATTGTTTGGGTAATATTCCCTATTTCCTATTCTGTACTTTAGGTAATAGATTTATTACGCAGAATCTACCTACTTGTTAGCATGCATCTACCTTTTGTCGGCATGATTATTATTGATACATAGGTACCTACATACATTTACATATATCTATTTGACTGCAATCTGCAGCGAATCGATATTCAAATAGCGGTCAGTAGTCTGAGGTCACTTTTGTATGTTTATAGCATGTAGACATGCAAATCCAAGATAAGTATTTTTATGAATTTAGGAGTTGTGACATTAGTCAATAACGCCATATTCTGACGACTTACGAAAAACCTTTTATACCACAAAAGGGCAAATTGCGAAATATTTTTTGTAACTGCGCTTTATCTAGCTTGACGAAGCGTAAGGAAAGATTAAACCTCTACTAGCGATACTTAAATTACTCCAAACCAGATAAGGCTTGGTGTTTTTCCTCGTACAAATTGACATCCCAGCCGTTACAGAAGTGCATCTTTAATGTATTTATTACGGAAAGTATTTAGTTACTCATAATCTACATTGACACGCCACAAAATTTTTGTATAAATCTGTCATGATGTACGAAATGTTCTCGACAGTAAAGATATATCGAATCGCTTTCGTTTCGCTTCTGTTTCAAGCCTTATTGTGTGGCGCAAATAAAAAAATGTCATAGATACCTTAGTTGCTTTGAAGTTGTGGTGTCCTCATTGAATTAGCTACATACATCTTTTAACAAGGATGGCCGAAATTTTTAGATGTTATTCCGAATATTATAAAAAAAAAATAAACTGGTAAAGTAGGTACCTAATCTTCATAAGGTGACTTGGCCATTCAAATTTAGTCGACCGACTTGTTCTGTAATAGAGCAATTAGTCTAAAATAATGATTACTTGTTACATAGAGAATATTTCATTCCAATGTCGTACAATATTTAGAAACTTTAGTATTATTGTAATCTACTACTGTAGGTACATAAAGTGATACGTTGTTTTCACTTTTATGGTTGCATGACATTTACTGTTAAACATGATCCCAAACTGGAACCGTAACACATAAGATATGACGAAAATCAAAAAGTCTTTAGTGTGAAAAGTCGAACATTTAATTGTATCATTGCAAAAAAATATGTATAAATGCAATAAAACCGCGTTTATAGAATCAATATAGACTCTACAAAACTGGTTTTAGTACATAACTTTCACACAGATGTATAAAGCAGGCTGTTGTTTTTATATACTCTGTAAATATATACGTAAAAGGTTTGTGAATTCATTTATCACCTATATTCTACCAATTATAGTCTCATAGTCTCCATTTACTTATGTCCTTTACGACTTGAATTGTTTCAGTGCCTACCAGAGGCGCTCGGCAATGGCGTAGGTGCGGCCGCGGCTTAGGGCAGTGGATTAAAAAAAATTGCTTTCCTCATGAATGCATTCAATTCAATTCTTTCTTTCAATTTATAGCGACAAGCATAGCGACTACCACTTTAATGAATTCCAAAGAAGTTTTTCTCTGATCATCTTGTAGACATATTATGGAATGATGTTGACATCTTATTTAGGAGGAGTAGGTACTCTCGTAACGAAATTGATTGTCGCAGCACGATAACGCATGACTTCACCTTTTATTTTTTTCGCAAATTACTCACATAATTATGAAGTCATGGTTGACCTTTTATAACCAATTATAATACATACGGGTCTATTAATAATCATAACCAGTAATCACACGTGTCAACTAAAACAAGAGTATTATTTTGTAAACTGGTTACTGTTATCTCAACTGGGGACATAAAAATACACGTCAAACATTGACACAACAACCGGAAAAAAGGAAATGCGGTCGGAGGACCCCCCGCCAGGAAAGAAGTTCTTTACGCAGCCCAACCCGGGGTTTGGGTTACTTTTCGTTTTAACGACGCCGACGCTAAATTTAAAAAAATAAATAAAAAGAAGCTGACCATATTTTGGCTTCTGCAGACCACTGATAAGCGTAACGTGACGATTTCTACCAAATCGCACTATATCCGTAAGCCGCGTTAGAGAACTTCGTTCCAAAAAAACAGTTGTATTGAGAACCTTCTTCTTTTTTGGAAGTCTGTTGAAAATGGTCTTCCTTTCACCGCAAAAAATGTGCTAACACGATTGATCTTCACGGAGAAAGTACGAGTAAATAATAATGTTGTTGCATCTGTGGAAATTATTTGATACCGATGATAACAACGGATCGAATCAGGTCCTTGATCTCGGACACTACTCTAAAATTCGACCACCTAGGTACTTTCAATGTTTTTCAAAAGGAAAATCGGTGTCGTAATCGTCTTTCCCACGGTTCATTCCCTTTTTACCACCCAAGTTATCGCTAGATAGATACCTAACTATATCTATAGATAAAGAACATCGAATTGTACTTTGATGAGTGTTTTGAGGTTGTCAAACGCGTGAACGATACTACTTTACGTGGCTTGAGGAAAACTGACCTTATCAGTCCGGCTTAAAATGATCGAAAGACAGATTGATTCCACCCCAAGTCGGAAGATTCTCTTCTGGATTCGTAGTAGTGGTTATTCTCCAGACTCACAATCAGGAGTTGTGAGTTTGTATTCGATTCCTTAGCATTAATTTGTTTGAACTGAACGGATGCTTCTAAGGCCAGAGTGGGCCTATGGCCAGATGGTTACTCCATGGCCACTTTTATCCCGCCTGCAGAAATGCTACCCCCCGGAACCCCCTGGCCAACCTGAAAGACGCTAAAGCGCTTCTTTCCTAGGTTGGCAGTTCTAAAGATAATCCGTCCAGGTGGGGATACATAAGATACATCGAACCTGCTGACAGCCAGTGTGAATGTGGCTTCGCACCACAAACCTTGTCCCATATGATGTCGTGCCCGGGTTGCCCGGAGACCTGTTCCTTAGACTTAGAGGACCTATACGAAGTCATGTCGATGGACAACACGTCCATCGACATGAGAAGAAGAAGAACTGGACTATATAATGGATAGTTGCATATATTTAAAATCGTACACACTCGGGGTTGCGCACTTTTTCGAAAAGGCCTGACGGTTTGGTCTATAAAGTTAAGCCACATTTAGCCTTTGTCTACTTAACACGTCAGATAGATTAAAGTAGGACTAGCTGGTTGCGATAACAATGTTGATATTGAGAATTGTATCTGCGTACTTCCGTATTAAAACGCGATTACTTTATGGAACTTGGTTGTTTTGTTTCAGATTTATTAATTTGTAGACTGAGACTGATAGTGACATTGACTTTTAATAAAACTGACGTCAAAATAAACCTTTCATTTAAACCACCTTTTAAACAGGTGCCGCTGATTGTTTGGGTAATATTCCCTATTTCCTATTCTGTACTTTAGGTAATAGATTTATTACGCAGAATCTACCTACTTGTTAGCATGCATCTACCTTTTGTCGGCATGATTATTATTGATACATAGGTACCTACATACATTTACATATATCTATTTGACTGCAATCTGCAGCGAATCGATATTCAAATAGCGGTCAGTAGTCTGAGGTCACTTTTGTATGTTTATAGCATGTAGACATGCAAATCCAAGATAAGTATTTTTATGAATTTAGGAGTTGTGACATTAGTCAATAACGCCATATTCTGACGACTTACGAAAAACCTTTTATACCACAAAAGGGCAAATTGCGAAATATTTTTTGTAACTGCGCTTTATCTAGCTTGACGAAGCGTAAGGAAAGATTAAACCTCTACTAGCGATACTTAAATTACTCCAAACCAGATAAGGCTTGGTGTTTTTCCTCGTACAAATTGACATCCCAGCCGTTACAGAAGTGCATCTTTAATGTATTTATTACGGAAAGTATTTAGTTACTCATAATCTACATTGACACGCCACAAAATTTTTGTATAAATCTGTCATGATGTACGAAATGTTCTCGACAGTAAAGATATATCGAATCGCTTTCGTTTCGCTTCTGTTTCAAGCCTTATTGTGTGGCGCAAATAAAAAAATGTCATAGATACCTTAGTTGCTTTGAAGTTGTGGTGTCCTCATTGAATTAGCTACATACATCTTTTAACAAGGATGGCCGAAATTTTTAGATGTTATTCCGAATATTATAAAAAAAAAATAAACTGGTAAAGTAGGTACCTAATCTTCATAAGGTGACTTGGCCATTCAAATTTAGTCGACCGACTTGTTCTGTAATAGAGCAATTAGTCTAAAATAATGATTACTTGTTACATAGAGAATATTTCATTCCAATGTCGTACAATATTTAGAAACTTTAGTATTATTGTAATCTACTACTGTAGGTACATAAAGTGATACGTTGTTTTCACTTTTATGGTTGCATGACATTTACTGTTAAACATGATCCCAAACTGGAACCGTAACACATAAGATATGACGAAAATCAAAAAGTCTTTAGTGTGAAAAGTCGAACATTTAATTGTATCATTGCAAAAAAATATGTATAAATGCAATAAAACCGCGTTTATAGAATCAATATAGACTCTACAAAACTGGTTTTAGTACATAACTTTCACACAGATGTATAAAGCAGGCTGTTGTTTTTATATACTCTGTAAATATATACGTAAAAGGTTTGTGAATTCATTTATCACCTATATTCTACCAATTATAGTCTCATAGTCTCCATTTACTTATGTCCTTTACGACATGACGTCATGATAATATGTTAGGTCTTACTTTTAAAGGTCAGTTGTTGTCTTTACCGAGCGAGACATGATATCGATATCCTTTAAATATTATACTGAGTTTTAATTTTTTTATTATTTAGAAACCTTTTTGTATAAATAAGATAGTGATAACGTGTGCGGGTTATCAAAGATTACGGCATAATGTATGGAATTGGACGGTTGATAAACAGGAAATGTTTTCGGGCGATGATATATCGGTAGATATTTTTAATCTGTATCTATTTCTAATCCCTCAATCTTGATGAATAAGAAGAGAAGGATTTTAATCAAAAGCCTGATATTTTAGTTTATATAACTCGTGATGCCTACAAACTCTCCCAAAATATCTTAACTTTTGATAGCAAAATTATGCTAAAGAAAGAAAGTCATGTGCATATGGAATATATTGTACCAACAATTATTACTTTATTACTCTGCTAACATATCCCATGAAAATGTTGTTTCAGACGGCGCATGCAACAGTTGAAACTATGGCAGCAAAGGGAAAAAGAATGGGCAAGGTCAAGAGCGAAACGGGAGAAGAGCAACAAGCCGAGTATATATTTTAATGATAGCGTTATGTTGCTGGAAGCTGCTGCTAGAAACGATATAGATGAAGGTAAATATGCGAATGCCAGTTGAATATACCTCTTGTCAGAGGCGCTCGGGAATAGACGTAGGTGCGGATTTAAAAAAGAAAAAAGCCACCGTTCTTATGATTTGACGGAAGGGAGTTTTTTTTTAAAGCGGCGGTGAGCACTTGAAAGAATTCCTCTGTCTGGGGCTGGGTTGGATTTTATCCCGCATCGTTGGGGTCGGGTTTTATCCCGCGTCGGTGACTGAATCCTTCTAACCTGCTTCTGTACTACAGGGCTAGGTCGATGGTCTTGGAAGTAGATGAGTCTGCGGGCGCCTTGAGTCTTGACCGCCTACTTCGGAACTCAGCGAGGAGGGTACTCTCCCTCTCAGCCGCCTCCTTCGCGAGCATAACACGGAAGGGAGTTAATTAAAAGTTTGTAAAGTGTTTCTAGCCATGTTCATGGAGAAACTTTATCGTGTGTAGTTATTATCGCGTTGCAGTATTACGCGCTCCACGGTGATGAACCACTAGGTTATACTTTCTGCAGCATGATCGGTCATCTAATATGTCAAGTCTTTAATTGAAGCGAACTGTACCTAGCTAATTTTTGGGCAAGCTAGTAAAATTTCTCATGCCTTACACAATAAGAGTCACGTCATTCATGTTTTGATTCATAATAAAGGCTTGCCACGTGCGTATCGGCTGCAAATAGCTACTTCTGATAACGTTCTAATAGTTGTGTAAAAGTTTGTTATTGCGACGAAACTTTACTTTTATTTGGAATTTGCGCAAGCGTATTCTCTTGGAGTTTAGCTCTCTGATACACATTTTCCTAATGTATTTCAAGCTTTACATTAACTTCCAACCCGGGCGGCGATCTTGTCTCGCCTTGACCAGTTCCATATTTGCCTTGACCACCACCTACATTTTTATGATAGAGAACAGCGGGAGATTACCTTGAAATGCGTTTAAAAGATGTCACAAATATGCAACTTAAGTAATTAATGAGTCTTTGGTTCTTTTTTACAACGTATTATTTTTAAAAATAATTTCGTAACTTGTGTTCCATATTATATATCCATATATCCTACCCCTTCGGGGATATAGGCGTGATATGTGTGTGTGTGTGTGTGTGTGTTCCATATTATACATATCCTAGGTAACTTAATTATCATGCCAATATTTTACGGTCAGGAAGGCATTCAAGACACCAGCAGCCCAAATGGGGTAATTAATTGATTCTGATCACGTCATCATCATTCACCGAGCCTTTTTCCCAACTCAGTTGGGGTCGGCTTTCCAGTCTAACTGCGATTCGGCTGAACTTCGATTTTTTCCGTGAAGCGACTGATGACAATACAAACAGAATATAAAATCAATATGGCAAATTAGAGCACGCCTGCGGCGGCTTGATAAATTATATTTACACAAAAACCTACCTCGAGGACCTCTGTCCATTGGTGAAAACTGCGTCAAACGCCGTTGCGTAGTTTTAAAGATGGGAATGAGCGACTATATAGTTTGTTTGTTTGAACGCGCTAATCTTCTATAAAGGGGGTCCTTTAGCAAAATATTTCTACTGAAAACTAATTCAACTTTGCGCCAGCGCTGGTCAAGGTCTGAACTGAACTAAATAATGTGGGTAGATTTGATTTTAGAACTAAATGGATCAGTGTTAGGCCGACTACTTTTTAATCCACCCTCGTATAGATAGATGACTCACATGTGGTTACTGGTTGGGCACCACAACTCCTACATTAAAATAAAACAGCCCAATATTGAGAAACTCCTATTGTTGGCTAACTTGAACTTTCTCCTATTCATATACACATATAAGTAATATTATAGGTATACTGTATTTTAAAGTGTCAATACAAATGACATTGTATCATTAGCGTGTTTGGCTTACTTACTTTTATTTGCTGTAACGGGTTTTAGCTAACCTTTCAGAAGCGTAACGAGTTCATATTTATTTTAATTCTTAGGGTTCCTTACCCATAGGGTAAAACGGGAACCCTATTACTGAAACTGGCTATATCTCATGAACCGTGATAGTAAGAGAGTTGAAATTTTCACAGATGATGTGTTTATGTTGCCTCTATAACATACTAAAAAACAGAATATATTATAATAAATATCTAACGGGCTCCCATACAACAAACGTGTTTTATTTTTGCCGTTTTGGTACGGAACCCATTGTGTGGCCGACTAGCACTAGGACGGTTTTTACACGAATCTTTCTAGTCCTCATGATCCTTATTCATTTTAAACTGACTATTTCCATCTCAAACGTATAATGACTTAATCATAAGTAAATTACTAATTTTTCAAATGTTATTTTATAGTTTAGATCGAGGTTTAGCTTGACCTAAATTGATGAGCTAGCCGAGCTTTATAGATAAAGTGTATTTGATTCTGCAGATTCTAAGGCTTCGGTTTTTGTGAATGAACTCGATATCAGTGTTTAACTCCTCGTAAGATGCAATTGAATACTAGCAATAAAAAAATAAGTTCTCTGTACAGGCGTAGCGTCTTTCTTGAATGATAGTATTCGACGTTATTGGTTTGAAAAAAAATAATAGGGGTATAATAAAGTATTTTAAACACAGTTGCTGCTGAATATAAAGACACTATAAGTTTTGTGTATGTCATGTGTGAAATATATGTGATTAAATTAATAGAAAGTATGTGTATCAAGGTTTAAAATACTATGAGGCCGACGACGTTTATTATGTTGAAATTATAACGAGAATACTATCATTTATTTAGCTATTAAGGAATGTAGGTTACAGTTTTTTACAAGATATGTAAAAATAACCTAAGTACCTATGTATGTATAAGGTGTTCTGCTTCGCATTATGAGCCTCATTATTTAGGTAATTAAATAAGTTATCTTACAAGAACACACTATAACTTTTTTTAAAGTAATATGAGTATGAAAGTTTGTATATTATCACACTATATAGGTGAAATTAGAGGTTGTTTTATACGAAATATCAAATTTATGCGAATATTTACATTATCGTAATTAAAAACATGCCTCATATCTTTTACAGTAAGAAGATTGTTATCACGAAGCGTCACGCCAGACGCTACGAACGAAGACGGTCTGACAGCCCTACACCAATGTTGTATCGATAACAACGAAGCCATGATGCGATTACTGCTCGACCACGGCGCGAACGTTAACGCCGAGGACAGCGAGAAGTGGACACCCCTACATGCTGCAGCCACCTGCGGAAACCTCAACTTAGTACGCATATTAATACAAAGAGGTGCTAACCTACTAGCTGTCAACGGAGACGGCAATATGCCTTACGATATCTGTGAAGAAGAGAGAACATTAGACGCGATAGAAAGCGAAATGGCGGCTAGGGGTGTCACGCAAAGGTTAATAGATGATACGAGAGCCTCGACTGAAATGAAAATGTTATTGGATGTTGCGGAGTTAGTTAAGAATAGAATGGATTTGGATGAGCCGAGAGATACCCAAGGGGCCACTTTAGTAAGTTTCTCATTTATTTAACAAGATTAAACCGATGGCAAATAGCATGGAATGCCGTTTCTCACGGTATTAGAGACCTTCGGAAACTCTTCTTCTCTCGACACACGTGGGGTCAAAGCTCGAGTAACAACTTCTGTTACAAGCAACTATTGCCCATTCCATGGCATGGTATGATTACGTGAACTAAGTAAATGTTATTGGTATTATAAACGTTTATCTAGTAACTTCAAGTTATTGCATTGTAATAGGTACATTGGACTTTTGGGCCTTGACTGTACATAGGCTAACTGCGCCTGGGCAACTTCAGTTATATTTCTGATTAACTGATTACCGCGGGATATAGTTTTCTCATTCCCTATTCCCTTGGGTACACCGGGATAAAAAGTAGTCAATAACACATAGGCATAGGCCTCCCCCAACGAACGCCACAACAATCGGTCATGTGTCCAGTGGCTTCCCGCGACTTTTACTTTGTCGTCGGTCCACCTTGTGGCAGGGACTATATACCCACGCTGCGTCTTCCAGTACGCGGTCGCCTCTCAAGGACTTTATGGCCCCATCGGCTATCGCTCCTACGAGCGATGTGTCCTGCCCACTGCCACTTTAGCTTGGCGACTTCTTGGGCTATCCTTCGAATCTCGTCGTTACGAATTCGATCGCAAAGTGACACTCCGAGCATAGCCCTTTCCATTGCTCTTTGGGTGACAGCGAGCTTCTGCAAAAACCGTATCGTCAATGGCCATGTCTCAGTTCCGTATTTCATTGCTGGCAACACACATTGGTCGAAGACCTTACTTTTAAGACACTGCGGTATGTATGTCTATTCAATGCAAACAAACTATCAAATCTTTGACTGTCATACTGAATTTCGAAGTTCAAAATAGCGATGAACTGTAGCCCTAAAGTACCGAAATGCGACTCACGTTAGTGCGAAAGTGCGCCACATCGATACACATAATTTTGAATGTTTTCCACCGCGTTCTAAGTGTACGTACCTAATTTATTTAGAAATCATTCTAAGATACGCACTCAATGAACTAAAAATTGATCATCAAAATTGAGCAGAGAAAAGGATGTGTCTATGTGGCATGCCTTCGCATTTGCTGGACTTTCGCACTGACGTGCATCGCGCTGGAATACATTCGACAATGTGTGAATCGATGTGAAATACTTTCGCACTAACGTGCTTCGCGGTGGAAAACATTCGACAATGTGTGAATCGATGTGAAATACTTTCGCACTAACGTGCTTCGCGGTGGAAAACATTCGACAATGTGTGAATCGATGTGAAATACTTTCGCACTAACGTGCTTCGCGGTGGAAAACATTCGAAATTATGTGGCGCACTTTCGCACTAACGTGAGTCGCGTTTCGGTACCTTAGGGCTACAGTTCATCGCTATTTTGATCTTCGAAATTCAGTATGACAGTCCAAATCTTTCTTTAATAATATATAATTTGTCTTTCTAGCTACACATAGCGTCAGCGAATGGGTACATAAAAGTGGTGGAGTATTTGTTGGAGCATCGAGCGTCGACAGATGTCGTGGACCACGACATGTGGCAGCCGGTACATGCGGCCGCTTGCTGGGGTCATGTATGTATATTATCATAACTTTTCTTCTATACATATCTACTACCTATATGATAATATTGGCTAGTTGATGGTTTCGATTGTCGGCACTTGGTGAAACTTATAGTAATACATGCTAATCAAACAACACACACACACCATTTCATTTTTATTTAATTTACAGGATTTAACCTGACCGGTATTGCTTTATAGCATTATCAAAGGTTGTTGTTCACTTTACGTATTTATTAAACAAATACTACACGGTAACATATCTTCAAGCCATTGATAATGCTATAAAGCGAAACCGGTCAGAAATTTGAAATTGTGTACTAGTGTTTTTGTTAGTATTCAATTCAATTTCAATTCAATTCATTTATTAAATCAGACAATTACGAAGTCCATTAGAATAATAAAAAATAAATAATACACAAAACATACGAAAAATTATGCGATGATCCATTCACTAAGTCCCGTGCAACACGTGCAACTTAGTGAACCGACCAAAGAACGCTCCATCCAACCTGCCAGCAAACACCTTCAGCATGCTGTTGAGGCTCCCCCACAACCTGTGCACCAGAGACGCCACTTTTTTGCGCATAAGTGCATAGAAATCGTCTGTTCTTGTATCAGCAAACATTTCTGATGCACTACAATAGCGGGGAAGCCCCACCAGCACCCTGAAGCTGTTATTATATTGCACATGCAGTGCGGTGTATGACTTTAGAGTATAAGTGGTCCACAGGCTACTTGTATTAAATGTTTGACAGAAAGCCTTTAATAACATGATCTTAACATTTACTGAGCTTTTAGTAAACCTGCGAGCCAACATATTTACCCTTACACACAACGCCCTACGCTCTCTCACAATATCACAATCATCCTTTAGATCTTCTGTCACAATGTGTCCCAAGTATTTAAACTTTGTTACCTGTGTATGTAATAATATTGTCATCACCCATTGACTGCCTCGGAGGCGCAGTGGTATGAGTTTAGTTTGAGATTGCCGTCCCTGAGGTCCCAGGTTCGATTCCGGGTCGAATCAAATTATTTGCGTGAATCACAAATGTTTGTTTCGGAGTATGGGTGTTTTCTATGTATTATGTGTATGTATTTAGAAATATATAAGTAAGTTTATCAGTCGTCTAGATCCCATAGCACAAGCTTATATTAGCTTAATTTGGTCTAAATCAAAATCAAAATATCTTTATTCATGTAGGTCACAAAGTAACAGTTATGAACGTCAAAAAAAGAAAATGCTTCTACATTTACATTTACCGCCAGATTCGAAAGGCAATAGGTAGAGCCTGTGAGGAAAGAACCTGGCAAGAAAAACTCACGGCCACTCTTTTTATTCGCCAGTAAAAACAATGATTCTGTTACAACAATAAAAAGAGGGCAAGGGCAGTACGTGACCATGTGTGGACCAAGTGAACTCAAAAATTATGGATCTCTGTTATTCACAAAAAAAGTCAAATACTAGTTAAAGGTGCCAAATAATCTCAAAGTACCCATACCTAACAATTTCATAATAATAATAATTTAACAATAATAAGTGAGTTTCAGCAATAAAACAACATTTCAAACAGAAGTAGCCCCTATGTAGCTCGGTGATGAGCAAGCAACTCATTGCCATTTCTCTGTATCGTTTTGATAATCCTTAATAGTATAATACTTTTTTAGGAGGTGTGTCTTAACAGCCACTTTGAATTTATTCAAAGGAAGGTTCATAATGTTTAAGAGGAATTTTGAAATAAAAACGCACACCAAATCCTGCAAAGGAGTCATGAACCTTCTGTAAACGATAATACGTCCCAATCAATTTATGCTTATTTCTAGTATTTATTGCATGTATGTCACTGTTCATGCTGTATAAATGTATATTATTCTGTTTAACGAACATAATATTCGCATATATATATATATATATACTAGCTGTCCCGGCGAACTTCGTACCGCATTCATTTTTGTAATGTTCCGCATAACTTTGTTTTTCTTCCATAAGAACCTTCTCCTGATAATAACGAACACAACAAAAAAAGAATCAGCGAAATCGGTCCAACCGTTCACGCGTGATGTCGTGACCAAGGGAAATAGGGATTCATTTTTATATATGTATATAGAGATATAGTGGAGTGCAGTAAGGCATAAAAATGGTAAAATCTCGGAATCCAAGGCCAGTCAATGAATCTTTATATAAACTTTGGAAATGTGTTTTTAATAGTATATAGAAAAAGGTTAAAAAAAATATTTTGCGCGCTCTCAATTTTTTAATTATTATTAAGTATTTTTTTAATTATATACAGGGTTACCTGGTAAGTCGTGCGAACCCCGTTCAGGGGCGGTAGTTCCCACCATTTCTGACAAATTTCACCTTAGACCACTGCCCCCCAACCTAACCCTTTTCAAGTTATAAGGCTTTGAAGATTTTTTTTAAATATGCCGGTTTCTTGTCTATTGGCCTATCTTTTTCGTTTATTTTTGTTCTAATTTTTATTTTTATACGATTTTTGTGTAGCAGATTAGTTTCTTCATCATTATGAAGAATAAAATTAGAGTTACCTCAACTAAATGGGTCGTAGATAGAAGATTGATAGTTATAGCATCAATAAAAAATCAGTACAAATCAAACTTCAACCAGCAATAGTAAAAAAAAAATCTATGACACCTAGGCTGCAGACACGCTTCAAAATATCTACGTTTCATTAGCTATTCAACAAGGTATACCAAGCTAGGCTAGTATTGAAGGTCTTGAAATAATCTTTGATAAAAGTCTTAAAAGTAGTAGTAAAAAGTACCGCAAAATTGATCAATTAGGTTACAAAATAAAATAAAACAATTCAAATAGGTACACAATCACGGTACCCGTAACAGATCAACATATCAGCATATTCCTCGTTCGTGAAGGTCGCCATCTTCAACAGTTCCAAATCACAAGCACAAATTAATCAGAGTCTAGTTTACAAGCAGGGTCAACCCTTGGAGGACAAAAGAGGCAGTACCTAACGGAATGCTTTTTACTACTGTTGTTGTTACTACTACCTGGGTAGCTTTTATCAAAGTTTTTATCCAAGACCTTCAATACTAGCCTAGCTTGTTATACCTTGTTGAATAGCTAATGAAACGTAGATCTTTTGAAGTGTGTCTGCAGCCTAGGTGTTGATTTTTTTTTTACTATTGCTGGTTGAAGTTTGATTTGTACTGATTTTTTATTGATGCTAAAACTATCAATCTTCTATCTACGACCCATTTAGTTGAGGTAACTCTAATTTTATTTTTCATAATGATGAAGAAACTAATCTGCTACACAAAAATCGTATAAAAATAAAAATTAGAACAAAAATAAACGAAAAAGATAGGCCAATAGACAATAAATCGGCATTTTTAAAAAAAATATTTCAAAACCTTATAACTTGAAAAGGGTTAGCTTGGGGGGCAGGCGTCCAAGGTGAAATTTGTCAGAAATTGTGGGAACTACCACCCCTGAACGGGTTCGCACGACTTACCAGGTAACCCTGTATATAATTAAAAAAATGCTTAATAATAATTAAAAAATTGCGAGCGCGCAAAATATTTTTTTTACATTTTTCTATATACTATTAAAAACACATTTCCAAAGTTTATATAAAGATTCATTGACTGGCCCTGGAATCCGAGGTATAAAGCTTACGGTGCTCCACCAATATTGTGATGCAACTGTTAAAATACCTATTTCTTTAAATCTTTCTCTAAGAGAAACTCGTGCATTCAGTTTATAAATCGCACGTATAGCTCCTTTTGGAGTATAAAAATTATCTCTATATCAGCTGCCTTGCCCCACAGTAAAATTCCATACGACATGACACTTTGAAAATAGCTAAAATAAACCAGCCTGGCAGTTTCTACATCCGTGAGCTGTCTGACTTTACTAATAGCAAAAGCCGCAGAGCTAAGTTTCCCTGCAAGTCCCGATATTTGGACGTTCCACTGTAATTTACTGTCTAGAGTAATACCCAAAAATACGGTTGATTCTACAAGATTAAGGGTATCACCGTTCAAAATAATATTAGTACCGTAGTTCTGAACATTAGGCATACTAAATCTAACACACTTCGTCTTTTTTGCGTTCAGAATTAAATTGTTGGTTGTAAACCAATCCAGAACTAGTGCAAGTGAACTATTTACTTCGTCAAAATTCCTCAGCTTGCGATCAACTTTGAAAATAAGTGATGTATCATCGGCGAATAGAACAATGTCGCACAAGTTCTGTACATAGAACGGTAGATCATTAATGTAAACTAAAAATATAACTACACTGAGCCTTTTCCCAACCCATACCTTCGGGTTGTTACGGGTCGACTTTCCAGTCTAACTGCGAAGCGGTTAAACTTTGATAATTATTCTCCGTGAAGCGTCTGCCATCTGACTTCCACAACCCATGGACGATATCGAAGTTCTGCAGTTAGACCAAGAGGAGTTTTAGCGCTCCAAGTACCCGTAACGACTGCCATAGATGTTCGTATGATATCCGCGACGAGCGGCTTCTTTTCTATAAGTACTTACCTGTATTTATTTGTATAGTTGGTAATATCTGTAAAAACTGTCCTGTCACAGATAAATAAAACCTCTGCAATATAAGCATCAGTACACAGTCAAGGTATTGTATTGTAATAATAAGAATGCACTTTTGAACCTTGACTGCACAATCTAGTCTCTAAAGCCCGCTATGCACATTCTGAAAATTTGTTCAAACTGATCGTTTCAAATAGTTTAGCATAATAAAAATACAAATTATATAAAAAATATGTGTATAGATATTAGTGTAACACATTTCACTTTGTTACAGCTAGAGGTGCTAGAGTTGTTAGTACAATACGGAGCAGACCTCAACGTCAGGAACAAACACGACGAGAGGCCAGCAGGTAACAAAGTAAATTACATACATTTTATATTTATTTTCATCTAGCTAAGGGTCCAAGCAGACGTACGACAATGACTCGACAACTACACAACATCGCAGCGACAAAAATGGTCGTGTGAATAGTGTCGTGCCGGGTACTCACCTCGTACTATACTGTAACTGTAACCATGATGCAGTAACCGCAGGCTCAGGTGATGTGCATACTCATCATGTATTTGGTTACAGTAACGGTTACGTTACGCGGTCACAAAGTGAGTTTAAGCCGCGCAAGATGACAGTGTGATGGAACCTTCGGATTCGCGAACCACGTTCACATAATGTTTTTTGGTTACTGTATCTTTTTGGTTACAGTTACACCTCGCGTGGTGAGTACCCGGGTTTACGTTGTGTCGACGCGACGTACAGTTGGCACAGTTTTTTTTTTTATGTAATCGACCTCTGAACTCGCGATATCGTCGCTGGTGGTTGCGATGTCGTTGCGATTTAGTCGATACCAACAAAATCGTTGCGTTCAACGACAAAATTTGCTAATAGTGCCCAACCACGTGTTCTGTTGTTTTGTGATTGCATTTGTCGTAAGTGTGAATGGACCCTTATAATCACTGCGACTCTACACACATTGTACATTATCGTTCTAGTTTTAGTAATGAGCTATAACGTTCGAGGTCAAACATTTATAGTGTGTAATAATCACCTCAACACTTAATTTATTTTTACGCAATTTCAGTTTAAATATTTACAACAAAAAGTTGTAATTATTTAGACTGAAATTCCACAATGACATTATCTCGGTCCAGACATTTGCGAAGAAGGCGAGGTCCGCGCGCGTATACTCCGCCTGGCCGCCGACCAGGAGGAGCTACGGAAACATGCCGCCGCCGACCGACTGCGAACTGCTAGGAGATCCTCGTCCACAGCCAGCACTAGCAGGTGACATACATAAACATACATACAAACGTTTTTTTTTTTTTTTTGTCTTTTTACCCACGACTGAACACAGAAGGTATATGCGTTTGCGGTGAGACGATGTGTGTTTGTACAAATACATGTGATACAGTTTTCAGTTATGGTCTTTTAGTTATAACTATTTTGTACGCTACCCTTTTAATTTTTTTTTAAATTCCAAATTTTCCTTAAATTTGCCGTATATCGACACTATCGTATGGTGTAATAATAAAGAATGTTTTTTTTTTTTTCAAAATCAACGGTTTCGATTCCCAGCTAGGATTATTGGTTTTCCAAAAATCTAATGATGAGGTTTTAAGTTTTATTAAAATCGGGCTCGTGACTCCTTTGACCATTTTTCGCTATTCCTTATAGTTTCCGATTTGGCCATCCAAGCCCTTTTCAAAAATTCATTCTGTATATACTCCGAAACTACATACCCACTTTTGAAAATTCCTTCACTAATATCTAAGTACCTATATTTTTTTCAGCTAGTTTAAAAAGCTAAAACTAGTATAAAGTGTCTGGTTAACGTAACAACAAAGTCACCGACGATAAGTGGGCTAATAATACTCCTCTGTCTACCCTGTATTTAGGAAATGTTACGTCGCGTGACGTTATCAATGTATTCCCTTGTCCAGGGTGAGGTCGGTACGTCGTGCTTCTCTCCGCGAGAAGCAGTTGACGGCTAAGGCGGACGTGCGCGGCGAGGCCCGGCTTAGGGAGACCTTCGATTCTACACTCGACGATGATATACAGGTCAGTGTTATTGAGCGGAATTTGGCACGGTCATAGTGACCATCACCGTGAGTGCATATATCTGAGTTCATAAAGATCGGTCCAGTCGTTTAGGAGTTCGATCCGGATCGACAAACTCAGCTCAATTATTGCAACAGCAGAATGCATTGCATACCTAGTTTCTATACATATCGTTTTGACAGCCGACAGTCGACTTTAAACTGGTTTTTCTGGAAAACGCTTCGAAAATTAGCCACCGGACGACCTGTAACAGTGTTCTTTTTATATAATTTTACAATATGAATCACAAAACCTTGGGCTGGACTCGAACCAGCGACTGATCCCTTTCCAGGAGGAACGTTCTACCAACTGACCAAGACACCACTAGCCCAAGACATCTAATTTTGTGATCACATTGTGTTAATATCGCGACTTCGGCGTAACCAGAGCGCCATCTACTGGTACTTGAGGAACTAACTACTATGGTAGACTGTGCGTAATGTTGCAATTACGTTTAGACACAGCTAGAGGGCTCTGATGCCAATCAATTAATCTAAATATTTAATACGACAATTTGTCTGTCCGTCCGTCGCGTTTTTTCAATTATAATTAATAATACACACATTTGCATGAAATATTAAAATATTCTATTATTTTTTTATTTTTTTTTTATATTTGAGGCGATACAACTTTCGCCGGGATAACTAGTATATTTTATAAGCAATGAAGTATCTTATATAATTTTACAATCATCATTCACCGACCCTTTTCCCAACTCAATTGGGATCGGCTTTCCAGTCTAACTGCGATGCGGCTGAACTTCGATATTTTCCGTGAAGCGACTGCCATCTAACCTCCACAACGCATGAGCGATATCGAAGTTCTGTGGTTAGACCGCGAGGATTTTTGATTTAGGGCTCCAACTACCCCTAACGACTACCATAGATGTTCGTATGACAATATAATAGTAAAATTATATACAACCAGCAAAAAATAAAAAACCAAATTGTGAATCTAAACCATTCTCGAATCCCCTTGAACACAAACAAAAAATTTCATCAACATCGGTCCAGCCGATCACAAAAACTATACCCTTGGGCTGGACTCGAACAGCGACTGATCCCTTTCCAGGAGGAACGTTCTAGCCCAAGACTAATTTTGTGATCTCATTGTGTTAATATCGCGATTTACGGCCCTTTATGAGACTGTTTTATTTTGAGGTTTTATCATTTTTAAACAAACTAGTTATCCCAGCGAACTTTGTATCGCCTAAAATATATAAAAAAAAATATATATATATATACAGGATGTCCCAGAAGTCGACGTCAAGCCGGAATCGGGTAACAGGCTAGGTCATAACAGTTGTCAGAAAAAAATAAAAAAAATCTAGGTCTTGTATTTTAAAAATTATAGACATTCAAAAAATGTAGAGAAAATCTACGCCTTGTGAATGTTTTTTCATTCCTGATGCTACAGATATGTACTTTTTTGTTTTGTTTTTTCTCTAATGTAACCCTGAATACTTTTTCTTTAAAGTCTAAACTGAAATTTAAACTCAATTTCTCTAGCTCGGAAGTAAAATGTCACCGTTTGCCCAACCAAAAATTCAAAATAAATACTTAGCTCAGTTTTAACTGGCCACACTGAAAAAAAATGTACTAGGTGAGTTAGGCAAGTAACTTTAAAAGTTAGCGCGTTTAATAAGGATTCTAAAACTGTAAAACACTCACTAGTTTA
Organism: Nudaria mundana; assembly: GCA_963556515.1. NCBI lineage: Eukaryota > Metazoa > Arthropoda > Insecta > Lepidoptera > Erebidae > Nudaria > Nudaria mundana. Next base: position 13,653,112 of record OY748304.1, read on the forward strand.
TTTCTTGCATTGCGGCCATTTTTTTAATTTTCGAAAAAAAAACAGTTATTTAAGTGTTTTATTACTTTACTTAGAAGTTATTCTGATGTACCTGTGGCTTTCCACAAGGCCGTAACTCTTAATATTATAGCTAGAGGAGTACCAATAGACTGATTTGATCAGTGTGAGCGAGACAGATAGCTACTATTATTTGATTGAGATAGAGATATCTAATTAAAATATGATAGTTGTTACTGACGTTATTAAATAAAGCAACAATAATTGAAAAACTTGTTGGGCAAACGGTGACATTTTACTTCCGAGCTAGAGAAATTGAGTTTAAATTTCAGTTTAGACTTTAAAGAAAAAGTATTCAGGGTTACATTAGAGAAAAAAGTACATATCTGTAGCATCAGGAATGAAAAAACATTCACAAGGCGTAGATTTTCTCTACTTTTTTTGAACGTCTATAATTTTTAAAATACAAGACTTAGATTTTTTTTTATATTTTTCTGACAACTGTTATGACCTAGCCTGTTACCCGATTCCGGCTTGACGTCGACTTCTGGGACACCGTGTATATATAAAATATAAAAAAAAATATGTAAATTGAAAAACGCGACGGACGGACAGACAAATTGTCGTATTAAATATATAGATGATCTTACATACGTGTGGCTCTTATTAGGTTTGGTTGGCTATTAATGTGAATCTCTCTATGCAGATTCACATTAATAGCCATCCAAACCTAATAAGAGCCAACTAGGGACTTAGGTTTTTGCGGAGCGCGTATCTGGTTGCCTTTTAGGTTACCTCTGGCGCTGGGCAAAAATCCAGGCCCAAACGCTCAATTGCAATACCAAACAACGTTTCCCTGTCCCGCACCGCGAACTAGTTCAGTGTAACTATTTCTTTTGTGCGGGAAAAATCAAGCATTATCTTGACATTGGCGAAATCATAGATGAACATCGGTGGAGCCACGTTTTAAAAAAAGAAGAAGGCCTGCAAGTGGTAAACATGTCGAGAAATACCCGAGGCCGTAAGTAGCACATTAATATTATCGCAAGTTTCAAGGCCTTCTATAGCCAGACTAGGGTTTTTGTGATTCATATTGTAAATTTATTTGAATGACTAACTATTGCCCGCGGCTCCGTACGTATTGATATATTATATGATATTGGTTTACGTTTCCGATTCTCACAGGAACACATTACCGTTATAAAAAGTAGCCTACGTGTTATTATAATGTATGAACTTGGAACGCGGCCGTGTCCTTCTGCGAGCAAGTCATACTCGCGAAGGCCGAGATGGAGAGGGAGCGTACCCTCCCCGCCGAGTTCCGTAGTCAGCGGCGAGGGCGCCGCAGACTCATCTACGCCCAAGAACATCGACATCCATGATCGGGGCCTGAGGACACAGAAGCAGGCTAGAAGGGTCAACCAGATTCACTCACCGACGCTATCGCTACGCGATAACGCCCTACCCCAACGACGCGGGATTCTCATCCCGACCAAACCACCGCTGAGACCACACAGGTGGTCAAAGTCCGCCGGGCGCTACTGGAAATACCTTCTGCGTGTGAACCAGAGACGCCCGGCAACGGACGTTAGAGCGGTCATAAGCCGCGGAGTTAAAAAGAAAGAGAAAAATGTATGAACTTCATTATTGTCATGTTTAATAAAAATTCGTTTCGTAGTTTTCGTATAAAAGAGTAACTAAGATACAAACATCCATCCAAACAAACTTTTCCCTTTATAATATTAGTAGGAGTATGATAGCCGCTATAATAGGCTCGCCTTCTATTACGCGGGACTAATATATTACCGAGATATGGGCATATTATGTGCCTCGGCTTTTTATGTTGCATACATAATTATATAAGTAATCAAAATATTTAAATTATATACTAATTTAAAGCATGAAGTAATGCCAAATATTACTTACAAAATTACTTATACAGGTTTTAATTAGGGGTTTCATAATTTCCTTACAGTGAAAGTTAAAAGTAAGTACCCTAATGATTCATAATTCAATGGGCTAATGATGTAGCTGATCTGATGAATGATTCATAATTCAATGGGCTAATGATGGGCTAATGATGTAATGATGTAGTAGTAGTAGTAAAATGCATAGTATTAGGTATTATGTTAATGATATTTCTTCAATTCTTACCGTAATTAAATTTATAATTAGCCCTCTAGAAGTAACATATCCACTTAGGTAGTTGATGTGATGTGTCATAGTTTTAACGTATGATGCAATCAAATTAATTAATCCCGGCTCCATCTGAAGTCTCTACGGAGGCAGACTCAGCTTTCTTGCTTGTGTCGTTGCTCCATGCCAGTTTTTAAAATGTTACGGCGACCATCACTCATCATATTGGTCCAGCGCCATCTAACGAAGACTGACTTTACTACTTTCAATGAGATACCAATTTTGAATCACGCTAACAGAGTTCTTAGCCAGGATAAGCGCCCAGATGCGATCACAGAGGCCTATAATTCACAGCTCTATGGGATATATTTCACAGGGACGCCATGGCGGCGACATCAGTTCTGTAGATTAATTTAAATTTTAATTGAAATAAAGAGAGCGTTATCATATTGAAAATGCGGCGACTGGTTCCGCCACCATAGTCGCTTAGTGAAATATAGGCCTTAGCTTGGTTGGTGGATCCTTTGTGTCGGAGGAATATCTCAATTATTAGTAGGTACTAATCCATTGTGGACTGAACTAATTCTATAACTATGCATAGTTTTTAAGGGTTCCGTACCCAATGATTAAAACGGGAACCCTATTACGATGTATTTCTGTTTTCACTATAACAAAAAATACTAAAAAACAGATTATAATAAATATTTAAGGGGGCTCCCATACAATAAACTTGATTGTTGTGCCCTTTGTGCGCGAGTCCGACTCGCATACGGTCATACGGATATTTTTTATCTCCAATAGTAAAAAAAAATACACGTCAAAAATTGACACAGCAACCGACTTCAAACTGCCGAAATGGGACCAAATAGTTATTGGAATGGAACCACTTGGAGAACCATTTTTTTTAATTAGGAGCTGCTACTTTAGCAGCTCCTAATTAAAAAAAATGGTTCTCCATCGGTTCGGAAGATATGAGTTAACAAACATTAAAAAACACAGTCGAATTGGGAATCTCCTCCCATTTTGGAAGTTGGTTGTAAACATTATTTTTCTAATAGAAGGAAGGTCATTGTTTTTAGCGTAATTAGTGTCAGTCTCGTGTATAATTATGCTTTTTAAATAGTCTGTTGAATAATATTCTGCTTTTAACTTTCGCGGAGGGCATGCTACATAATACGAATAATTTAGGTATACCTACGTTAAATTTGTATATTTACTTACCTACACTTCCGTGTCTGATACACGTTGCAGTCGTAATACATAAATTATTATGTATGTTATGTATTTCAGCTGAATTAATCTGTATACATAATGTCGGTACTTATACAACTAGGATGGAAACTACCATGTTTCATCCGTATATTTCCGTTTGAATACTGAAACGTCACTCAAATTACAGACACTCAAAGTGACGTTTTTGTAAGTGCTGCTCAAGCATTTAAATAAATATTTAAATGACGTTTCCGTATTCGGTGATGATTGGTCGTGGATTACTAAGAGTCTACTCTTAGTAATCCACGAAATTCTTTGCCACTTTATAGCCATAACCATGGCGAAATCATTGATGAAACTTGCTTTTACTCTTTAGTAACAAAAATTTGGATCCAAGATGGAAGCCACTCAAATAAACAATACATGTAGTTCCATTTATTAATAAGTAGATACATTAAACACTTAATTATTTAAGGAATGCAATAATTCCGACGGTTGGCTGAAAGGGAAATTTCTTCTGTCGCGACGAGGCATGTCAAACGCATAGTTATGTTAATGAACACAGTTTCACGTGTAATTGTGTAACTGTCGACGATGCCACTTACAACGATACATTGTGATTTTAATTTTTGTACTACTACAGTGATAAAGAAAGACCACACAACGAATACGGCATACTTAGGTAGAGAGGAATTTTGAAATCAATTTTTATTTTGTAACATTTGACTTAATTATGTACGTTTGATCTTCGATGTTTTTCTATTTGCAAATTTGGTCTCGTAATAGATAACTACCATGTGTGAGAGTGGCATATTTTCGAGCCGCGTCGTCGCTGGTAGTTCTTAGTTTTAAGAGTTCCTTACCCTGAGAGTAAAATAGAAACTTTATTACTAAGGGTGAGATTTATAAAGCGTACTTGGACTTAACTTAGCCTTTACTTGGATTTAACTACTTTACACTAGAGACAAAATCAGCATTTATAATGCGAGTTTCTTTCAAGCAGCAACATCTGAAAGAAACTAGAGTGAATGTTGGTTATTATTACTACGTTGTAAGCCAGCTGCTGACCAACATAATATTATTTAATATCTCAAACGGCTTTGTTGCAACTGTGTATTATGAAAACCAGGAATACATAAAGGCAATCAAAAATATACATTCATTGATTGTAAAACGAGTTTATACGAGAGTGGATTGAAAAGTAATCGGCCTAACCAAGAAAATAAATACATAATAAATGAAATATATTTTTATTTTTCAACGTAATCACCATCAAGTTCAATGCACTTTTGCCATCTTCCCTTCCAAGCATTTAGCCCGTTGAAAAAAAATGATTCTTCCTTAGAGTCAAAATATGCGTCTACTGCTGCTTTGACCTCGTCATTTGTCAAAAATCTTTGACCTCCCAAGTGCTTTTTTAGGTTAGGGAACAGAAAAAAGTCTGACGGTGCCAGATCAGGTGATTAAGGTGGATGCGGTAACAGTTCAAAACCACAGTTGTGAATTTCTGCCATTGATTGGACAGACGTGTGAACACGAGCGTTATCTTTATAAAACAGGACTTTTCTTCTGATCATTCCTGGACGTTTTTCTTTTATTTCCTCTCGTAAACGACGTAGTAAGGTGCAGTAATAATCAGAGTTTATAGTCTGACCCCTTTCAAGATAATCAACCATAATCACACCCTTCGAGTCCCAGAATACTGAAGCCATCCCCTTACTTGCCGACAAAATCGACTTAGCCTTTTTGGGGGGTGGTGAACCAGGTCTTTTCCACTGTTTTGATTGTTGTTTTGTTTCCGGTGTACAGTAATGAACCCATGTTTCGCCCATAGTAACAAAACGATTCCAAAAATCACATTCAATAACTTCAAATAACTCCAAACAGTCGCGTGCAATAGTCAATCGCATCCTTTTTTGCTCAACTGAAAGCAGTCGCGGAACCCACCTCGCAGACACCTTGTGGAAACCCAACACGTTGACTATTATGTTTTGAGTACGTTCATAAGAGATGCCTATAATCTCGGCTATCTCTCTAATTTTCAATCTGCGGTCTCCCATAATTAAGTCGAGTATTATTTTAAAATTTTCGTCAGTAGTGGACGTCGAAGGCCTTCCAGAGGGTGGTTCGTCTTTCACACTCTCTCTACCACGCTTGAATTCTGCTATCCATTTTTTGACGGATGAATATGAAAGAGCGCAATCCCCTAATGTACTGACCATATCATCATGGATGGCTTTTGATGACAGCCCCTTCTTATGGAGGTACTTAATGACGGCACGCTGCTCGATTTGCTCCATTTGCGAAAATGATGTCAGATTGCTTTGTTAATAAATTTATAAAATTTAAACTATTTATCGCGCACGTTTCAAACTTCACACACAATTAACAAGTCTGAACTGAACTAAATAATGTGGATAGATTTGATTTTTAGAACTAAATGGATCAGTGTTAGGCCGACTACTTTACAATCCACCCTCGTATAGTATTAGGTCTTTACCTATGAAATTGCCGTTTGGACTTAGGTCGACAATGACTAATTAAAGGTGATTGTGGAAGCCGATGATACACAATCTACGGCTGAATTAGCAGCAGCTTTCGACGTTAGCGTCAAAACAATATTGGTCCATTTGCGTCAAATTGGCAAGGTAAAAAAGCTTGACAAATGGGTGCCCCACGAACTCCATGATCGCCAGCGCGAAGTACGCGTCGAGAAATGCCTTGCATTGCTCAACAGACACCCAAATGAAGGAATTTTGAACCGCATCGTTACCTGCGATGCAAAATGGATTCTGTTTGATATCCGCAAGCGCTCAGCAAGTTGGTTGGATCCTAGCTCAGCACCTAACCAATGCCCTAAACGAAAACTTACCCCTAGAAAAGTGATGGTCACTGTTTGGTGGTCTAGCGCCCCGGTGTGATTCATCACAGCTTCTTACCAAACGGGGTGAGAATTACTGCAGATGTGTACTGTGAAGAACTGAACACAATGATGGAGAACCTGGCAATCGCTCGTCTCCGCTGCTCCTGTACGACAATGCGCGACCTCATATATACCTCATAGGGGTTGGAAGCTCTCCGTCATCCGCCATACTCACCAGACCTTGCGCCTACAGACTACTACTTTTTCCAGAATTTGGATAACTTCTTGGCGGGAAAGAAATTCAATACCCGAGAGGCAGTACAAAATGCCCTTGAAGAATTTGTTGCCTCCCGTCCAGCTGATTTCTTTAAGAAGGGCATCAATAAACTGCCACTGCGTTGGCAAAGATGCATTGATTGCATGGGTGATTACTTCGATTAATACAAATAAAAAATACATTTTTATTTGTATTAATCGAAGTTTTTGGGTGCAAAGGGGCTCTACCAACATCTTTAGGGCCCCAGCGACCTCACCTGCTAGTGGCGCACCTGCTGATAAACGGACGAGGCTCGTTAATTTACGGTACCTATGGAGTGGCTTCGGCCCCTACGTGGGTACCAGGTGGTACAACAGTGTTGGTCCGGGGGGGTACCACCGTGCAGCTGTGCTAAAGCCCCCCAAGTAACCCAGCCCAGGCTGGGTTGCGTTAGGGGTTCAGCAGCTGCACCGCCGGGCCCGGGGCGATGTATGGTGCAGCAGGCATGGGACCAGTGGGGGCGAAACGGAGTCTAGTGTGGGTGGTGTGGGTCGATTTGCCGGTCAGGGAGACCCTTAGCAACGGCGTTGCCGCGGCCGCCCGCAACACAGTCATGGGGTCCGCCTGGGGCCAACCACCCCAGGAGGCTGCCCCACATGTTGCGCATAATCCTGATGTGGGATCGCCGCTCCGGGTGGTAACCGGTGTGGGGTAGCGGCGGCCTTGCATCAGGGGGGTTTGGGAGCCCTTCCGTCCGGCGAGTCGGCTCCGACCTAACCACACGGTTCTAGACAAAGCTAGCCCCTGCGCTTTGTCACTTACTGCTGCACCAAATGTCGCCCTGTCTTCACGCTTCTTCTTCAAAATCTACAATGGCAGTGCAACAAAAAAGAAATAAACGTTACACAGCGGCCCTAGGAAACCCCACAACTTCACATTTCGAGGTGGAGTTCACTAACGTCCGTGGACTCCATGCGAACCTCGATACCGTCCACCACCACCTTGAGACGGCACGGCCCGCTGTGATGTTCCTCACGGAGACACAAATGCGCCGCCCTGACGACACGTCTTACCTGTGTTACCCCGGCTATGTCATCGAGGAACAATTTCGAGACAAAGCCGGGGTGTGCGTGTTCGTTAGGGCGGATGTTTGCTGCCGCCGGTTGCGCTGCCTAGAGAACCCCTCCAATTCCGTCCTTTGGCTGCACGTAGACCATGGCTCTATGAGCCAGATCTACGTGTGCGTCTACCGATCTCACACAGGGGATTCTGAGACAACAAAGCTCTTCCAGTACCTCAGCGAGACGGCTGATGAAGCGCAGGTGCGGTTCCCGAACGCTGACCTAGTATTTCTGGGGGACTTCAATGGCCATCACATTGAATGGCTGGGGTCCCTCAAGACTGATCATGCGGGTAGAGCCGCCCATGCGTTCGCTCTCTCCCACGGTCTGACCCAGATGGTATGCGGGATCACCCGGATACCAGACAGGTCAGATCACGCGCCCGCTCTGCTGGATCTACTGCTGACGAGTCGCCCAGCCCAGTACAGTGTTTCGGTAGGAGCCCCACTGGGTAGTTCCGACCACTGTGTTGTTCACGCTGTCATGAAGGTGTCACCTCCTGCACGTCCTGTACAAACGTCACGACGACTATGGCACTACTCGTCAGCGGATTGGGACGGTCTACGCGATTATTATGCGTCCGTCCCCTGGAGCCAGCGCTGCTTTGTAGGAAAGGCTCCTTCGGATAGTGCTTCTGCTATTGCTGGCGAGATCAGTTTAGGGATGGATAATTACATCCCTTTCACTGATGTCGCCAGTATCCGCAGAGCCCGTCCCTGGTTCGGGCGAGATTGTGCCAAAGCTGTTCGACAAAAACAGTCGGCATATCGCGCCTGGATCAGGGCCCGGGCTGTGCGCGACCCAAACGTGGGCCACCTCAAAGCAGCGTACAACCGGGCCACAAAGTCGAGTAAGAGGGCCTTTAAGAGAGCGGATGCCCAGCGCGTCGCGCGGCTTCGTCAGGAGCTCACTTCCCATCCCACGGGCAGCCGTGGATTCTGGCAACTGGCCAAAGCCGTGCAATCTAACTTTTGTCAGCCATTTGCAAGGTGCTTGAGCTCCTTATAAATAAGCAGCTCATGCAATTCCTAGAGGATCACTCGCTAATCAATGATCGACAATACGGCTTCAGGCCAAAGCGATCAACGGGTGATCTTCTGGCATTCGTAACGTATGTCTGGGGTGGGGCTATGGAAAGGCACGGCGAGTCCTTGGCTATTAGCCTGGACATCGCCAAAGCCTTCGATAGGGTCTGGCATGCTTCGCTCCTTTCCAAGCTTCCGGCATATGGTCTACCTCCTCAACTGTGCAGCTGGATTGCCAGCTTTTTAAACGAGCGCCGAGTGCGGGTCCTCTGCGATGGCCAGGCTTCTCGCTTCTTGCAAGTGAATGCCGGGGTACCGCAGGGGTCCGTACTATCACCAACTCTCTTTCTTCTGCATATCAATGATATGCTATCCCTCGGGAACATTCATTGCTATGCAGATGACAGCACACTGCACGGGAGTTACTCGGTTCGTCCGACGGCGGGGCGATCTGAGATTGAGGAGGAGAGACGACGACTCGTGGCTGATCTCGACCGTAACCTCGACAGTATCTCTCAATGGGGTACCGAGAACCTGGTCGAGTTCAATGCCCGCAAAACACAGGCGTGTGCATTTACTGCGAAGAAATCCCCTTTCCTTCCCCTACCCTCTCTTCAGAATGCATTATTACCAATGAAGGACAACCTTGATATCCTTGGCATAGACGTTCGTCGAGAGCTCAACAATAAAAACTACATCGAAAGATGTATAGGGCTAGCTTCGCGGAAACTAGGAATACTGAATAAGGTAAAGAGATTCTTTACACCGGACCAGAGGTGTCTGCTGTACAAGACGCAGATTAGACCCTGCGTCGAATACTGCTCTCACCTCTGGGACGGCTCCGCGAAGTATCTGCTGGACGCTCTCGACGCTATGCAGCGACGGGCTATCCGTATTATAGATTGTCCAGAGGTAACGGGAAGCCTTGAGCCGCCAGTTCAGCGCCGAACAATAGCTTCCTTGGCCGCATTCTACCGTATTTACCACGGCGAGTGTTCTGAAGAGCTCTTCAATCTGATCCCACCCTCTTCCTTCCGATCCCGAACGACTCGTGCCGGGCAGAGATGCCACCCCCACACAGTGGATAGCATGTTCGCGAGAACCGAACGTTTTAAACGTTCGTTTCTCTGCCGAACGATAGTGGCCTGGAACGCCCTGCCTGTGCACGTGTTTCCTCCCACATATAATCCTGGGTTCTTTAAGCGGAGCGTGAAGAGGCACATCAGTAGGTCGTCAAGTTGAGGGCCACTCTCAATAGTAATGTGTGCTGTGAGAGTGGCCCACAATCGCTAGACGTCGTCACGACTTACCACCAGGCGGGCGGCGTCAATTTGGCGAACCAAATATAAAAAAAAAAAAAAAAAAACGATTTTTTTTGTAAATACATCCATATTATATACACTAGTACGGTCACTTGCGCGGTGCTTCGCGCCGCACCACGCCATAGGTTTTGACCTATAACTTTTGACCCCTTAGGACTAGGCCAAATTTTCGATTTTTTGGCTTGCCTCCAGATCGAGGGCTATCCAGAGATCGAGGATAGAGAGGTCTACCATCATTGGAGCATAAGCAGTTCTCGAGAGCTAAGGGGGACATTCCCCATTTCTATATATAGATAGGTAACATCCAGACTTCGATACAAACGTATGTGTCATCACACAAAGTTTGCCCCGACCGGGAATCGAACCCGAGACTCCGGCGTCGAAAGCGGTTACAGTAGCGACCACGCCACCGCAAGGCAAGTACAAGACAAGCAGTATTAATACTACGTTGTAAGCAGCTGCTGACCAACATAATATTATTTAATATCTCACACGGCTTTGTTGCAACTGTGTATTATGAAAACCAGGAATACACAAAGGCAATCAATAATATTAAACATTAATTGATTGTAAAACAACTTGCAACTTGCAGCATATTTTATATCTGATCTATGTTGTGCAAAGTTTACAATATTGCACTGACATTACGTAATCATTACTTATCAGAGCGTTGGGACTTCAGTTTCTTACTCTTCACAAGAGAGGATTGTTAGGTTTTGCTACCATTAAGAATACCGTCACCGAGAAGGGGTATGCATATCGCCGTTCACCGGGACATCATGCTTACCGGTAAATCGTCCGTTTCACTGGCACATGTCACGTTTACACCCCTTAATGAAACCCAATAAGTAAAAAGAACACAAAAAACATGTATTGGAAAAAGGTGCGAATTGGGCTCGCGCACGAAGGGTTCCGTACCAAAACTGCAAAAAAAAAACATGTTATTATATTTTTTTTTAATTCCGGCCGCTCTAACGTCCGTTGCCGGGCGTCTCTGGTCACTAGCAGAGGGTATGTCCAGTGGCGCCCGGCGGACTTTGACCACGTCTGTGGTCTCTTCGGGTGTTGGGTCGGGACGAGAATCCCGCGTCGTTGGGGAAGGGTTTTATCCCGCGTCAGTGAGTGAATCTGGTTGCGTGCTATGGGGCGAAGGCCCCGCAGCACGCAACCCTTCTAGCCTGCTTCTGTAAGGACGGCGGATGGCGATCCCGCCGTCCTCAGGCCCCGATCATGGAGGTCGATAGTCTTGGGCGTAGTCGCGGAGTCTGGGGCGCCCTGGCCGCCGACTACGGAACTCGGCGGGGAGGGTACGCTCCCTCTCCCTCCCGGCCGCCTCCTTCGAGAGCATGACTTGCTCGCAGAAGGACACACGTTATTATATTAGGTTTTTTAGTATTTGTTGTTACCTATAGTGGCATCAGAAATACATCATCTGTGAAAATTTCAACTTTCAACTATCACGGTTCATGAGCCAAAGCCAGACGGACGGTCAGCGAAGTCTCAGTAATAGGGTTCCCGTTTTACCCTTGGGGACGGAACCCTAAAAATAAACATATTGTAGAGAAACACATTTAAGTAGGTACTCATTTACATTGACCAGTTTCGTTTGACGGCATCATCAGAAACGAACAGCCGAACACTGTAACGCGACTCAAGTCTCGCATCATCACCTAACAACTACTTAAATGTAAGGATCCCTTAAAATTACATTTAGTTTTAATTCAATAAATTAAAATTACATTTAGTTTTAATTCAATAAATAAAAATTACATTTAGTTTTAATACAAAATACTAAAAACCATGATAAAACCAATATTTATTTCATACAACAGACATGCATCTTCGGTCCCAAAATACTTCCTTATAGTATCCTCAAAGTTTTCATAGACAATGGTACGGACGGAACCCGTAAGTAAGTGATTGATCGTTACCGGTAATAAATAAAACGATATAATTTTATTGTGTGTGTGTATTGTAAAGTATGTAGACCATGTAGATAATACCACTGCACACAGAATAGCTCATCAATATTAAATTGACCGCCAATTAGTTAGGAAAATAGCCCGGTTTACGTCCGTATTAACAGTAGGTATGTGGCGTAACAGGCCTAGTACTCGATCTGATTCCCTTATCTTTAGGTATTTGTAGTCACAATATCACACCTCTCTCCCAGTGGGGTAGGCAGTGACCACGAATTTCCACCTGCTACGATCCGGGCATACTTCTTTCGCTTCCTCAACTTTACAATACAAAACATACATATATAAATACATACACGTACTACAAATGCACGTACATATACCTACATACATAACACTTATACGGATTTGTGAGAGGGACAAGTAAGGCGGTGGAGATGTGACCTACAGGGGGAATCAGGTACGTTCACGTAAGAGAAGCGCTTCCGTAGATAGGACGGATAGTAAGGATTATGTAGGATGTTAAATAGCAGACATAATATCAGAGCATTTCTCCGAAGTCTGATTGGGAGCCACTTGAGGTCTTTGCGGAATTGTGAGATATGATCGATCATACTTGCGTAAGTTGAAGATAAAACGTATATGACGATTAATACTACAATTTACATTCCATTTCAATACTTATGGTACGGTTGAATTTGGCAGTTATAACAAAAAAAAAACCTGAGTTTGATGAACCCACCGTACACACCTTGAAAAATTAGAAATGGTTCATAAATATTATACCATGACTTTATCGCATGTTATTGTTTTTCTTAGTACAAAATATCTTTGCATATGAACAGTGAGCCTATAATTTTTGTGCAAAACGGTATGACAGAAAATTGGCCGACCCCAGACACCCGATGATAATGTAGCAATCTAAAGATTTCTTAAATTACAGCATAATTGCAGAGTTTATTCTTTGTCGTATCGCCGGCGAAAAGTAGGTACGCGGACAAAATTCCCTCGCCTTCTTACGTTGTCATATAATAGTTTATGAAACTGTTGCATAAAGAGGGGTATTAGAATACGAGTAGGTTTTTTGGCGAGTTTCTTTATAGTATCCTAATAGTATATATAGTCCTATCCTAGTAGTGTTCTAAAACCTAGTTATGTGTTTCATTGACTACTATATCTAATCTCTTACGTTTAAGTATTTTAAGAAACACTAACTTGAAGAATTATCTAGAATATGGCCGGCAAAACACAACAAGGTGGTATGGTCGACAGACTTTAGCCTGTTATTGCTTGTAGACAAAAAGTAACTTTATGATACAGATTTGCAAAAAATCTCATAGAAAGTCTGAATCATAAAATAACTGTTTAATTATTTTATAGTAGGTACTGCCCTTTTTTTATTAAGGCTGCTCCTACGTCCATTGCCGAGCGCCTCTGGTGAGCACACAGAATTTCTAGTGGCCTCTGTCTGGGGTTTTTTCGGCTTTTATCTCGCGTCGCTGGGGTTGGGTTTTATCCGATAAGTAAGTCGATAAGTGAACCTGGTTGCGTGCTGCAGGGCTGAGGCCCGCGACCCTTCTAGCCTGCTTCTGTAAGGACGGCGGGTGACTATCCCGCTGTCCTTAGGCCCCGATCATGCAGGTCTTAGGCGCCATTCTGTGGCGGAGTACCTACTCGTAGATAAAATTGATTAATTTGGATGAGTTCTATTGCAACGTATTCTCTTTATTTAACGCTTCGTAAAACATCTTAGTAAGAAACGAATATCTGTCAAAGAAAATGTGTCGTCAATACATTGCTCTTTCTTAGACAAATAATAATAAATTGTTCACGATTGTAAACTATGAAGATTACTATGTACGACTTGAGTCTGGACCGTGGTTTTACATTCCCCCTGCTGCGTACTTTCTCTGCTACTTTCATCTCTACACGCCAGTAACTACAACTATAATTTATTTCCTACGTTATAGACTTAAAGATTTGTGTTATCTTTTCATAATTACTTAGGAATTTATGTAAACGTAATAACAGTTCAGTAATCCTAGATTTATTCACTAGTTTACTATCATGACCGCCTCATCTCCGTTTTACTTTAAAACTTGAAATTTCTTGTATGAATTTATTTCTGAACACAACTTAAAATTGTTAGGTACTGACTTCAAAATCAGGTAACATCCAATCCTTAGGAAGATTACCGATTCATTGTTTTTTTTTATTATATATATATATATATATATATATATATATATAGCAATATCTGCGTAAATGAAGGCATGTCGTACACTTAGACATGACGTGACGAACATCCATAAAGCGTAACGGCTAGGTAGTTCCTCTTCAGTTTGAGATTTACTGGAGCGATTGATTTGCGCTCGCGTCTTGCCCCTATTCGCCTTGTAATAACTTAGTGGAATCTAACTATATCTAATTGTTAAATGACTAATCAGTGTTAAAAATGGTGTAAAACTAGGTAGGTGCGATACTCATGATAGACAGATACATACACAGAGAGACAGATACATCACGCCTAAATACACAGAGAGACAGATACATCACGCCTAAATACACAGAGAGACAGATACATCACGCCTAAATACACAGAGAGACAGATACATCACGCCTAAATCCCCGAAGAGGTATGCAGAGGTGCATTACACACCCACTCTTTGCCTGTAGATTTTTGGTCCGTATTGTCGTTACCGGGCACTATTGAAAGTTCATAAATACTCTGTAATTTAAACCAAATTTCCAACAGCCAGGACATGTGTTACATACCACAAAATAGAATCTCTGTAGTCCGAACGAAGTTTGACGAAGTAGATATGAACAAAAAAATTCTGTATCTTTTAAGATGTATAAAACTGCAAATTATGATTGCGTTTCCTGTGATCCTTTTCTGAATTTAAGTTTCACTTACCATTAAAGTTAATATTTAATCATCCCGTTCCGGTGGTTGGTTAGATTGATTCAAGACGATTCTTCAAGTTTTCCTTTTTCCGATTTCCCTCACCGCTGGCTGCTAGCCGTCTGCGCACGCGACGACAGTTCTAGTGGTCAGCGCGCAACACGCACCAAACGTTGTCCGTTCATTTCTTTGACGATGCATTTTGACATCTTTCTTCGGACTTCAATTCTTCCTTTATGTGATCGTAAAGTGTTGCCAAATTGTGCTGTTGTGCTTACTTTTAAAGGATTTCAATATGTGCTACAGTGAAATATTAACTTGTGTTGTGTACTGCTGAATATAAACTATAAATATGTCTTTGGATATTATGTTTTTGACAAATGATAACTTGCATCGTATGCGCAAGGAGCCGCTGGTCCTAGGGCTTCGGTACCGGGTATGGATGTTCCCACTATTTGTATTTTACTTTTTGAACAGTGCACATTGTCTCAGATACGATACATATTTTACATTGAATTACTGTAATAGAAATATGAAAATTAAATTTAAAAAAATGCTGTTGAACCTAGAGATGAAATAAATTTTGAAGAACATTCTCAATATTTAGAACTAATCTATAAAATAAAATAAGTATATGTACAGTCACGAGCATAAATATGTTATATCGTCAATTATATCTGTCACATAGAACGAATTCAATAATATCTGTCTGCACGAAACAGCACTAACATGAAATACACTATTATTGGATAATTACATAGGTAAACAAAAATGAAGTTTTTTTTTTTCTTTTTTAATCTGGACGACTTTCGTAAACCGCACTAGCACATAAATTGGCAGTGTTCGTAATGTAGAAATTCATTGTCGCGTGAATAGGCCATCGACAGATTTTTTGACACTCCACATGTAATCATTTATGCCGTTGCTAACATAGTGTTTTAAGTTATTGTACACTAATACTATATACTATGGGCCTTGAGACGCCTGAAAATAAAAGATTATTATTTTTATTTTATTATTTATAGGGAACAGTCAGCCAACAGAACTTTGTAGGTTGGTGGTGATTATCGCTATAAAGGTCTCTGTGAGATATTCACAGAGAGCTTAGGCTCCAGATCACCGTAGGTGCTTCTGGTTCTTCACGTGGTTCCAGTAGGCTTTGTGTAACTTTAACTGTAGGGTAATGTTTTAGTAATTCTCATATCCCTATAATTAGTTAACCCAGGATACCAACAACCCTAAAACATTGGATTCCGCGAACTGGAAACAATCGAGTTGCAAAATAATTATAAATACAGAATACGTTCGTTTTTACAAATCTGACCTTAAAATCGAGCCCAGAATCATATCGATCAAACTTGTCTTCTAATATCGCAAGGATTTCAAATAATAAACTCATGGCAGTAAATATAATATCTATCTTAACCGCTAGTCACCTTAGCGGTCAGATAACAAATTGTGTTACCCATAAATCTAATCATTCAGTTTTAATTTGATAATGGCTGTGATACCTACGTTTTCGATTCTTCTGGTTTTATTCGGGGAGCCCAGGGTTTAAGTAATTATATTCGTTAAAACTAATAATATTATTAATAATATGCTCATAGTCCCTAGAATAAGCACAAAGCATCTTTGGTTTTACCCACCATATTGCTTTCTTTGGTGGGACCTATTTTTATATTTGGGTCCCTAAAGTGACGCCGCTTTCGCTAAAGCCGAGGCGACGAAGGTCTAGCAATATTGGGGGCCACTTTCATAGTCCAGAGTAGGTAACTACTATCGAAAGTGGCGGACCAGTAATGTGCATCTTCACGCTCCGCAACAACCCAGGGTTGTTTGTAAGAGGAAAAATTTGCGTAGGCATGGCGTTCCAGGCTACTATGTATCGTCCGATAGAGGAATGAACGTTTGAAACGCTCGGGTTCTGGCGAAGATGTTCTGTACGGTATGACAGTGTCTGTGGTACAGAACATCTGCCGTGTGGTTTGGGATTGAAAAGGAGAGGGTGGGTTAGATTTAAGAGCTCTTCGGTATTCTTATTTAAATATTCTTAAAGCTAACTACCAGACTCTGAGGTCGTGGGTTCGAAAACCATCCAGGACAGAACATTGTGTGATGAGCACGATGGTATGTTCTGTGTCAGGGTGTAATGTATAATGTAAATTAATCTATCATATAGATGACTAAAGGAACTGATAAATATTCAGTAGCGTTTTATCAACAACGATAAAACGCTATTAAATAAGGCCCTATCACACTAGCGGTTTCAAATCTTAAAGATTTTAAAATATTCATATTTGTGTTGCAGGGAATCACAAATGGTGTTGAAAATGATCAAAACACAGCGAACATTCATGCACCAGACTTGTCCCACAAGCGACTATCAAACACCTCTACAACATCCAACCAGAGTTACGACTCGAACGTGGAATACGCTGTGCCGAAGCACTCGTTCAATCAACGTAATGGAGGTTCATTACGAACAAGCGAATTGAGTGACAACACAGAAGTCACACATTACGGCCAATTAAAAAACACAAATCCCCTTTTTGGAGTTAACGCTGCGTCTCATTACGCACCCGGCTCAATACCGGCCTCACAACAGGAAGCTGCAAACGATACCAAACACTACGAAAGACCAATATTACCGAACGGCGTGAGGAAAGCGCCAGAAGGCCAGGACAATGAAATAACCAAAAATGAGGATGCTATAGACGGTAGGAATGAGTTGATCGTGAATCCCAATCAAATTGCGATCAGTGAAGGTGGCACCGCGACCTACACCACAGATAATAATGGTAAAATCAATGTTCATGTCACCGTCATGATTAATGCAGGTAATTATATGCATCCTTACGAACTCAAATTGACAGTAACAGCACATCTATATACACAGTTTTTAACAAATTATATTATTATGTAAAGTTAATCTAACAATTTTGCACAGTGATGGTTTATTATATAAATTTTAATGAAGGTTGGGAATGTTTGCTGGTTTCCAGAATTGGTACGCTCTCGAGGATGCATATTGAGGCAAGATGTCTGTCTCTCTTGTATTTTTGCATGCAGGTTATTAAGGCTCATTTATGCGAAGATTTCATTTCAAATGTCTTAGTAAAATTTTCATTTCAGCTTACATAAATTTATGTTTGAATTATGATTTTTTGCAACAAACATTGCTAAACATTCGAAGCATCACTCAATAGAATTATTTAAAAACCTTTTT
This sequence comes from Nudaria mundana, assembly GCA_963556515.1. Lineage (NCBI taxonomy): Eukaryota > Metazoa > Arthropoda > Insecta > Lepidoptera > Erebidae > Nudaria > Nudaria mundana. Next base: position 13,671,094 of record OY748304.1, read on the forward strand.
TCATATTACCTTTCCAAGACTAACTCAGTTTTCCTGTACTGTGCTTGAAGATAATTGGCGAACGGATTAGACAACAGTCTCAATAAAATGGCCATCCTACGTCAAATGTTCAAAACGAATATCCAAAATATAATAAACATTTTTTTATTAACACTCGAAAATGTATCTTCATGTAAATGAGCTCTTATTTTGTGGTCTTATTGTTCCTTATCGTTATATGCGTCACATTTTGTATGGATTTTATGTTATGCATGCACACTAATCTTTATCCTATCACTGTTCTATTACTTGTGGACTGCACTATTTACTCTAACTCTTTTTTAAATTTCCTTTAATTTCTAAGTGTTTGTTTTAATATAACCTTATAAGCGTACAGTGTGGCAGATTTTATATACGAGATACCGTGGTATTGTTTTCAAGTCCCCAAATACCCCGGGAATACATTACGGGGACAACAAGGTAGCCTATTTGTCAATTGAGAAATGGACTATCTATGCGTTTACACGTGATCTTACAACAATCTAACGCACTGTAATTAAAGTAATTTAAACTAAAACGCTTATAATTAAAATATATATTATAGCAGTTACAACGCTTGCACAGACTAGGGACGTTTGTCCATCAATACGAATCTCTGTCGAGATATAAATTACAGGGTATATATATCCTTCGTGTAATTTATTCGATACAATTTATAACAGATCCTCTATCGATGGACAAAATTCCGTCGTATGTGCAGATCTTTAACAATATAATTAGATATTTTAATAAACTAATCAATGATACGTCTTATAGGTACACTAGCAGACTTAAAAAAGCAGCGTGCCCAAATCAGAACAAACGGCAGCCCAGTAGAAAGCAGTCTACAATCTACAAACAATCACAGTATGAACTCATTATCTGAAGTGTCCAAAGACATGCCGGTACAGTTGAACCCATTAACTTTAGCACCAAGTACAGGGACAGTTCCCAGATTTTCTGGCAACACCAGTGAGGTCGTCGGCGATTCGAGATCCCGCAGATGCTGTATTATCATGTAAAAGACTATCGACATGTTCCAGAAAGTGCATGTCAATAAATGTGATTGTGGGAAGCGTACAAGTCTGATTCGTCATTCCAAAATAATTTTTGATCGAATTTTAACGACGCGATTGATTGTTCACTGTCAAAACATCTATGTTTAATTGTCAAGTGGAGTACAGTCAGCAATGAATATTACATATCATTACTTAGTATCATAAATCTAATATATAAAATTCTCGTGTCACAGTTTTCGTTGCCATACTCCTCCGAAACGGCTTGACCGATTCTCATGAAATTTTGTGTGCTTATTGGGTAGGTCTGAGAATCGGACAACATCTATTTTTCATCCCCCTAAATGTTAAGGGTAGTCCCCCCTAAAGCAAAACAACGTTTGCCGGGTCAGCTAGTAAATTTATATGCAACAAATCTTGCAAAATAATCTCTGTTCTATTTCGCCGGAAGAATTAGACGTAACTATGATTTATTTCTGTCTGTATTATCATCACCGTAGTCTTAAATATTTTGATATTGTTATAATAAATTTCGTGTCAATTTTATATCAATTAAAAATTATAAAATAGAGTAGTTAGTAGTGAAAATATCAATTTAATAAAATTGTGTGATATCAATTCTAAAATATACTATGTAAATCACACTAGGTTTATGTATGGGCGAAATGGTCAGATTATTAATTTTTCAATGAGGATTTTTTTATATTTCTTCATAGTTAATAGTCACAACTTTCATTGCTATCTGTACTTCACGCATGACAGCTCTTTGTCTAAACAGTAAAAAATCAATCGAAGGCCGTTGGTGTTATAGAGATTTTACTATCTTATCATTATATTCGATTGTTGCTGAGATCTAGTTGCTATTATATTGCTATCAGTATGAATAAGAGCTCAACAATGTTTCATTTACCTATAAGAAAATACGGTTGCTATTAATTATTCTACGTAGTGTTAAAATTGAATCCTATATATTGTAGTATATTTCAATAATTGTAAATTAAAAACGAAAATAATAAACAATGCCTACATTCCGTTATATTTAATTAATTAATTAACGTGTATTATTTAATTGTAAATAGATAATTTCATTGTAATTTAAATGATTCAGTATTGTTTCGAGTGGGATAAGATCAAATGTTAAATACTAATTTGTATACCAATGTTACATAAAATGCATAATACGCATTTTGAACAATATATAACTGAAGGCATTCATTTAACAATGCGTATATCGCTGTTCTATGTTAAACATAGTGTAATTTAATTCACACCAGATTATTTAAACATTAAAAAACTATTATATTTAATTAAAATATACTATTATAGAACTGAAAATATTTAATACTATATAATTACAACTCGGTTAACTGCCTTAGTTCTGTCGGACCACTATTAAGCATTAAAATAATATCACTAAACTAGTATAAAAAAATACCTCAAACAAACTATACGTAATTACACTACCCGGTGATAAATATTGCACATCGACCTTTGAAAAGAGACAATCGGGTAATTTCGGCTTCGTAGAGCGTTATCTCGCTGAAATAAACTCAATAAGAGTTTATTTCAGCCAGTGATTGATTTAATTTTTTTTTTCATTTAATTAAAGGATTAAATACTAATCAAATACATTCAAAGCAACTAAAATTAATAACAATTTTATTAGCGTTTTTGTTCAGCGATTTATTTCTTTGATTTCAGTAAATAAATAACTTCCTTAAAACTCAACCTGTTTACTTTAATTTGTACTTAAAACTTGTTTAAATATAATATATTGTAATGTATACATATTGATACATCTAAATTGAACGGCGTTTTAAAATTTTCATCTACCTACCAATTTACCATACTTTATATCAAAGTTGGAATTTATTTATTTGTATGTTCAATCAGAAGCTATTATCTAAAGACTGAAGATTTTACTACATATTATTATAAATTTATATATGTGTGTGCGACAATAATGGATGTGATAAAGGAATTGATTTTTAACTTTTATGCAAATATTGCCAACGTTATATTGTTTTCAGATAATTATACAGTGTTACCACATGGTTTGAGGAATTGACCTATTTTTCATACATTCCCTGAATAAGTGGGCAGAAGACTAGATACTATTATTGTAAAATTGGTCTCAGGTAATAGGCTCACCTTAAGCCGCCAGCCGAAAACTTGTATGTTTTCATAAATAACGTATTTTTGACTATTGTTTTATGCTTATAACTGATTCTAATTCATTTTTTCACTGCCTCGGTGGCGTGGAATCAAATATTTGTGTGATCCACAAATGTTTGTTTCGGAGTTTGGGTGTTTTCTATGTATATTATTTATTAAATACATACATTTAGAAATATATAAAGTATGTTTATCAGTTGTCTAAATCCCATAGCACAAGCTTATAGCTTAGTTTGGGCTAGATGATGTTGTGTGAGAATGTCCAAAAATATTTATTTATTTTAAATTCCAAATAATTGATGTAGTAATTTGCAGTATTTATAGTACTTATGTAAATTTAAAAAATAAATCTTATTGTGTAGCACTGCAACGTAAAAGTCTGCCAAAATGTATTTTTGTGTTCTATCTTGTGCCACCTCTAGCCAGCACTATTGTGCCTTTATTAGTTTACATAAAATATATATTTAATTTAAAATCATTGAAACAGTAATATTAGCTATAGTCGTAACTAAAACATCCTTATTGTCGCATTCGCTGATTTTACGTTTGAATTCATAATACAGCTGATCTATATTCTATTATTCTACTGGAATTAACACGAATTATCACCCAGATATATGCAAAAGTAAGTTGAACAGTACCCACAACATTCAAAGAGATAGTTCTATATTGTACCTTTTGTATCTGACGTTTCTTGACAGTCAGCCTGTGACCACAGCCGGTGTTACCTGGTCGAAACGTCAGGCACATCAGGTATGTATGTACTTGTGAATATCTACGTCACGATTCGTGTTAATTACCATAGAATAATATAGTATAAATTATGAAACGCGATAGTTTAAAAGTAAATACAGCTGATCGTTGACCGAGTGAGGGGGCCACGGCAATATTGCTGCTAGTTCGTTTCTACGTCCATACGTTACAGTAATGTAAGAAATACACGGCTGCTGTTAGAGACTTATGACCTTTTTAAAGTACATATATGCCGATCAATGCACAAAGGTTGAAAGTTAACGAATTTACTGATTTACTGCATTGCCTGTAATGTAAGGATTCGTAGTCGAGTGTCTTTTTCTTTAATTAGAGCTTAATACTCAATTTGTGCCAATATTTTCGTATTACACTTACTTTTAAATGAGCTAAATTAATTCGTAAGATCGTGCAAGTTTTGTTTACATAAAAAATGGTAAAATCGTGCGTGTTGATTTTCTTTCCTTTTTATTTATGTAAAGATAGAACCCTCAATTTACCATTGGACATTTATTACCATTTTGTTAGAAAAGTTTGAATTATATTGTTTCGTACTTCAGTGCCTATTTTTATCTGTGGTAAAATTGTTAGTAGTGTGATTCCATTCCATTGTAACTTCATTTATAGTTGGTCAAATTTCCATATTTCTTTGCTGCTTTAATGAAAATCATTATGCATTCTTAACGAAAATAGTTGAAAATTTGACGTTGCACAAAAAACAGTACTTTATATATCATGTTAAAATTCTATATTTATACAAATTAAACTTAAGCTTTTCTAATTGTATTTAATAGTAGAATGTCATAGATGTATCCAGTAGCAATTCATTCGTCCATATCTTAGTCATTAGTGTAGCTATTTCGTAGAATTGAATTAATTGTGTACTTAAAAAGTACTTAAATGTTTCTATATTTATCATAATAAACATTGCTGTCGCAATATATCATGAAAATATATCGAAAAAAATTTATATTTATACAACATTTTAGACCTAAAAAGCAATATTGAATGGCCTTATTAGTAAGCACAATGTACATTGCAATTTAGTACCTACAGTATTATTTTTAAAATGCATTTTACAGACAGCCTAATGTGATAATTAGTTACAGTTCTTGCAATTCAAAAACAAAGATTTAGAAAATCTATAGTTCACTAAAAAATATAGCTTATGCTTTTTAAATACAATAAAGAGACGGACTATGATATTTTAAAATATTAAAATATATTTTTTTCGAAAATTGCTTGTTGCCAGAATCTTGTCCAACATGTCTTAGATATCTTTAAATTATATTATCTTGCCGTGTACTTGTAATGTAAAAAATGTGATTGTAACATTTTCAACTGGGTGTAATTGTAATGTTGAAAGCGTATTGAACAATTTGACTGAATACTTTGAATATTTATCGTACGATTTTTGACAAGAAGTGAGAAATTTTGAGGTTGTTAGAAACGAAGCAAAAGTTCCTAGTACTAGGTCATTGAAGGACAACACGATAAATACTCCAAGTATAAGCCGCGCAAGATAACAATGGGATTGGCGGCCATGTTGGTGACGTCACAGTGACGTATATTAACCTACAATACTGTTTTGTTATTTACCGTACATTATTGTGACAAGGTTCTATCCCACTCACATCTTGCGCAGCTTATAATGTTTGTAATTTTGTGGGTAAATTGAACAGCGCCTCTTGTGAGTCTTGCCTTATGATCGTGTTGAGTCTTTGTTGGGAATTTTATCGTTGTTGTATTGATCCTTTGTATATACTTAAAGAGATACTGGTTATCTAAATGTTCTGTTATCTAAATAGTGAAATGTTACTTAATAAAGTCCTATTGTTTTGTGGCAACTACTATACGGTTCTGGTAATTTATGACATTGCAACAATAGGGAACAAACAGGCCTAAGTAAAGCGCGTTCCAATTACAGGCAACTGAGCATCCGTCTAATTCATTCTGACCTTTGAACGGGAAATGCTTAAATCCATAATTATACTGCATAATTCTGGATATAATACAGTGATGAAAACAACTAATTAAATGAGAGCTATAGGGATAATTTTGTCACCTTTACGACATATTTTTGAGTTGTCCAAATTATCGTGAAAGTAGCGTATCCATATTCAAGACATGCCTATGTCCGTGGGCGTCAATTCGCTGAATAAAGATGTATCTGTTACCGTAAGATCCCGTATTAAGTTACGACGCGTTGTAACTAGTAAGAAAGCGTTGTAACTCAAGGCCTTTGAAACCCACGCGTTGTAACTAGTAAGAAAGCGTTGTAACTCAAGGCATTTGAAACCCACGCGTTGTAACTAGTAAGAAACCATTGTAACTCAAGGCATTTGAAACCCACGCGTTGTAACTAGTAAGAAAGCGTTGTAACTCAAGGCCTTTGAAACCCACGCGTTGTAACTAGTAAGAAAGTGTTGTAACTCAAGGCATTTGAAACCCACGCGTTGTAACTAGTAAGAAAGCGTTGTAACTCAAGGCCTTTGAAACCCACGCGTTGTAACTAGTAAGAAAGTGTTGTAACTCAAGGCATTTGAAACCCACGCGTTGTAACTAGTAAGAAAGCGTTGTAACTCAAGGCCTTTGAAACTCACGCGTTGTAACTAGTAAGAATGTGTTGTAACTCAAGGCATTTGAAACCCACGCGTTGTAACTAGTAAGAAAGCGTTGTAACTCAAGGCCTTTGAAACCCACGCGTTGTAACTAGTAAGAACGCGTTGTTTCTAACGGCATTAGTTAGAATTGTTCTTAAGTTTTGATGTCAGTTAAAACTATTATTGCCATATCAGCCTACGAATGAAAACAAAAAAAAATAACCATAACATAATAACGTGCCGCATTAATCAATATTTTTTTTCCGATAATTACTTTTTTTTTTTGGATATTGTATCGATAATTATTATAAAAAATTTATTTGGCATTGATTGATGTACGAGTATGATATCTACACACCACACATAAGTGTTAGGATGTAGCCGGGACTGTTATAAGACCACAATATTGTTAAACCTGCATTCGAGTTAATAAATAAATAAATCTCAGAACAATTAGTACGAATCACAACAAAAAAAGACCATTACCTAAAATGCGTTTTGTTTAGTGATAATTAGTATAATGTGTTCTTACTAGTTACACCTCGTTCTAAACTAGTTACAACTCGTTGTTATAAAGGTCTTTAATTACCACGCGTTGTAACTAAAAACGAGTTCTAACGGTTGCATATCCATATCACATGTGAATTAATTGGCTCATAATTTAAAACTATATCAGGATTTACAGATTTTTCTTGTGCTTTTTTACTATACTATTTTACCAGAACTGAACCTTATTACAGCATCACAACTATTATTTTTTTATTAAGACATTGTAATTTTCTAACATCTTAGTACTTACATAATCAGTCCCAGTGTAAACGAATTTAAACCACAAGTCATCATACCACCTAGGTATAACATTCGTGCTGTATCAACTAACTAAATTATTGAAATGCAAAAACAAATGTTGTAATACCTATTTTAAAAAGGAGTTAGTACATTTACATATATTACGTCAATTTGATCTTGTATTTGAGATTGCCGTTGTAAAATTATAGTTATTATTAATTGTATTACGAATTGTTATTATTATTTGTCGTTCGTCATCATATAGGTTTTCGATGAAAATCAATAAATTTATATAAATGTTTGTACATTTTCTACAGATAATTAGGTACCTAATATCAAATGTAATTTTTTGGGGGCTCGTGGTCTAGTAGTAACCGGCAATGTTAACACATTGCAAGGTTAAGCAACATCGACTCAGGCCGGTCTTAGGATATGTGACCAGTTCTTAAGACATTGAGACCCCTCCGTGCCTCGGAGAGCACGTTAAGCCGTCGGTCCCGGTTGTCATACGAACATCTATGGTAGTCGTTAGGGGTAGTTGGAGCCCTAAATCAAAAATCCAACACGTCTAACCACAACTTCAATATCGGCCATGGGTTGTGGAGGTCAGACGGCAGTCGCTTCACGTGAAATATCGAAGTTCAACCAAATCGCAGTTAGACTGGAAAGCCGACCCCAACTGCGTAGGGAAAAGGCTCGGTGGATGATGATCAAATGTAATTTTTTCTTTGTTATTATTGGCGCGAACGAGTTGAATGATAATTTTAAAATATTGAAAGTTTTATGTATCGATATTCCTTAATAATATTTCTTATTTACCACCGTACATAAGCTAAGTTAAATTATTTGTTTATATACGATTGATTTTCATCGTAAATAAATTCCAGAAATGCATCAGTTGATTCAAATACCTAGTATTTAAGCTGAAATTTCAAACAGGTATCTATCTATACCATTAAATAAATTGATCTATTGTTAATATTTGTTTTTGTTCTTAACATATTCCAACACTGACCCATGTAGCAGTTGCCGCTCATACAAACAAAGCAAATCACGCATTTTCTTGGAAGCAGTGAACAAAAAAACAGAAGCTGAATTTCAAAACGTCGACCACGTCATAGATAAAAACTACAAAATCCATAGCAGTGCGCTGCTTTATTCAGAAAAGTGTCTTTGGAAAACCGGGTTCGTAACTGTTTTTAATTTTGCTGACGTTTCTAAAAGGAGAACTGAAAAACCTTTCAAAAGTCGACGAGTTAATGACATTATTGATACTTCGCGATGAAAGGAAAGAATAGGTATCTAGGTTTCATTGTGCCGTCATCTTAGAGTACCTACGCTAAGATTACGGCATGTGCAGAATAGAAATTGAATAAGGTGCTTCCAAAAGGCTGTCTCAAAGGGGAGACGTAGCGTAGCGTGTAGGTATCTAATTTTAAGTACCTATAAGAGCGCTGCGGTGGTACGAAACTTGTCACGAATAGATGAAGGTACGACAGACCACAACACCCATTGATTATTAACTTAATGACAACACACTAGTTAAACCACTCCTGTGAGTATTAAGTCACTTACATAATTTAAGCGGGATAATCTTTGTCGTGTAAGCAGATTCCAGAAAAAATAATGAGATTCTCGTGACTTACAGACGCGACTAATAAATGATAACGGTTAACTAATTAGTTAATCATCATTAAACTAACACACATAAGTACTTACTGTAGACCTGTATTATCTTTGAACAGGTTTTTTGTCAATGTCAACGGTATTGGAAGGTCATGGATGATTAATACTACGCGCAACTCAAACTCAAGGCACAGCGTAGCGTTGCTCGTCGCCGTACCGGCCGGGATGGCATTGAATTAATGAGGCAAGGCAGTCCGAGTTGGAGCTCGGCAGTACTGGACGTATTTTTTATCATTAGTTCGGTACACTGTTAAAATAATAGTATAACTATTGTTTGTCTAACACACGTTATTTTATTCTTGTTGGACACAGGTGTGTTCCAAACAGTTTTATTTACTTATGATAAATTTAATTAGAAGTTTCTTCACGATGAAGCCGCCAGTTAATGTGAGTAGTGTTTTTAATCATGTGTGTTCTTTATTTTCATAACACATGCAATGCATGCAATTCTACGATCTAAGAACTAAGTAACTTACTAAACTAAAATAAATTGATCGTCAAAGGGATGGTAGTTATAGTTACCTTAGTGATTTAGGTACCTACTTTGAATAAATTATATGTACGAGCCGTTTTTCATGAGCTTTCCCGTCAGCTGTCCCACTAATTAATAAACGAGTTCGTGCTAAGTTTGAGCTAAATCGATCGGCCGGCATTATGTACCCACGAAGTGCTTTTACCTAAGTACCTATTCATAGAACATACCTAAGTTAAAGTAAAAATAAGACTTGGGTACCTACCTAGTCTGTAATGTAAATTACCTACATGTTACCCGACCGACCCAAAAGGAGAGTAGGTAATATTACTAGTGTTTGTACTTATTTACTTATAAGGTAAATTGTAGTTATAGGTACCTACCTACCGCCTTAAGTTCTTCACTGGTGGCATTCTTTTCGCCTTTTAGCTAAGCAGCTACTTCCAGAGTATCATTGGTAATATTAACCAAAAAAAACATTAGATATTGGTAATCTAACTTTTTGATATTAAGACTATAATATCTCTGTTTTTACAGCCAGCTCTTCTCCATGAAATGGATGTTGCGACCAAAAAGGCTACATTTGGTATGGGTTGTTTTTGGTCCAACGACTCTTTGTTTGGAGCCAAGCTTGGAGTGATAAGAACCTGCGTCGGTTATTCCGGAGGCACTACGAAGAACCCCACATACAGAAGCATGTAAGTATATTAAATATTTTTTTACAAGAAGTATAAACTTTAGGTATGGCAAGATACATAAAGTGATATTATAAAATTATATGAGAAAAAGATAGCATTCCTAATCATCATCATAACATAGCATAAAACAAAGTCTCCCGTTCCGTATGTATGCTTAGATCTTTAAAACTTCGCAACGGATTTTGATGCGGTTTTCACCAATGGATAGAGTGGTTCTCGAGGAAGGTTTTTGTGTACATACCTATATAATTTGTCAAGCGGGTGAAGCCGCGAGTGTTTGCTAGTTGGTTATAAAATACATACCTATTATATTCATACATAAAGTGACGGGTAACGGCGATTGCCTCGTATCCTATTTCGTGGGACTAAAAGTTACTGGCGAAATGTGGGCATAATTAATGCTTCTCTATACCTACATATACTTCATTGAGGATAAGTATGTATTTTTGTAGTAAATGTTGAACAAACACACTTGTGTACCTACACTATTCCACAACTTTATTTGATTTATTTTCACCGACACGTTTCGCTTTTCAGCATTATCAAAGGTGTCACTGTCTAACATCTTCAAGCCATTTCATCAAGCACACAAAAATGGCTAAGTGGAAAATGGAATAGTGTACAATTGTGTTTGTTCATCATGTATTGCTATAGGTTCCACCAAGTACCAACAATCGAAAGTATAAACTACATGTATTTTTGTGTCTAGAAACTTTGACCTTTATGATCTATTCTATTTAAATAAGTATAAAGATTAGGTATTTCCATTACAACAATGATTTCACTTTTTGGGTGCAAAGGGGCTCTACCAACATCTATAGGGCCCCAGCGACCTCACCTGCTAGTGGCGCACCTGCTGATAAACGGAAGAGGCTCGTTAATTTACGGTACCTATGGAGTGGCTTCGGCCCCTACGTGGGTACCAGGTGGTACAACAGTGTTGGTCCGGGGGGGTACCACCGTGCAGCTGTGCTAAAGCCCCCCAAGTAACCCAGCCCAGGCTGGGTTGCGTTAGGGGTTCAGCAGCTGCACCGCCGGGCCCGGGGCGATGTATGGTGCAGCAGGCATGGGACCAGTGGGGGCGAAACGGAGTCTAGTGTGGGTGGTGTGGGTCGATTCGCCGGCCAGGGAGACCCTTAGCAACGGCGTTGCCGCGGCCGCCCGCAACACAGTCATGGGGCCCGCCTGGGGCCAACCACCCCAGGAGGCTGCCCCACATGTTGCGCATAATCCTGATGTGGGATCGCCGCTCCGGGTGGTAACTGGTGTGGGGTAGCGGCGGCCTTGCATCAGGGGGGTTTGGGAGCCCTTCCGTCCGGCGAGTCGGCTCCGACCTAACCACACGGTTCTAGACAAAGCTAGCCCCTGCGCTTTGTCACTTACTGCTGCACCAAATGTCGCCCTGTCTTCACGCTTCTTCTTCAAAATCTACAATGGCAGTGCAACAAAAAAGAAATAAACGTTACACCCCCACAACTTCACATTTCGAGGTGGAGTTCACTAACGTCCGTGGACTCCATGCGAACCTCGATACCGTCCACCACCACCTTGAGACGGCACGGCCCGCTGTGATGTTCCTCACGGAGACACAAATACGCCGCCCTGACGACACGTCTTACCTGTGTTACCCCGGCTATGTCATCGAGGAACAATTTCGAGACAAAGCCGGGGTGTGCGTGTTCGTTAGGGCGGATGTTTGCTGCCGCCGGTTGCGCTGCCTAGAGAACCCCTCCAATTCCGTCCTTTGGCTGCACGTAGACCATGGCTCTATGAGCCAGATCTACGTGTGCATCTACCGATCCCACACAGGGGATTCTGAGACAACAAAGCTCTTCCAGTACCTCAGCGAGACGGCTGATGAAGCGCAGGTGCGGTTCCCGAACGCTGACCTAGTATTTCTGGGGGACTTCAATGGCCATCACATTGAATGGCTGGGGTCCCTCAAGACTGATCATGCGGGTAGAGCCGCCCATGCGTTCGCTCTCTCCCACGGTCTGACCCAGATGGTATGCGGGATCACCCGGATACCAGACAGGTCAGATCACGCGCCCGCTCTGCTGGATCTACTGCTGACGAGTCGCCCAGCCCAGTACAGTGTTTCGGTAGGAGCCCCACTGGGTAGTTCCGACCACTGTGTTGTTCACGCTGGCATGAAGGTGTCACCTCCTGCACGTCCTGTACAAACGTCACGACGACTATGGCACTACTCGTCAGCGGATTGGGACGGTCTACGCGATTATTATGCGTCCGTCCCCTGGAGCCAGCGCTGCTTTGTAGGAAAGGCTCCTTCGGATAGTGCTTCTGCTATTGCTGGCGAGATCAGTTTAGGGATGGATTATTACATCCCTTTCACTGATGTCGCCAGTATCCGCAGAGCCCGTCCCTGGTTCGGGCGAGATTGTGCCAAAGCTGTTCGACAAAAACAGTCGGCATATCGCGCCTGGATCAGGGCCCGGGCTGTGCGCGACCCAAACGTGGGCCACCTCAAAGCAGCGTACAACCGGGCCACAAAGTCGAGTAAGAGGGCCTTTAAGAGAGCGGATGCCCAGCGCGTCGCGCGGCTTGGTCAGGAGCTCACTTCCCATCCCACGGGCAGCCGTGGATTCTGGCAACTGGCCAAAGCCGTGCAATCTATCTTTTGTCAGCCCTCGCTGCCACCGCTGCGTTACCCAGATGGAACACTGGCTCACAAAGCCCAAGAGAAAGCGGATATGCTCGCAGACCTCTTTGCGGCTAATTCCCGGGTCGACGACCGTGGCCTGCAGCCCCCCGCCATCGCCAACTGTGGCTACACAATGCCTGATATTGTTATCAGGCAATGTGATGTACGGGCAGTGCTGCGGTCACTCGACACGCGGAAAGCCAGTGGCCCTGACGGCATTCGGTGGTGCTACGAAAATGTGCAGCTGAGTTGTCTCCAGTATTAACGCGTCTGTACCGCCTGTCATACTCTTCAGGGCTCGTGCCGGAGGTCTGGAAGGAGGCGAACGTACAACCGATCCCCAAGAAAGGGGATCGGTCCGATCCAGGCAACTATCGACCCATAGCTGTCACCTCAGTCATTTGCAAGGTGCTTGAGCTCTTTATAAATAAGCAGCTCATGCAATTCCTAGAGGATCACTCGCTAATCAATGATCGACAATACGGCTTCAGGCCAAAGCGATCAACGGGTGATCTTCTGGCATTCGTAACGCATGTCTGGGGTGGGGCTATGGAAAGGCACGGCGAGTCCTTGGCTATTAGCCTGGACATCGCCAAAGCCTTCGATAGGGTCTGGCATGCTTCGCTCCTTTCCAAGCTTCCGGCATATGGTCTACCTCCTCAACTGTGCAGCTGGATTGCCAGCTTTTTAAACGAGCGCCGAGTGCGGGTCCTCTGCGATGGCCAAGCTTCTCGCTTCTTGCAAGTGAATGCCGGGGTACCGCAGGGGTCCGTACTATCACCAACTCTCTTTCTTCTGCATATCAATGATATGCTATCCCTCGGGAACATTCATTGCTATGCAGATGACAGCACACTGCACGGGAGTTACTCGGTTCGTCCGACGGCGGGGCGATCTGAGATTGAGGAGGAGAGACGACGACTCGTGGCTGATCTCGACCGTAACCTCGACAGTATCTCTCAATGGGGTACCGAGAACCTGGTCGAGTTCAATGCCCGCAAAACACAGGCGTGTGCATTTACTGCGAAGAAATCCCCTTTCCTTCCCCTACCCTCTCTTCAGAATGCATTATTACCAATGAAGGACAACCTTGATATCCTTGGCATAGACGTTCGTCGAGAGCTCAATAATAAAAACTACATCGAAAGATGTATAGGGCTAGCTTCGCGGAAACTAGGAATACTGAATAAGGTAAAGAGATTCTTTACACCGGACCAGAGGTGTCTGCTGTACAAGACGCAGATTAGACCCTGCGTCGAATACTGCTCTCACCTCTGGGACGGCTCCGCGAAGTATCTGCTGGACGCTCTCGACTCTATGCAGCGACGGGCTATCCGTATTATAGGTTGTCCGGAGGTAACGGGAAGCCTTGAGGCGCTAGCTCAGCGCCGAACAATAGCTTCCTTGGCCGCATTCTACCGTATTTACCACGGCGAGTGTTCTGAAGAGCTCTTCAATCTGATCCCACCCTCTTCCTTCCGATCCCGAACGACTCGTGCCGGGCAGAGATGCCACCCCCACACAGTGGATAGCATGTTCGCGAGAACCGAACGTTTTAAACGTTCGTTTCTCTGCCGAACGATAGTGGCCTGGAACGCCCTGCCTGTGCACGTGTTTCCTCCCACATATAATCCTGGGTTCTTTAAGCGGAGCGTGAAGAGGCACATCAGTAGGTCGTCAAGTTGAGGGCCACTCTCAATAGTAATGTGTGCTGTGAGAGTGGCCCACAATCGCTAGACGTCGTCACGACTTACCACCAGGCGGGCGGCGTCAATTTAGCGAACCAAATATAAAAAAAAAAAAAAAAAAAAAAAACTTTTCACCAAAACAATGACGCACTTAGTTTTATCTACACGTGTATGATAGTAGGAGCAATAACCAATTATTGTCATTGCTGTCACTATCATTAATGTAATTTTTTTATTATCATTATGGGTCGTAGTAAAGTCAGTGTAGTAACCTAAGTATAATTGAGTAGGTAGATATATCTCGAATCAGACTATTTATCTGGACTTTTTTTTTTTTAATTCCGAGGCCCAAGGCCGCGGCCGCTCTAACGTCCGTTGCCGGGCGTCTCTGGTTACTAGCAGAGGGTATGTCCAGTGGCGCCCGGCAGATTTATCTGGACTTGGGTTTTTGCGGAGCGCGTGGCTGGTTGCGTTTTAGGTTACCTCTGGCGTTGGGCTAAAATCCAGGCCCAAACGCTCAATTGCAATACCGAACAACGTTTCCTTGTCCTGCACCGCGAACTAGTTCAGAGTTACTAGTTCTTCTGTACGGAATAATCAAACATTACCTTGACATTGGCGAAATCAGCGATGAACATCGATGGAGCCACGTTTTTAAAAAAAGGAAAAGAAGATTGCCTATTATGTAAGTAGGTATTAGATAATTAGGTATTGGTTCTCCTTCTAGGAACTTATCCCGTTCTACTATAACGTAGGTTACACAAGCTTCAATAATCCTACTTTTAAATTACAAGAATATTTTAGAAGTAAAGACGTAATAGTTGGCGCAGCTCTGTACAATGGGGTCAGGGGCAAAGTCGATCGATCGCTCTGAAAGTCAAGAACAAAAATATATTAAGTACATTCAAATACAAGGAGATAAGACAGGTTATCGTTACCTACTGTTATCAAACAATGATATTATTTGTTATCGTCTGAATAACTCCTGCCGCGTATGGGTTAGCCCGGGGTTAGGTATAATGTGACTGTCAAAAGAATATAAGCACTACCTACGTTTAGTGACTGTTACACAACTGTTTGATATGGATACTCTACGATTTGTATCGAGGTTTTTTTTCAATTATCGCCCCAATGTCCATTGGCTGGTCGTCCCTTGTATTAAGAGGGGAAAAACACCCTTACAAGGTCACAACATACGTATACCATAGTCTGGTCAGTAGTCAGGGCAACTAATTAAGTCACAAATTCCCTAAGCCAAGGTATGACGAAAGCACCTTTTTGTAATCAAAAAACCTCTCTATGGAAGAAGTCTGGGTTTAAACCACCTTGGGCCTACCTATAGCACAGAATAGGGAATAGTACTTAACTAAAAGTAGCTGAACTTGAAACAACTATAAAATTGAACGTTAAATCCTACTTTTCAAGTTATTCTATAGGAAGTAGGTACTTATATAATTTGAATTGTTTTATTTTGTTTATTTGTTTTAGTCTGTTTTTAAGCCATTTTTGATTTTAATTATTTATCAAAATAAATTCTAAAACCGCTTAAACGTAAGCTACTTAATTCAATCCATTTAGTACCTCACAGGTATCGATAAAATACTCATAGATGTCTGTGAGGTACCTATACAGATATGCTACGGATAATGATGACAAGGTCTGACAAGGTCAATTAGTTAAAGAAAAACCAACACAAGCTAGGTAGGTACAGTCACGTTGAGCTCAGATATGTAGGTAGTAGCGTTGTGCGCGGGATCGTATCTACTTTGAATTAAACTAATTAACGTTTGGTTTACCCGAATACTGATTTATATTTAACAATTAATACATTTTATATTATACCTTTTTAATTCTTCTTCAGGAGCCCAGGTATCCGCCACCGCGGCCCTGGCCCGACTCAATTTTCTTTCTTCCATTGTCTTCATTTGTTTGATTCCGTTTAAATGTTTTTTAATATTTAAATTGTCTGATTCCTTCCAGCCAAAACAAATTTACAATAAACTCAATGAGGTCGTATGCGAATGTGCAGGCACCTTCACAGTACCTACACTTCCCTATCTGCAAGTGCTCGGCTATTGGCACTATAACTATTATGATAGAATTACTGACAAAAAGTGCGTACGTTTATTAATACATATTAATAGACCGTACGCCACAGTCTCATGAAAACAAGCCAACCCAATAACACAACCCACGTATCAAACCTAAAAAAATGTTGGGCTTAAAACACTAAACTGCTTTGAAGCAAATTTTCTTTTATTTTATATAAAATTTCAATGGTTAGTTTATGAAATAAGTACCAAAAAATACTCGTAGTATTGTAGATTCTTTCACAAAATCATGAATCTCGTATGAACTCGTGCAAACTTACAACTGCGAATATAACCAAGGTCATAACTGACGTAAGTGCATGACTTTTCTTTTTTCCAGTGGCGATCACACAGAGGTGATTGAATTAGATTACGACCCAAAAACTGTAACCTTCAATGAGCTATTGGAGATGTTTTGGACGAACCACGAATATGGACTCACTACAAAGATTAAGAAACAGGTAGGAACAAACATACTTACATTGGAATTTTTTACGACCTCAATAGACGGAGGTTTCTCGGTTTGACCTTGTTTTTTATTGATATTGCTTCTTTTGCAGTATCAATCCCTGATCCTATACCACGATGAAGAGCAGAAAGCAGCTGCGGAATCTTCGTATAAAGTAATGGAGCAACGTTGCAAAGAGCCCTTGAGGACGGAAATCGCACCAGCTGGCACTTTCTACCCTGCTGAAAAGTAAGGAATAAATACATTTTACCCAGTTTAAGGCGCTCTAGGGTTGTCCTGACGACGGAGGACAAACATTATTTTAAAATACATGTAATTTTGCCAAGTGAAAAGTGAAATTTTTGACATAGCATCACGCCTTTTTCCCCGAAGGGGTAGGCAGAAGTGTGCAAACACACCCACATCTCGCCAGCTATGTTAGGTCCCATGTAATAGGGGGCGAGCCTATTGCCATTTACCGGGCACAAGTTCCAGACTCTGGGATAAATATCTGGGTAAAATTCTAAAGAGAATTATACATTATCCACCAGACCCGGGAATCGAACCCGATACCTCGAGCGTGGCAGTCCGTACATAGTACCATTGTGCCACCGAGGTAGTCAAATCTATCAATCAATCTATCCATCAATCAATAACTTACAAATACATACAATACAATACAAAACTAACAAACTTACGTAACACCCGGTATACTAAAATTTCATGAACCACTATCCATAGGTGAAAACGATTATCAAAATCCGTGGCGTAGTTTTAAAGATCTAACTAAACGTACATACGGATGGAAGCGATTTAGTTTTATAATAATGTAGTGTACGGTATTGTCCGTTTAAGTCTTCTCAATAATTCACAGTGACGTTTTCATTCAGTTACTAATTAAGAATGCTAAATGGTTGCAGCCAGTTGCAGCGTACGATTCACACAGGACCATGACACTATTGTAACGCCATCTCGTAGCGAGTAATAAGACTACCAAACTCGGCGCCATCTAGTAGCAAATCGCAGTACTACTACGTAACGTCTTTCGGGAATGTTCTGTCAAGGTACTTCTATGTAACGTGTTATCTAGAAGCATCTCGAAGGTGTGGAATGTTCGCGATATTTCTTCCGTGAAAATTCCAGAGTAATCTAGAGTAATGACCGCACTATAAAGGCGGAGCACTTCGGTGGCGGATCATCAGTATTTCCAGAGCGATAATACGAGTTATACCTGCGAGTTCAAGTGCGATTAAAAGTGTTTAGTGAAGCTTTATAGTGAAGTGTAAATTAGTGGTGTAATAAATAAAGTGTTTTGTGGTAGTTTGATCGGCATTTTTAATTCCGTAGAACCCCGGCTCGTAACAATTGGTGTCAGAAGTGGGATTTGGACAATGCCGGTGTTACCGAAAGAAGACACAGAGGGCGTCCGTACCAGGGGTCAGCGCCAGCAGGAGTTGGACAGCAGGCGCTTCGGAGGTAATACGCCGGAGAGGTTGGGTGGTCAGGAGCAGCCAACGGTGGAAGCAGGCCCGCCCACGGTATCTCCAGCGCCAGCACCTCCAGACTTTGCTGCGCTGATGGCGATGCTACAGGAGCAAGCCCGTCGCCAGGAGGAGCAGGCCCGCCACCAGGAGGAGCAAGCCCGTCGCCAGGAGGAGCAAGCCCGTCGCCAGGAGGAGCAGGCCCGCCACCAGGAGGAGCAAGCCCGCCGGTTGCAAGAACAGCTGCTGCGGGACAAGGAGGAGCAGGCACGCCGCCAGGAGGAGCAGGCACGCCGCCAGGAGGAGCAGGCCCGCCGGTTGGAAGAACAGCTACTGCGTGACAAGGAGGAGCAGGCACGCCGCCAGGAGGAGCAGGCACGCCGCCAGGAGGAGCAGGCCCGCCGGTTGGAAGAACAGCTGCTGCGTGACAAGGAGGAGCAGGCACGCCGCCAGGAGGAACAGACGCTCCTCATGAAAGATCTTCGAGCGACTTTTGGCAAGGAGATGAATGTGATGAAGGATCAAATTCATCATGTTGAGAACCGCATCACGGAAGCCGAAACTCGGATTGAAGATGTAAAAAACCAGATTACAGATGTGAGGAAAGAGCTGGGAAATCTGAAAGCTGGAGATGGGATTGCGACTTCCTTACCTGCCGTACCTTCAGCGCGTGGATTTAAAGTACCGCCATTCGATGGGACATCTTCATGGTCAGCCTATAAAAAGCAGTTTGAAGCCGTTAAGAAGGCAAACGGGTGGAGCAAAGCCCAGGCCATGACTGCGCTTACATTGGGTCTGCGAGACAAGGCGTTAACCATCCTAGAAGCTCTCGGAGACGATGTATCCTACGAGCAGCTACTAGAAGCCTTGGAAGCCAGATACGGTGACGCTCACCTGGAACACGTGTATCGTGCGCAGCTGAAGGATCGTGTCCAGCGCACTGGTGAAAACTTGCAACAGTGGGCCCTGGAAGTAGAGAAGCTGGTACGGAAAGCATACCAGTCGGTACCTGCGCTCATCAACGGGAATCTGGTGCAAGCATTCATCGACGGCATCCACGACCTGGAAGTCAGGGCTGCAGTGAGACTCGGGCACCATGAGACTCTCAAAGACGCCTTGGCTCATGCTTTGGAGGTCGAAGCGGTACGGAGGGATCATCGATCTCACCGCGTCAGGGAAGTTGTAGCATCACCGGCTCGGGACCGTTTCACGAGGTATAGCCCTAGGTGCTACACATGTGGTGAGAGGGGCCACCTTCGATCCAGTTGCCCAAAGCGGACTGCAGAAAGAGCAGGAAGTCGTTCCCAAGGAGATAGGGTGACTAACGTCACCGCCCAGCAACAGCAGGGAAAACGAACAATAGCCAGGACTGCGTGGCGGGTGCCGGCTGATGTTAGAAGAGCCCCAAAGGTTTCGATCTCACAAACCCAGGATGGGAGATCCCATGGCAACGCAGACGCATTGTCAAGAAGACCTTGCCCTGAAGACCGTAAGCACTTTGCCAAACAGGAGATAAAGGAAGCCATACCTGTGAAGATGCTCAAAACGGATCTGAGCGACGAATGGAAAGAAATCCTA
The DNA here is from genome assembly GCA_963556515.1 of Nudaria mundana. Taxonomy (NCBI): domain Eukaryota; kingdom Metazoa; phylum Arthropoda; class Insecta; order Lepidoptera; family Erebidae; genus Nudaria; species Nudaria mundana. Next base: position 13,691,248 of record OY748304.1, read on the forward strand.
CAACATGCTCAACAGGACGACGCAGAGATCAAGCCAATATTTGAGTGGATTGAAGCAAGTGCTCCTAAACCCATGTGGAGTGACGTCGCTTCAATGAGTTCAATCACAAAAAGTTATTGGGCACAATGGGACAGTTTAGTTATTCAGGATGGAGTCTTGTGCCGCAAATGGGAAAATGCTCGAGGAGACAGCTGTCATTTGCAAATGGTCGTCCCTAAAGTTAAGGTCCCAGATGTGCTACAGCTCTACCATAATGGATGTTCAGGGGGCCATATGGGAGTAAAAAGGACTCTGTTGAAGATACGTGAGCGGTTTTACTGGATCCACTGCCGCGATGACGTTGAGGACTGGTGTCGCAAATGTACGAGTTGTGCTGCTGTGAAGGGACCTCATACACGGAGCAGAGGTGCACTGAAACTGTATAACGTTGGGGCACCATGGGAAAGGATAGCCCTAGATGTTGCGGGACCGTTTCCTGAAAGTGAAAGCGGAAACAAGTACTTCATGGTTGTGATGGATTATTTCACGAAGTGGCCAGAAGTCTTCGCTATACCTAATCAAGAAGCTACTACGGTCGCAGATAAATTAGTTCACGAAGTCTTCTGTCGTTTCGGGGTGCCTCTAGAAATCCATAGCGATCAAGGAAGAAATTTTGAATCTCAGGTGTTCCAGGAAATGTGTCGGGTCATGGGTACTCACAAAACCAGAACGACCTCTTACCACCCGCAGTCAGATGGAATGGTGGAGCGATTTAATCAGACATTGGAGACATATCTGGCAAAAGCAGGCACAGCTGCTGTGGAAAGCAGGCAAAAAGATTGGGACAAGCACATCCAACCGTTTCTTTTGTCTTACCGAAGTGCGGTTCACGAAAGCACGTCAGTGACACCAGCTTATGCGAACTTTGGAAGAGAATTACGGTTGCCTGCCGACTTACTAACCGGTATACCACCTGACGCTCCACGCAATATCACTGATTATGCGAATGACTTGCGCAGCAGGATGAATGACATTTATGAGCATGTCAGACAATCAGGTCAACAAATGTCTGAAAAGATGAAGACCCGTTACGACCGAAAGACAAACAATAAGAGCTTCGATGAAGGTTCGTTAGTGTGGTTACATAACCCAGTCCGCAGTAAAGGGAAGTCTCCTAAGCTGCAAGCTAAATGGGATGGACCATACCGAGTTGTGACCAAGATTAACGATGTCACTTACCGAATACGGAAGAGTCCAAGAAGTGCGCCAAAGATAGTTCATGTGGATCGATTGGCGCGATATTATGGGCCTGACAATGCTCGGGACGAGCATGTCTTAGGAGGGGGCAGTGTAACGCCATCTCGTAGCGAGTAATAAGACTACCAAACTCGGCGCCATCTAGTAGCAAATCGCAGTACTACTACGTAACGTCTTTCGGGAATGTTCTGTCAAGGTACTTCTATGTAACGTGTTATCTAGAAGCATCTCGAAGGTGTGGAATGTTCGCGATATTTCTTCCGTGAAAATTCCAGAGTAATCTAGAGTAATGACCGCACTATAAAGGCGGAGCACTTCGGTGGCGGATCATCAGTATTTCCAGAGCGATAATACGAGTTATACCTGCGAGTTCAAGTGCGATTAAAAGTGTTTAGTGAAGCTTTATAGTGAAGTGTAAATTAGTGGTGTAATAAATAAAGTGTTTTGTGGTAGTTTGATCGGCATTTTCCATTCCGTAGAACCCCGGCTCGTAACACTATTATTATCTAGGTATTGATAGATTGATGGATATATTGATAGATTGATTGGTGGATTGATTGATTTATTGATGAATTGATTAATAAATTGCTTGATTTATTGATAATTTAAATGGCGTGGCCCGATTTTCAAATTATATACTAAACATAAAAACCTTCCATAGGTGAAAACGCCGCTCTACTGGAGATCTTCTAGTGTATGCCACGCACATCTGGGGTGAGGCTCTAGAAAGATATGGTGAGGCACTTGCTGTGTCACTTGACATTTCAAAGGCTTTCGACAGGGTCTGGCACGAAGCCCTTATAACCAAGCTTCCTGCTTACGGAGTTCCGGCTAGTCTTTGCGCTTGGATTTCAGATTTCCTGAGGGAACGATCTATTCGAGTGGTTGTTGACGGCTGCTCGTCTGATCTATTAGCAATTAACGCTGGGGTGCCACAGGGATCTGTTCTCTCGGCAACGTTATTCCTGCTACATATAAACGACCTGCTCAGACCCGGTATGTTTGGGTATGCGGACGATAGCACGGTTGCAGAGAGATATTTCTCCAGCGCAAAGGCCAAAAAACCGGAAATCGACGATCTTAGAGTGGCAATGGTTGAACGCACCAATTTAACCCTTCAGGCAGTGTCTGACTGGGGCGATGCTAACCTTGTCATATTCAAAACTACGAAAACCCAGGCATGTCTTTTCTCCGCTAAAAAGAGCCCGTTCACCAAGGTTCCTACTTTCCGGGATGTCCCTGTGCCTGTGACTCAGCATCTTCAGCTCCTTGGTGTGGACTTATCATCCAACCTGAACTTTGGAAGCTACATAGAATCCAGGGCTAAAACAGCTTCGAAAAAACTAGGCATCCTCTCTAAGGTGCGTAAATATTTTACCTCGAGTCAACTACTTAGTCTTTACTCAGCACAGGTTCGCTCCTGCATGGAGTACTGCTCGCACCTTTGGGATGGATCCGCCCGCTACCAGCTTGAGGCCCTGGAAGCTATTGACAGACGCGCCAGAAAACTTATAAGCGATGAGGCGCTCACAAGCAACCGACTTCAGAGCCTCAACCATCGCCGTCTGGTTGCGAGTCTGTGTGTCTTCTACAGGTTACATTTCGGAGAGTGTGCGCAGGAATTGCATGAATTAATTCCACCAGCACCATTCCATCATCGGACATCAAGGCGTGGTCTGAGATTCCATCCGTATGTGGTCGATATTCCACCTCTTCGTACCTCTCGATTCGCTTCTTCTTTCATCATGCGAACCGCTAAGGAATGGAATTCCCTTCCAGCGTCATTGTTCCCCGATACATATAATCTTGGGATTTTCAAGGCAAGAGTAAATGGGCATTATTTGAGTTTGCGTGCTTCATCTTAGACCGCATCGTTACTTAACATCAGGTAAGATTGTGGTCAAACGCACTCAAATTTAGTCATAAAAAAACGATTATCAAAATCCGTGGCGTAGTTTTAAAGATCTAATTAAACATACATACGGATGGAACCGATAGATTGATTGATTGATGAATTGATTGATAGATTGATGGCGTGATTGATTGATGGTTTGATTGATTGACAGCTTGATATATGGATTGATTGATAGATTGATTGGTGGATTAATTGAATTTATTGATTAATTAATTGATTGATTGATTGCTTGATAGGTTGATTGATAATTTAAATGGCATGGCCCGATTTTCAAATTATATACTAAAACCTTCCTCATGAACCACTTCCATAGGTGAAAACGATTATCAAAATCCGTTGCGTAGTTTTAAAGATCTAATTAAACATACATACGGATGGAAGCGATTTAGTTTTATAATAATGTAGTGTACGGTTTTGTCCGTTTAAGTCTTCTCAATAATTCACAGTGACGTTTTCATTCAGTTACTAATTAAGAATGCTAAATGGTTGCAGCCAGTTGCAGCGTACGATTCACACAGGACCATGACACTATTATTATCTAGGTTCGTCTACTGCCGCCTATAGATTGATTGATAGATTGATTGTCTCTCAATAATTCATCAGAGAGGGCGCGCTTGCGCGGATTTAAAATTTAAAAAAGGTACATAGGTCTCCTAGTCTGTGGTTATGTGATGTGAGGGTTCTGCGTTTGCACGATGTTTTTCTTCGAATTCTATATTCAGAGTAAAGAATAAATGCAGGTTTTAAAAATACAAGACCATAACTAGTGAAAAACATAAACAAAAACGTGTCTTGAATCACCATTTTTGTTATCTGTCTGTCTGAGTGTATGTTGCAGACATTACTAATTATCTTCACCATAAAATGCAAAGCATCGAGGATCATACAGCCTTGTCTGCTTTATTCACCATATTTTTCCTTTTTCACAGCTATCATCAAAAATATCGTCTGCAAGGCCATAAGGACCTGTGTCTTAGCATTGGAATGGATTCTTCTAAACTGCATACGTCACATTTGGCCGCAAGACTGAATGGCTACCTGGTGGGCGTTGGTGGTAGAACCCAGTTCGAACAAGAACTGCAAAAGTTAGGCCTCGATGAGAAGCAAGCTGATTACGTCAGACGAGAACTTGAAAGAAACGAAGGAGGCGGACTCTCTTGTTAGTTGGAAACTAAAGCTAATAGACACCGATAGTTTATTTAATTTAATGGCGCGAAATTATATGTCAATGATTTATTATTACACATTTAATTAATACATATTGAAAACAATTAATGATATTTAGACATTATTGTAATGTGATATTTTATTACACGAGTATAACGACATAATAATACCTATAGATAATCAAAGATATAGGTAACCTATGTTTTTTTATACGAGTAAAACGACATAATAATACCTATAGATAATCAAAGATATAGGTAACATATGTTTTTTAAAAAGTATTAGAGGAGGCCTTTGCCCATCAGTACTACTAACAGTAGTCGGTAAAAAAACCGGCCAAGTGCGTGGTCAAGACACGTATAGAATAGGGTTCCGTAGACAAACATAATAACCTCTATAACTTCTGAACTAACAGGGTTATCGAATCCTTTATAGTTTTCCTTTAAAGTCCATTACATGGACTACAATTACAAATATTTTCAGATTTTTCGAGCCAACCATTTAGATTTTAGAATGGGGGGGTTGAATATCTCGCAAACGAATACTTAATCCAAAAAAATAGTTATAGCAACCTTTGTATATGTTTTTTGGTCTATTCTGGTTACGTGCACAGGAGGTACCCCAAAAAAAAATATTATTCATAATTTTATTGTTTGTAGCACTTTGTCTAAGTACTAACTACACATATCCATGTAAAGTTTAATGTTTCTAGCACTTACCGTTTAGGAGGAAAGCCGAGTACAGACGGACGGACATACATGACTAAACTATAAGGCTTCCGAAACTTGAACTACGGAACCCTAAAACACGACGAACAAAAATATAATTGTACAGTATTAACAGTTCAGTAGGACTCTTGTAGGTTATAACCTTAATTTCTTTACAAGGGTCCCTGGACTATTGAAATCAATTATAGACTTAAGGTGCTAATCCAAGTAGAATATTTCGTAAACTGTTATTGTTTATTATTAAAAAAAATTATATTGCAGAGGTTTTTTTTTTTGCTATATTTGACTGAGGGAGCGAAGCGACCAAAGGCTCCGTTTCAACTTGCGGACTGGGGAGAATTTCTTTCGTCTGGACCCATCTACGGGTTCTGTCAGATCATGTTTGAGGCCGTATTTATCAACCGATTTGCATGAAACTTTACACACACACTCCTTGCTTACAATGAATAACATTTGAATGATATATTATAATGCTTTCTGTAGTCTGTCTGTCGGTATGTGTTCCAGGCTAGCAGTCACAGTTTAAAAAAAAAAATTAATGTTCGCGAGGTCTACTGTTCGACCATAGGGCGACCACTAGTCTAAATAAAGGTAAGTACCTGCCTAATCATTCGACAAAAACCTAAGAGTGCTAAGCCCTTTTAACATCTCCGGAGCCAAAGTCTTTTGGTGCACCTGCTGATAAATGAACGAAGTTCTGGCAAATATATCCACAGCGGTTGGAAAAGGTAATGCCCCGAATATAAACGTGATTTTGCCTTGTAATAAGAAGTTGAGTGTGCGTCAGAATGGCTGGTTGTCTGTGGCGTTGGTCTATGAGAGTTGATTCGAAAATCGCTACATAATTGCTTCTATTGGCTTCATATAATAAATAATTGCTACATTGGATATATACTTAAATGTTCTTTCTGCAAGCTCATGTGGGTTCAAGGAGTATTATTTTAGTTTCTTTTATAAATAACACAACATCATCTAACCCAAACTAAGCTATAAGCTTGTGTTATGGGATCTAGACGACTGATAAACATACTTATACATTTCTAAATACATACATATTATCCATAGAAAATATCCAAACTCCGAAACAAACATTATTTTTTGGATCGCACAAATAATTTGATTCGAACCGGAATCGAACCTGGGACCTAAGGGACAGCAGTCGCATACTCATACCACTGCGCCACCGAGGCAGTAAGTAATTTCTTTTGCACATAGAAAATGCCAAACCATAGATTATATTAGGTATAGACCATCCACACCTCTTCTGGCCAAATGCCTCAGCCGCCGGCGTGGTGGCTATAACCTATTCTAATCTAAACCATACTAGGTATGCAATGCATGCTGCTAATTGCAAATGTCGAGAGGAGCAAATGTTTTTAAAATCGAAGGGCTTCGCCGTAATCGAATGAAAAAAAAATTTTATTCTTGACGCACGTGTTTCCATGGCAACCATTTAATTATCTGGTTTTTCGGTGATTATTCCTCCGTGGTCAGCTCTATTTTCATGATTTTAGATATATGCACTCCCGGGTATGATGTCGACCAGCATGCCAAATTTGGTCAAAATCGGTCGAGCCGTTTCGGAGGATTTACACTTGTCGCCTAAGATTGAGCTCCGCTTTGTTCCGCTCAATTATTATTATAACCAAACTCAACAAGAAATTAGTTTACATTATACCTATAGGCTTACCTGACAAGTAATATATGAGAAATCTACTACAGTTGGCACTGCCAACGCCATCTGACGGATGTTTGGCAAAATTCTTATAAATTATAATTGAGCTGTAGCGAGCCGAAGGCGAGCGAAGCTCCTATTACTACACTCGAGGGTTTGCAGTTGACCGAATACTCCTCCTGAACGGCTGAACCGATCTTCCTCAAACTTTGCATGGTGGCAGTGACTCAAAAAAAATAAGTTCAAAAATAAATAAGTTCCAAAAAAAGAAATCAGCAATTAAAAAAAAAGAAAATTTAGAACCGCGGTAGAAAGTCTCGCTTCAGCTCAATTTTGCACCGCGACCTGCCGTGTACACCTAGTTTACTTTTTTTCTCGAGCTAAGATTGGTGATTTAAAACTTATAAGATTCTCGAACTGTAGGCAACTGTAGATAGATACGTAGGTATTTAAGATCCTTGAATCCTAAATGCGATTCTGTAAGGCTTACCGACCCATTATAGGTAGTAGGTAGGTACATAGACTATGAATAAGAAATTATTAAGAATACATCCAGTCTTGTTTGGCAGTGTCAGAATAAAATAATAGATGGCGCAAGTTGTACCTAATAATCTACCTATAGGCGTAGTAATGAGTGATCATCAACTTACCAATGAACATGTAGTAAGTTTCGAAATAGTTGCTCTGGGGCCAGTAGAGTCTGCAAAGAGTATTCTTCTTCTCTTTGCAGATTAATTTTGTTGTAATAATAAATATGGGATGGTTTTTATTGGTCCCCAATGTGTCGTCCTTTCAAGGGCCCCTAATATACACTATCTAAGTACCTAACTATCTAGATACAGTTTAGTCATAGACTAATAAATAAAGACTAGGTACTACTACTTTATATTACGTCTACGGTCTAACTACAGAACTTCGATATCGCCCATGGGTTGTGGAGGTCAGATGGCAGTCGCTTCACGGAAAATATTGAAGTTTAGCCAAATCGCAGTTAAACTGGAAAGCCGACACCATTTTATTAGGTCTCGACGCCGGAGTCTCGGGTACGATTCCCGGTCGGGACAAACTTTGTGTGATGACACATACGCTTGTACCGAAGTCTGGGTGTTTCCTATGCATAATATGTATGTATTTACAAAAAAAAATTATATGTATAAGTATTTATATCAGTTTATCTAGTACTCATATCACAGGCTCTGCTTAGTTTGAGACTAGAAGGCGTTGTGTGAAGTGTCCTAACATATTTATTTATTTATTTATTATTTATTATTAGGCCTATGAGTTTAGTGCCAAAATTCAAACTGCATACTATGATTGCTGATGATGTGTGCCCCCCCCTATAAACGGCTGGCTCGATGATGCAATGAACTTTGAAGGAAACTATAACAGCTTAGATAACTTCACAAGTTCAGGAGTTATAGAGGACATTATGACTACGGGCACTATATACGGGACCCCATTCTAGGCCGATATTTTTTAGATCATATTTTTACTCTCAACTAAATACATACCTACGAAATTGTTCTTCTGCAGAATAAGGTCGCATAATATAGGCAAAATGATTTTTATTACATTAGAATAGTCACGAGGCATCAAATGCTTTCAAAAACGAGTATGTTAGGTAGGTAGGTAGTCTACTTTCGGAATTCGATAACGTGTATTCAAATTAATGTAGCCAGTTCAAAAAACACATTAAAGTTTGATGATTATAATAGTCAAACATTAGTCATAGGTAATGACTTGTAAACTGGAGCTTACGGGTTACGACATTATTTAGTAAATCTATGCTAAAAACTACGACACGATACTACCGTTACGGCACACTACCTAGGAGAAGAAGAGGAAGATTGTTCGGTATTCCTTTAAAGGAACTGCCAAGGCATCTTACAAGAAGTACCTACCTATTCCATACACTGACTGTCTTCTGATTTACTTAGCATTAGTACCTACCAAAAGCCGCGTCAGATAAAAAGAACACTTAGCAGCTGCAGTAGGCGAGACTCGCGTCAGATAAAAAGAACTGCGATTTCGTATTCTATTCATAACTCAATTAGTAATTACTAAAACACATATAGGTACATAACTTAGTCATAGGTTACACGAGACATACCTACTCATAATGCAATGTGTATTAAAGCGAATGAGTAAGCTCATGTTAATTCCTATTCCTAATGAGTGTTAAATATTTTTAATAGCACTTAGTGTTATTGACTGTACTGAGTTCAGAGATTGTAGGAACATTGTAGTTCTATGAATCTGGCTGTAATGTGTTCGGATGGTTATTGATTAAATATTGTAGGTAGATATCAGCGTCCTGTAATGACATTAGACTTACTCTTTGTGACATGAGACCTACAAAAATATTGGCGAAATAAGGATGTGTAATGTTCTCTGCATCATACCTCCTCGAGTTTATAGACGTGCGTGATTATATACAGGTACCTATTGTATGTATACTTATGTATGTTGTTGACTAGTTACATATCAGTATCACTTTTGATAGTCGATTAGTTTGGCATTGGACCGGATTTCTCACCCGACGCGACGTGACCACAACGTGACAATGTCTCCTCGTCCCGATTCATGGACACCCTAAGGTTGACGCGTAGATAAGGCATTTAGCATTAATTTTATTTATTTATCATTTATTCAGGCTACAAGAGAACTGTTACAAGATGTTATAGTAAGTATTAACTTGATTTACGGCCCATAGATAGATAATTCACCTTAAAACTAAGAATACAGTCATATAATTTATATTACAGTACATAGTCCACCAGTTGCGCTTCCCAAATGAAATGCAGGTGTCGACTGTTACCCTCACAGGTCGGCTTCACACACCTTTACTCACCGAAGCGGGATAAAACCCGACCCCAAAGATACGGGGTAAAACCCGACCACCACGCAGCGGCCACACAGGTGGCCAAGGTCCGCCGGGTGCCACAGGGAATCCTCTCAGTGCTTAGGTACCGGAGGCGCTCGGCAAGGGACGTAAGTGCGGATTAAATAAAGGTGCATTTCGACGTAATGTTGATAAGTACTATTATTTCCGCAACCACTAAGGAGCGTCCGTCATGCTACTCGTATTTGACCCACTCTAGTCCACGTGACATCTTAATGTAAAGTACCTATGTCAACAGATGCGTGGTGATCTCGTTTAATGATTGGAATTCCTCTAAAAATAGGTACCTACTTAAAGTATAATATATTATGTCTAATAACTAAATATTGCGCTCTAATTTCATATTAGAGCGTGGTCCATTAAATTCACACACGGTCTTGATCTCCAAACTGAGAAAGAACGCAGTAGGCAAGTATGATAATGAAACAATACTGATTTGATATTCAAAGCGAAACAGATTGTTATTGTAAGTCAACTATTTGAGCTTGGTTAAATAAAAAAATGCAGCAAAACAGGCATTTGTAACTCAACCAAAACTTTTGCCTATAAGTACAAATATGGGCCTATACTTACAGTACCTATCCACCTACATAGTATAGGTACCTAGTTACTAACCTATTAAACAGGATACTTATATAATAGGGTCGGGTTGATCTAAGACCATTTCTAGGTAAAAAACTAATCACGAAGACTTAAGGCTCTAAAAGCGTGAGTTGCCTTCTTTAAAAAGGGATCTTGTATGTGAAAGATAGGCTAATTTCATTAACTTTCTGTCAATAGGAGAGTTTACTTTTTTCAATTGTTTTGTTAGGTACCTAACCACAGTGTTTACATTGGGATTTTATTTGTTTAATTTTATAAATCAAATCATAAAGTCAATGTCTCATCTGATTGTTGATGAACAGTGAACATGATAACAGCTAATTCATAAACATTGTCTAGCGTCACGTTGAGAAAATCCACTATCCCACGTGCGAGATGATTGATCATGATTGAATATATAGGTATATTAGATAGGTTATACCATAGGTATAAGTACTAGGGCGGTTACATCGAAATAGTAAAGACGGAGCTGGCGGAATCTTAACCTAGACCTACCTAACCTAAGCTAAAAAAAAATTCACTTTTCAACAATGGCGTGAGCCAACAATTAACTTTCAAATGCTGCATTTACAAATTTTAATTTCACGCGCGAGGCAATAATCAAATTTTTTTAGCACTGTCAAAAGCATGTTTCTTTAATGCTTAATAACTCAAAAACTATAAGAGCCACATACACTAAAAACTATACAGCAAACCACAGGCTCATGTTATATCTTTATGCCAAATTTTAAGTTGATAGGAAAAATGCGCCCGCTATCGCGTCGCATACATTCTTGATTGAGCCCGTCCGCTTCGATGTGAAGACTCCGCAAGCTCCGTCTTAATTAAACATAACTTTAAAATTTACACATAGACAATTTCAATAGATATTTTTTAAATATTGTTGGACATTCTTACACACACAACGTCATCTAGCCCAAACTAAGCTATAAGCTTGTGCTAGGGATCTAGACAACTGATAAACATACTTATATATTTCTAAATACATACATAATATACATAGAAAACACCCAAACTCCGAAACAAACATTTGTGGATCACACAAATATTAGATTCGATCCGGGAATCGAACCCGAGACTCCGGAGTCGAAAGCCAGTACACTACCGACCACGCCAACGAAGCAGTCTGCCATATTACTATGCCACATGAGCCTTCAGCTAGTGGAAATTACTTTTTACTACACACTAGTTTGTCAGTTGCGGAGTAATTACCCGCAATCTAATCTAATTATTTAGAAATTCAAGAAATTAGGTAATGTAAATGTTTATTAGAGGTACATTTCCTCAATAGACTAATACTTGCTTATTGGTATATTCTTGAACATCACCATTTTTTTTTATTAATAGGCCTGAGGCCGCGGCTGCTCTAACGTCCATTGCCGGGCGTCTCTGGTTACATGAACATCACCATGACTAATAAAACTTAAAGTACCGACCTACCTAAGTACGCATAGCTTAAAAATTTTTCAGTCATACATAATTGTACTAAGTACCTATTTACATACGTAAGTAATTAAGCATACAAATTATAATTGAGCACTGAGCTAGCCATTTGACTTAATAAACCTTGTCATGGTTATTAAGATATCAACTAAATTAACACGGTTTATGAAAGTAGATTGATGTCATGTGCACTGTTGTCATATTTAGCACAATCATACTTAAATCAAAGAAAAACATCGTTATCTTGTATCTAACTGTCCTTACATTCTGAAAACGTTTTCTTCTATATATTATTGCTATAAAAACGTAATGAATTCTTTCTTTACCTATCAGTAATGTCAGACTACACACTTCACTATTATTTAAGTTAAATTAAGTAGGTACTATACCGGTTAAGTACTATAACGGGGGCAGGCAGCCGCACCCACGACAAAGGCGTGACCCTCCACAAGTTCACTCGCTATCCCTATACTTAGCTACCTACTTAGGTACTAGATCTAGAACTGTAACTACTTTTATTTCCCCTATGATTTAAAGGCGTGGTAATGTGTCGTCTTTGTTGTTGTTTTCGTTACTTGGTTACGCAAATAATGGTCAGTCCAGTCACAGATATAAGAATAGGTAGTATACTGGGTTCAGGTCATCTATATATTTAATACGACAATTTGTCTGTCAGTCTGTCTGTCCGTCCGTCGCGTTTTTCAATTTACATACATTTGCATGAAATACTAAAATATTATTTATTGGAGTTTACTCCTTAAGAATCGATTTTCATATATAAGGCGCCCGGTATGAGAAAAATCCGAGGGGTAAAACCTACTAACAAGTAACGAAAACGTGTCACGTTTTTGGTGCGCACCTTTAGTGCGCAACTTTCTAATTTGTTATGGTTAGATACTCGTACTTAAGGAGTAAACTCCAGTCGTGCGTCGGAGCTGACACACACACTTTTTTTATTATTATTTATTATTATTATTTTGGGTTATGAAATTTTCATGTCTCAGCTTTTGTTGCTGGTATGGAACCTATCACGGGCTTACGCCAAGTGGGTCGGTTCGTTTGCGATTGTGCCGGGTGTTTGAGTCGTAGATGTGAGAAATCGCCGCACTATAGAGCAGGTATCTATATTATTATTATTTCCTTTATTTAACTTAATTACATATTTAATACATTTTTAAATAAATCTATAAAAAATACAAATATATTTAAAAATATAAAAAATAGTGACCCACCGGCATCGGGTACAAGGACCAAGCTACCGGTGGTTAGGGCTCCAGAGAGAGGAATTTCCTCACGATGCGTGCCGTATCGAGCAACACTGCCTTCTGCATCAGGCCCTTAATCCAACCGTCTAACGAGAGCCTCTGTAGGTGTTGGTCGAGGCTCTTGGCGATCAGTCCATGCACGGAAACGACTATCGGTACAATAACAGCTGAGCTTACAGGCCACATGTCGACAATCTCGTGGGCCAAATCCAAGTACTTTACTTGTTTGTCTTTTTCGGCTTTCACGAGATTGCCGTCATGCGGAATAGTAATATCAACTATTATTGCACGGCGCTCTAACCGATCTACAATCACTATGTCAGGCCTATTTGCAACAATAGTCCTGTCAGTGATAATAGATCGGTCCCAGTACAATGTGATATGATCATTTTCGAGAACTGGGTCGGGCACATACTTGTAATACGGTACTTCTGAATCCACGAGTTTGTATTTCAGAGCAAGTTGTTGATGGACAATCCTAGCTACTTGGTTATGCCTATGCAAATACTCGCCGTTAGCCAAACTAGAACAACCAGAGATAATATGCCTAAGGGACTCTCCAGGACGGTGGCACGCCCGACATATGTCAACCGTACCATCCTTCAGAATATACCTCCGGTAATTTTTAGTCATGACAACTTCGTCCATAATTGCAAAGACAAACCCTTCGGTTTCTCCAAATAGATTACCGAATCGTAGCCAGGATACTGATGATTTTAAATCAATATCAGGTCCATGTAGGGCCTGATAGAAACGTCCATGTAACTCTTTACCCTTCCATACATCCATGCGGTCATTGGTACTTAGTATTATAGGATTGCGCCAGTTCTCTTTAGCCAAACCGAGCGGGGTAAATCCGTTGTCTACTGCAGCAACATCACGATGCAAATCCTCGTCCACCCGCAGGAAGTATTCCCTAAGATTGCACACCTCACGGTTGTGAAGGGTCTTAGCATTAAGAAAGCCTCGGCCCCCACACTTCCGTGGTATGTACAATCTCATTACAGATGAACGCGGATGATGCATTCGGTATGTAGTGAGTAGCGTACGGACTTTTCTATCCAAGGCGTCAAGTTCTGTCTGAGTCCATCTGAGTATGCCAAACGAGTACACTAAAACTGGCATGACCCAACTATTGTAGGCTCGCACCTTGTTACCGCCCGATAAAAGACTTTTAAGTACTTTTTTCAGGCGGCCAAAGAAGCGTTCCCTCAATAATTGTTTCATGTCAGTCTCTGATATGCCTAACGCTTGTGACATACCCAGATATTTATAAGTATCGGTTGCCGAAAGGGACCGAAGTTGAGTGGAATCCGAAAGTTGTATTCTTTCGGAATCCACTATCCCACCCTTCTTCACATGCATGCTTGCACATTTGTCTACGCCAAATTCCATTCTGATAGAATTACTAAAGGTTTCCGTTACCTTTAGTAATTCCATCAGTTGGTGACTGTTTGGGGCAAGTAATTTTAAATCATCCATGTAAAGAAGGTGAGACAAAACCTGGCCATCTTTCCGCAAACGGTACCCTAGACCTGAATTCTCCAGCAAAGCGCTGAGAGGATTCAGGGCCAGACAAAACCATAAAGGACTCAGACTATCGCCCTGAAATATACCACGCTCGATCTTTATCGGTCCATCATTACCACAAGTCTGTCGGCATCCTGAATAGCACAAGACGGTCTTCCATTGCCCCATGCATGTCCCTAAGAAGGTACATAGAGTTGCATCAATCTTATACAACTCCAGCACCCTCCTAAGCCATGAATGAGGCAGAGTCATAGGCCTTCTTGTAATCTATCCAGCATGTCGCCAGATCCTTGCGATTACGGCGTACCTGTTGGCTAATAACCATATCCATAATTAGGAGCTCTTTAGTGCCACGAGCCCCACTTCTACATCCATTTTGAGAGATTGACATGATGTTGTTGTCAGTTATGTGGCGCGTTATTTTTTGTCTCAAAATAGATGTGAGAAGCTTATAGACCGTTGGTAGGCATGTAATTGGTCTATAATTTTTAGGCTCTATGGCACTACCAGATTTGTATAAGAGATGGGTCATACCAGTAGTTAGAAAATCGGGAAGCGATCCTGATTCCAAACATGATTGGAATTGAGCTGCCAACCGTCCGTGTGTACTACGGAACCATTTTATCCAAAAATTGTGCAGTCCGTCTGGTCCTGCTGATTTCCAGTTCGGTAACAGACGGACTGCGTTGGTGACATCACTATCTATGAATTTTAATGGTTCCATAGTTTGTATCGGTTCACACAGACGATTAACATCCCGCATTCAACCATCCTCTGTGTGGCTGACAGGAGCCGACCAGATGCCACTCCAGAATGCAATGGTGGCATCATCATCTGGCCGGCGCTCGTCAATCACACTTGAATCAGATCGCTCCCAATCTCTGTAGACCCATCTCTCATCTTTTTGGAACATGCAGTTTTGGGAATACCGGTCCACTCTTTTTTTATATCTTTTTATACGATTTGCCCACGCATAGACTTTTTGCTTCAGGTAGTCAATGCGCTCTGTGACCCGAAAAGCAAATTCTTGGGATCTAATATTAGTCCCCAAGAATGCCCGGTTCACAAAGCGCATCACTCTAGGGCGAGTATTGCCCGACCTGAAGCAAATAAGTTTCCCAATGAGTGCCCTGGTCTCGGCAATACGACGTTCAATCCTATACTGCCAGGCTGGTGTAACAAATTTCGGTCGAGTAGCTTTATCATTTGATAAAAGCTTAATATTTGCTACTCGACATGCCGCAACAGCCCCACAGTACAGAATCGAATGTGTGTCACCGAGATTTTCACTACTGTTAAAATAGTCTGACAGTAGTGAATCCAGAGCACACATTAGGGCTATATTTTTCTTATGCGTAGGCAAACGCGGTAGACGAGGTCTTTTGGTAGGTGTTACGTTTCGATATTCCCTCAGTGCACATTCCAAAGCGCTCCCTAATTGTACATTGCAATGAGTACTTACATCTGTAACCCCGGTATCCAATAAATCATCATCAGTGGGACGTTGTGTGGAAACAGTAGGAACATGTGTACCTGATGATGTAGGTATTGTGATACCAGGATTACCCTGTAAATCTGAGCGAAGCCTCTCAAGCACGGCATCATCCAACATATGACCACGTTGTATAACCCGCACTTGATCCGACAGACGTTGCGTTGATACGTTAACAGTTGGTTCGAGCTCCTGAAACAGAGACAGCATTCGTACACGATACGCAGTGAGATTAATTCCTCCCTCTGTAGCCGCATAATATGCCCGCATGACGTTCTCGTTCATGGAAGAAGTCCATCGCATGCGGTGCACATTACCACCGGCAGCGGGGTCCCTAATCGAAGCCGGAGGGCGTCGGGGTCCCAAGCAGGTCGGTGGCCGGCCTCTCCCCTGCCGACGTACAGGTGGAGGCGACGTCGGTGGAGAGAAATACTCGTCGCTGCTAGAGCTCGACGCCTCACCAGTAGCCAAAGTTTCCGGCAAATGGGAGGCGGAGCTATGCGACGAGTCCGGGGTTGGTAATTGTGCAGTTTGTCTCTCTCTGGCTCTAGCTCTTGTGAGCATATTTATCCTTTATCATCATCCATCCATTTCTTGATATTGTTTGTATTTGATTAATATTTTCTTAGAGTGACATATGCCAAACATCTGCAATTTGGTAATTTTTCTTTATCTTGATAATATATAGTTTGTATGTGTAATTTATAAATTTATTGCAAATCTTGCTATGCAATATATAATTATAGTATAAATTTAGACTGTAAAATTAAATAAAAATATTAAAATAATTTTAAGATGAAAAATGACGTTCGATGATATTAAGGGTTGCCAGGTTATTATTATTATTATTCCCTTTATTACATTTTAATACATATTTACTATATTTTTAAATAAACTTATAAAAAACACAAATATATTTAAAAATATAAAAAATAGTGACCCACCGGTATCGAGTACAGTGACCAAGCTACCGGTGGTTAGGGCTCCAGAGATAGGAACTTCCGCACAATACGGGCCGTATCCAACAGAACCGCCTTCTGCATCAAGCCCTTGACCCAGCTGCCTAACGCGAGCCTCTGTAGGTGGTGGTCGAGGCTCTTGGCTATTTATTAAACCATGAGCAGATACGACTATCGGAACAATAATCGCCGAATCCACATCCCACATGTCGACAATCTCGTATTATTATTATTCTCTTTATTAACACTTAACACATATTTATTACATTTTTAAATAGATTTATAAAAAAATACATTTAAAAATATAAAAAACAGTAACCCACCGGCATCGGGTACAGGGACCAAGCTACCGGTGGTTAGGGCTCCAAAGACAGGAACTTCCGCACAATACGGGCCGTATTCAACAGAACCGCCTTCTGCATCAAGCCCTTGATCCAGCTGCCTAACGCGAGCCTCTGTAGGTGGAGGTCGAGGCTCTTGGCTATTAGACCATGCGCAGATACGACTATCGGAACAATAATCGCCGAATCCACATCCCACATGTCGACAATCTCGTGAGCTAGGTCTAAATATTTAATTTGTTTATCTTTTTCTGCTTTCACGAGATTCTCGTCATGTGGCACAGTGATATCGACAATTACTGCAAGGCGCTTTAATCGATCCATTATCACTATATCAGGTCTGTTAGCTATAACAGTCCTATCAGTGATAATAGATCGATCCCAATACAATGTGACATGACCGTTCTCAAGAACTGGGTCGGGCACATACTTGTAATAAGGTACCTCCACGTCGACAAGATTATACTTTAGAGCAAGTTGCTGGTGGATTATCCTGGCTACTTGGTTGTGTCTGTGCAAATACTCACCGTTCGCAAGACGGGAACAACCAGAGATAATATGTCTTAAAGATTCTCCGGGACGATGACATGCCCGACAGATGTCTAGCGTCCCATCTTTGACAATAAATCTCCGATAGTTATTCGTCATCACGACTTCGTCAGTGATTGCACAGATAAAACCCTCAGTTTCTCCGAAGAGATCACCAAATCGTAACCAGGATACCGATGCTATTGAATCAAGATCGGGCCCATTTAGAGCCCGATAAAATCGACCATGCAGTTCCTTGCTCTTCCATATTTCCTTCCGATCAGATACACTTAATATTACAGGTTTGCGCCAGTTCTCTTTCGAAAGGGACAGCGACATTATTATTATTTATTATTATTATTATTCGGATACATTTTTATTCTCAGCTTTTATGCTGGTGATAACTGCATTTACGGGCATCAACCAAGTAAATGCAGCGTGTAGTGTGTTTTAAGATGTAGGTGTTGTGTATGGTGTTGAGGTTTCTGTTTCATCTAGTTGCATAAACTTTCTAACTATTCTACATGTATTTAAGATGGCTGCTTTTTGGAGAGTAATGTATATTGTTTCTTTTAGGTCTATTAATTTAATACTATGGTGGAGATGCTTGGGAATTATACCTGTTGTAGAAAGGACTATAGGCACGACATACACTTTGTCTTGCCTCCATATTCTAGTTACTTCTTCTTTGAGTTCTGCATATTTAGTTATTTTTTCAGTAATAGTTTTTTGTATGTTATGTGTATTGGGGACTGCAATATCTATCAGGTATGTGGTTTTATTTATTTTATCTTGTAGTGTTATATCCGGTCTATTGTAGTGTATAGTTCTGTCGGTGATTATAGCACGATCGTAATATTTATTATTATTATTAGTGTATTATTATTATTTCATTAAATTGTGAATTTACCCTTTCATATGATATTAATCTTTTTTCAGTTGAATAAACTCTTTTTGCGTATGGTTAGATACTCGTAATAAAGGAGTAAACTCCAGTCGTGCGTCGGAGCTGACACACACACATTTTTTTTTTTCTTTTAGGTGATACAAAATACAAAGTTCGTCGGGATAACTAGTTATTCTAGTTAGTGTATCAACTCGTACTAAACTTCAGACGATTGCATGGAAGTAAATAAATACCTAATTAGGTAAACAAACAAATATTTTCTGTGTTAATAGGTTTTATGGTATTATCACTGGCCTTCTTCGTTTAATGGGCTAGTGCCTCAGATATAAGAATACTGTATGCTATGTATTTCAAGGCAATGAGTTTGTTTAAACTATTCTTAAACTATCAAGAAAGAAATTATAAACGCCAACCTTAATAACGCGATCTAGAAATTATGAATATGATATGAAGCAAATATTCGATGTTGTCGGTATTTGTCATCGTAGCTACTGAGCTACGATGACCAATACCGACAACATCGAATTGACCACTGGGTCAGAGCATTCCCCCTATTAGGGAAAGGCCGTGGGTTCGAGTCCTGCCGATGATATCAGTTTTTAATTGTGATTTATTTACTAAGTATATGCTAGTGCTATTATGTACCTATACTGGCTACTTACGCTTGCTGCTTGGGACCCTCTGGCTTGGGACCTCCTTCCCTTGAAGATTAATTCTGGATCTTCCAGCATTTAATCGACATACGTACCTATTTAGAACATTTTGTCAATAGCTCGTGGCGAGGGCGCAGTAAAGTCCAGGATTCCGCTAATTCCACGCGTTAAGACTGACTTAGTTCATCATTACATTATTTGGAAACATGTCAGATATAACATTACCCATAAGAAGATATGCGGAAGCTAATTATGGACTTATCTCGATTCTGAGCTCTGGCACTTCCAAAACTGTGCATTTTCACGGCTTTACCAGACCTTGAATAGTTAGTAGGAGTTCACGGTCATTGGCATCCATGAGGTGACGAAGTTGTAATGCCCCAATGTAAGGTGATCGATAAATATTCATTCACATATTTTAAGTTTGTTTTATCACAGAGTTAGTACCTACCTGGTTAGATATATTTTTTTATCTTTTGTTAATTCTAATCTGTTATAGTTTTAATATGTTTTATGTCTTATCTATGTTCTTCTTCGCGTCATTGCCGACTGGCAAAGTCCCCGAATGCTGGCTGGCGTTGCCACGTTAGATGGACATACGTACCTATTCTTTGTAAATTGTTTTCTGTTAAAACTAAGTAGGTACTTACTTAGTGATAGTAGGTAAATCAACTCGAGAGCATACTGTCATCTTTCTGCAGTCTTCTGTGCTTGAATACCGCGGTACCAAAGAGTAGAGACGGATTTTACCTGACTTTGCTCCACACGACATAAAAAATCCATTATTATACCTACCTTCTCATTGATACCTACTTCAATACTTGAAGTTCTACGCAGACGATAAACAATTCTTCAGATGTACCTTCCTGCCTACGTACATTACTTTTAGTTTTAAGATAATCTACACTGTGATTAATTTTTCACCAGTACATACCCACAATCCACAATCATTCCCACGAGCTTCTCACCAACACAGTTTGTGTAAAAGGAGCCGTGGGATGAACCATTTCAACAATACCATGGCACGTCATTTACTTCCTGTGGCATTTTGTACTTACTTAGGTACTTTACTTACTTATATCTACATAGATCAATACAATACCCTCTTCTATAACTATTATTTTCTATTCCCCAATGAATGTATTGAGCTGGGAAAATTAATTTCATGAGATATTCTTTCAATATTCTGATGTGTGGGTACAAAATATGACTAAGAACTAGAACTATATTATATATATCTCGATATCGCGCTCGTTTCCGCTCGTTTCTTAATGCGCAAAAACGTTTACCCACCAATAACATAGATTGAACGTATTGAACATATTGAAAGTTGCTTAGAATATTGTGTCTAAATTGTAACCTATTATTTTTTATTTATAAGAAAATTTTATGTACCTACACGGAATTTGTCAAATTATCGAATCTAATTTCTCATTCGATAATGCACGTGTATAAGTGTATAGATAATGCACGTCGATAATGCACGTGATAATGCATGTGACGTCATAGTTTGGTATTTCATCCAAAAATTACTTTTGCGCTTATATCTAAGTATTTATACCTATTAACCAGTGTGCGGTTACAATAAAACTGTGGGCTGTTAATGAAAATAATATCCTTCCTAAGGAGATAGGATAGAGGAAACTCTGTCAATAAAATAGGTAGGTAACAGTAATGGCGTAAATATGCTAACCTAGCAGGTGATTACATATTTGAGCCGTTTGGGCTTGAGACACTGGGGTCATGGGGTCCGAGTGCTCGCCGCCTTTATAGAGACATTGCTAAATGCTTAATCGATGCTTCTCAGGACTAGAAGGCTGGCTATTTTCTGGCCCAAAGAATACCTAAGTATCGCCATCCAACGTGGCAACACAGCTGGGAACCTTCTCAGTCGGCAATGACGCGGAGAATTTTTTAAGACTCGTATTTTGTAATGTAATATTTTTAGTACCTATATAATTAAGTATATTGCAATTCTTATTGTAAAATAAATGATTACAAGTTAAATTCAAATAACAGTTGAGTTATCGATTTGAAAAACGAATAAATCACTGAGTTTCATCAGAACTACAATAATATAATGTAACACAAACATGATGTAAGAAAGTGCGATTACGTATTATTTTCGCCAATCATCCTGTTAAGAGATTACCAGTGTCGGTAAGTTGGACAGCTTGTTTATATAACATTTACCTAAATAGTCACTGAACCGGACATATTTACAAGTGTTTGAGAGATTTGTTGTTTTGTTTGTTGATAAAATATGTACCTACCTATTACCACAAAATAGGGAATAGTACTTACATACAAGAACTTGCACTCCGACGTAAATTAAAGCACATTCTTTTGTTTACATAGAATATATAATTCGAACGTTAGGGTTGACGGGAAAGTAGCAGCATAATTTGACCAATAATTATGACGTTAATTGCCCTTAATATCAACTCTATGGTCAATGCCGTGTCACAAACAAGAGACAACCTTACTGATTTACAACTTCAAGTTGTCGCCGACGTCACGTATTTTTTGCGGTTGTTAGGCGAGTGACATAGGTCTGGTGTCGATAAGGTGGAC